>JAPKLY010000038.1:1444991-1507196 GCA_026898435.1 Prunella vulgaris
AATCTTCTCATAATTAGGCCATTGCATGTTAGGTGTTTGTTAAAATTTCTAAGATAATGAGAATTGTCTTAGTGAATTAGAAAGACAATTAGAGACTTTAATGTGCATCTAGGGAGACCTTTGCATGTTTGAGTGGCTTGCCCATTGATTGTACCATACCTCATGCATGAGTAAGTGAAACTTCACCACACGAAACATAGGATAGTACACTAGCACATTTCTCACACATTTGCTCACTTTGCATTCCAAGGTGATAGGTAGTTTACTTGATTGACGCACTTGTAGACGATAGATACCTTATCCCCTTTTCTTGTTTTGAGTTTTCGAATTAAGAACGATGATCTTACCTTACAATCCGCCATCTCCCTGTGTTCGATAAAATTAAAACTTGGTCAAGCTTGCCACAGCAATAACGATCGTGTACACTTGCACGTTAACACCAAATAGGCAAACAATGGTGCAATTGCAGATGGGAGCAGCGGACCAGTTAATCAGGCGAACAAATCAATCCCCACTGGAATTAAGTGTTTGCCTTGGGAAGAGTTACAAAAGAGGTGTGAAAATGACTTTTATTTTAATTGTGATGAGAAGTTCGTACCTGGGCATAGGTGCAGGGTTAAAGAAGTTTTCCTCGTTGAATCTTTAGAGACTGATGATGTGGAAAGAGAGGAAGCAACATGGGAAAATCTAACGAACATGCGTGAGCAATTTCCGAAATTTGTCCTTGAGGACAAGGACAATCTCGAAGGGGGCGGGAATGATACGAAAGCAAGGAGTTAATGGGCCAAGACCAATTCCAAAATTGGTCTACCAATTCAGATTACGAATTTAGTCGCATTCCCTATCTTTTCATATATTATGTTATTTGAAATTTGAATTACCTAGACTCTTTTACGAGGTTCTTGCTGGTTGTTAGGATAGGAATTTTCAATTATTAGCCGGTATTTATATGATGTAAAGAAGGTTCAGAGATTATCAGAAAATAATCAAATTTTATCTCTCAACTTCCTTGCGGCACTTCGAACGCTAGCTGGCCTGAGCCAGGACTTTGATTTTATTGTGTAAATTTTGTGATTCTCATCAGCATCACACAACTTTTAAGGTTTGACTTTTAATTATCAACAAAAACTTATATAGAAATTTTTACCGTAATTTTTTTTTAAATAAACTAAAAAAAAAAAACAACTCACGCGCCCCGAAACCCCCCAGTCCAATAGGCGCCCCGCCAGTACCCACATATATTGTATACTACTTCCCAAGTAAGAATACCCATGCAAAATTGTTTAATTAATTTTTTTATTGTGGAAGATTTAAAATAATAGTAATATTATATAATAAATTTAAAATTTTACTCTCATTTTGTGTTATTGTATGGACAAATACATGTTACTATAAAGAAAAATGTATATTACTTTTCAAATTAAATATTGTTATTTTATATATATTTATTTATTTGTATAAAATAAATATTTCTTAATAGAATATAAGATAAATGTGTATTAATATAAGATAAAATATTAGTTTTTTCATAAATATTTATTTATTTTTATAAAAATAATTACTTTTTTCATATAATAATACATATTAAATAATAAAAAGTGTGTTATTACATGAATTAATATACCTAAATTTAAAGGGATGTTGATTAAATTAAAAACACATATTTATTCTTATAAAAATACATTTTGTTCTTACAGTAACACGCATTTTCCCACATAGTAACACACATTTGCCCATAGAGTAACACGTATTGGAGACCAAATATGCAATACTATTAGAGTAAATGTGTGTTACTATCTTATAAAATAGTATTATTTTACATATATTCATTTATTTTTATAGAATAAATAATTTTCACATAATGTAAGAGCAAAATGTATGTTACTATAAGAACAAGTATTAATCATTCACAAATATTAACTTATTTTTATAGAAATAATTTTTTTTCATATAATAACATATATATTACATGAAACAATAACCTAAATTTAAAGGGATGATAAATAAATTAAGAAACACATATTTAATCTTATAAAAATATATTTTGCCCATATAGTAACACACATTTGTCCATATAGTAACACAAACAGGGAAGACAAATGTGTGTTACTATTAGACCAAATGTGTGTTACTATTAGAGCAAATATGTGTTACTATAAATTTAAATATGTGTTACTGTAAAATTAAATGTATATTACTATATATATAAATATTTATTTATAATATAATATTAAATGTATATTTTTTAATAAATATAGTAATTAATTTTTTTTTTAAAAGTAAATTCTTGGCATGGAGTGGAGAGGTATGTATGGAGTCTGCGGGGTGGGCGGGAAGTTATGTATGGAACGTGCCGCGTGGGGGAGGGGGTTGGGAATTTAGTATCGGGTGGGAGGAACTTGCGATCCAGACATTGATCATATTACCTGCTGCGCGTGGGCTTCGTGCGATTTTTTATATATATTTGGAAATTTCTACGGTAGAAATATGTATACAAGAGTATTGCTCTTAATTATCACTTTTATATATAAATAAATTAATTGAACTTAATTATATAATTTGTTGATCCCTTTAAGTGGTCAATGTCTAGAGGGGGGGAAGGTGAATAGACCTTGAGTCCAAAATCAGATTTTCAAACTTTTTCAACGAGGGAAGTTCTAGAACCTTACAGTAGCCTCTAACAAGTTTAAAAAGATAAATCTACAAGAGTTTTAGAAACTAGACCACAAAGGTTACATCTGTGGACTTAAGAAGTCTACAGCTGCAGAGTTCAAAAACTTGCAAAATAAAAGATCACTTGTAGACAAAATATAAGAGGAGTTCTCACAATTAAAATTGTATTGAGAATACTCTAATGTGCAGCGAAATAAAAGTGAGTGTTAATTAAAAACAATATAAACCAAACTTAACAGTTGAGTGACTTAGAGAAGTCTACAGCTGTAGAGTAAGTTTTTCTTTGTGAAAAATCACAAACTTTTATGCACTCAGGTTTTAAAAGAATGATGAATGTAACAAATGAATTAAATATGCAGAGCAAGAATTTAAATGACAGAAATTAAATAGACCAAATTTATAGAGGTTCAGTGTCTATAAAAAGACCACCTACATCCACTGTTACACCACTCAGGTACCAAATTCACTAAGATGAGATCACTTAGATTAATCAAGGGTGTAAATGGCGCTTGGCGGTCGGCGGGCGGTCTACCACCTTCAAGCGCCAAGACCGCCTAGGCGGCGCCAAGGTTTTTAATATATTTTTAATAAAATTCTACTAATATTAATTTTTTTCTAATAAAAATGTACATTTCACAATAAATTATAAACTTAAAACATAATTAATAGTTTAATACTCAAATGCATTTTTCACAAAATACAACAAGTCCATAAAATACTAAAAACCATCATAAAATGACATTGTTCATCTTCTAAACAAAACACAAAAATAATTAGATATTAATTACTTATTATTAGTTTTATTACTTATTAGTTATTAGATATTACATTATTACTATATTAGTATTACTTTAATTATTAATTTATTAATTATTTAAATTTAAAAATTAAAACTTACTAAACAGTACATAAGTAACATAACATAACAAAAAAAACAAAAAATAAAATAAAAATCCGCCAAAATCCGCCGTAACCCGCCAAAATCCGCCGTAACCCGCCAAATCCGCCATTTGCTTGGCGCCGCCGAGGCCACCTAGGCGCGGCCAAGAGCCCTGACGGCCTTTTTTCACCGCCGAGGCCTAGGCGTCGGCGGCCGGGTGCCGCCAAGCGCCTAGGCGGCCGCCATTTACATCAATGAGATTAATACAAGTAGTTCCCCCTTAGAACTAGGTTCACTCATATTCCTATTCTAAAAAGAGATTAAACTACCCTATTCACTCAAAATATAACTCACAAAGAGTTTTACAAAACCTCACAAAGAGATATTTACACTAAGTAGAAATTAAAACAGGTGAGGGAACAACAACAAAATATGTGATTCTTTCTAAGAAAATCCTAACCAACTATCCTATGTATCACAAAGAATAAAAATATTAAAGCTCTCTCGGAAAGTTTGTTGACTGTAGACTTGCTTAGGCAGAATGCTTGTATGCTCAGGGTTGTTGTTATTGCTTTCTCTGAGGACTTCTTCTATTTATAGATTGAGTGGTGTGACTTATCCGTTGGGAATTTCAAATTTGAAATTCGGATAAGGCTCCTCTCTCTCCATTTGGCATGTGTGAAGTGGTCCTCATTCTTCACACAGGATAGTACTGATTGTACTATTGTCCTTTTCTTCAGAATTCTGGCTGTCTTGCAACTAATCTTCATTATCCTCCAGAATTAAGAAAATTTCCTCCACTTTAGTACATTTTAGTGAGTGCTTGAAAGCTACACTAATTGTGCTTAAGGGTCTTCATTATCTTCAAATAATCTCTGACTTGTACCATCTCTTCAAACGGTTCTTTGCAGCTATAGAGTCTTCAGCCTTGCAGCTGTAGAGTCCTATCAATAAGAAAAATTGGTTGTAGAGAAACCTTACAGCTGTAGGGTCATGTCTGGCTGTAGAATGATCAAGTATACAGCTGCAGACTTCACTTACAACTATATGTTTCAAACACCAATTTCCTTAACACAAGTGTTAGATCAATTTACACAAATAAAACACATTATTTTGCACACATCAAAATCTAAACCAAGGTACTTAACAATTTCCCCCTATTTTGATGTTGGAAAAACAAATAAAACAAACAACAAGGACAAGCATCAAAGACAATAAGGTATTGTCTATAAGAACAAAACAAGAACAACAAAAAGCAGAACAAAGCACAAAGCTGCATAAACTAAAATAAAGGGGTCAAGATACAGCTTACAGTAGAAAGTTAGACTAAAAACAAAAAAGTTTTAGTGTCTAATCTAGAACAAAGTCTTCATCTTCTTCTATGCTTGGGATCAGCATCATCTTCATCTTCATCCTCATCATCAGATTCATCTTGAGGCTTCAAAATTCCTTGCTCCACTAGTTTCATGTTCTTTTCATCTTCTTCAAAATACTTCATAAGCATCTGAAGTTCATAGGCCTCAAACTCTTCTTCTTCTTTCTTAGTTTTGAATACCCTCTTAGGCAATGGATTTCTCTTGATCTTTCCACCAAGGAGGCGAGCATTGTCTCCTTTATATAAAGATCCATCAGCCTTCAGCTCTTTGAACTTCTGGAATCTGTCCTTCTTGAGTTTAATCCTCTTAATGATTGTATGCCTGTTGCATATACTCAAGAATTCTTTCCATAGGTTATCAAACTCAGCCTTCATTTGCTTTACCTTCTCATCAGAATCTTCAGCAGGTACCATGCTTAATGGTTGAACATTCAATGGTTGAGCAGTGATAACAGCTGTAGAATCTTCAAAAACTTTCTCTCTTTGTTTTTCTCTCCCTTTCTCTTCTTTCTCTTTCTTTCTGTCTCTTGATTCTTTCACTGTTTGTTCCCAATAACCAAGAGGTTTTTTAGATGAATGAGTTGTAGGTTTCTTTTGAACTGTAGACTTAGGGAGTTTTATAATCTTGCTTCCTCTGGAACTTCCCTTCATCTGCTCAGATTGAGATCTCTCTTCTGACTGTTCTCCCAGTCTCTTAGACAAGTCTTTTGATTTGGCAGCTTCAAGCTCCTTTGCCCATGCTTCTCCAATATTCTTCACATTCCCAAGAATATCCTCAGTGACTTTGTCTCCTTCTTTAATTTCCTTCTCAATCTTGCTTTTCCCCTTTTTGCCAACATCAATGTGTGACAAAATGGTGTTAAGCTTGCTCATAAGATCATTCAGAGTCTCATTCCCAGTTATCATCTTGGTCATCTCATTCTTCATACTCTTCACTTCAACCTTCAATTTGAATGAGTCCTCTTTCATCAGATTGATATCAGACTGTGGAGTAATGATTTCTCTTGTCTTCTGAATAACATCTTGTCTGACCAATTCATTTTGAGCCAAAAGTTTATCCACAACAACTTTGAAGTTCTTTTCAAGAATTTTCTTTTCTTCTGAGCTTCTCTCCTCAAACTTCTTCACTAAATCTTCCATGCCTTTCTTGACATTTTGGGAAATGATTGCATCAGGTACTCTCTTGGCTTGTTTGATGATCTCAACTTCAATACCTTTCAATGATTCCTCCATATGCTTCAGTTGGGATACAACTTCCTTGTCATCTGAGGGTTTGTATCACTATCCTCTTCCTCAGAATCTCCTTCTCTTATAATCAATTTTTTTTCCTTTAGAGACTTTTTGAGCTTTGGAAGGCACCAACTCTACAGCTGTAGAGTCTTCAGTGAATGTCTTCCTCTTGCTAGGAGTCAGAATTTCTACCTTGTCTGTAGAGAAATCAGCAATGTATTCATCCATGTTTTCAACATTTTCTCTCTCAAGTGCTGAATAACTCTGCAGGGGAGGAGTTCCATGCCTGTATATTTCTTCAAGAGTGAACATGGTAAGAGGTGGTTGATTGAAAATGCTTGTGATAGGGTTTGACATGCCTTTGGCATTTTCATCAATTTCCCTTGAGGTGTCATCAATGATTTGCTCATCAGCTTGAACTTTTTCAGTAGATTGAGATTCAATTTCCACAGTCTTAGCTTGAACTTGAGCCTGAGCACCACCCATTGGTGCATCATCATCTCCACCTTCATCATCATCTGGCTTTTCCTTAGGCTCTTTGCAGGGTGAGTCAGCTTTCCTTGCTTCTTTCTCTTTCTCTGATTCAGGTTGATCAGGATCAGTTTCTTCAACTTGTACTGGATCTGCAGCACTAGTTCCTGCAGACTCCAATAAAATAGCCTCTTTAGCCAAAATAGTTAAGCCTTCAGCTTCAACTATTTGTTGACTACCTTCACCAATCTTTTGTGGCCTTTCTTCTTCACTATATGAGCTTGTAACATCAAACTCAGCTTCTGGATATTCAGCTTCTGGGTGTCTCTCAGATCCCATTGCAACTCTTAAAGCTGCAGCTGCTGATTTGTGGATTTTCTGTCTTGCAGTTTCTTCAGCAATGATCTGCTTTCCCTTTCCTTTATTCTTTCTCATTTTATCATCAATAAAGTCATCAAGAAAATTAGGCTTCATTTATTCACTTACATTACTGCAATTTGTCCAGTCAACAACCCACTGGAACAAATTCCTTTCTTCAACTGTCAACTTATTCAATTCTTCTTTGACTAACTTCCAGTCATCAAATCTTTGTCTTTCCTCTTCAAATCCTTCTACCCTCTCAACTAGAACAACAGGGAGTTGTTCAGTTTTAGGTTCAGGTACTTGAACATCTTCAACTTGTTCTTCATCAACTTGTACCTCAGACTGTACCATTGGCAAGTCTACAGTTGTAGACTTGTCAGCTTCAACTTCAGCAATCTTTTTAGGATGAAACTTATTCTGCCTCTTTTCTATGTCAATTTCATCCTCAGAATCAGTTGGTTCATCCACCAAAAGCTTTCTCCTTACATTATTCTTTTTTTCCTTCAGGCTGCTTTGGTGATCTGATAATTGTGAGTATCTTTCCTTCAGACTTATTCTTCTTTCTTTTCTTGGATTTGGGAGCCATAGGAGCATCCACAACTCCTCTCTTGAAATTGGCCTAACCTATGATTCTATGAATCAAAATAGGTTGTCCTTCATGCCCATTATATAAAGAGAATCCAACTTCCTTCAGTATTTAGTTCAAGAACAATCCAAAACCTTTGTTCTTTCCAGCTTTTACTACATCATTTCCAATATTTCTCAGTAATAACTCTCCTATATCAATCTTAACCTCCTTAACAAAAGCTATCATAAGATCTCACATCAAGATAGCGCCAGTATCATGAGCGCCAGTTCTACATAATAAGCATTTATCAATAGTTTCATAAAGATAGACATACTCAACTGCTAGGTCAGTCTTCTTGAATGTCCTCTTCCAGTTATTTGGAAATGACTTCTTTGCAGTAAATCTCTTCCAGTACTTCTCATCTTCCTTGGCAAAGTTGAGATTATCATGAGCATCACCTCCAGTCCTCAAATGTAAAGCTCTGCAAATATCACCAGTTGTGATATTGACCTTCCTATCTTGCAGCTTTACTGATAGTGTCTTTCTTTCTACGTTTGCTTCTGCATTTTGATAAAACTCATGCACTATTTTATCATCGTACGCTCCAGGATTATGGGTAAGACAATAATGAACACCTTGATTCACTATGTGCTTGACAATATTCTCCATAGCATCAGTGGGATGCTTCTTCAATAATTCATCGAAGTCGAAAAGAGCTCCAAATATAACTTTCATTGCCATGATGTTTTGGTTTCAGAGAGTAAGGGATGGGAAGTGTTTAAGGTTTCAGGGGGTTTGAATGTTAAAGTGAGATATAAAAAGGATGAAAGGTCCTTTAAATACCTTTCCTTAAACTGTCATTAAGAACAGGGGTATAACGGTCTTTGACCTAAAATTTATGAGGTTTTGAATTCTGGACCAAAATTTATAATTAAATTTGTCCAAAATCTAACTCACATAGAATTTAATTCCATTTAAAATGTTACACGTACTCACACATTTTATTAATTAAAATGTTTGAATAAATCCAAAATGTCTGTAACTTTAGTACAAACGTTTATGAATTTGTAGTGCTCCATTTAATTTTCAGAATTGTACAAAGTACTGTAAATTCCCTAAGTTTGCAGTTGATAATCTTAGAATTTGGAAGTCTTCAATTGGTAAGAATTTGCAGTTCAGAACTAAGTCTACAGCTGTAGAGTTAGCAACTCTGCAGTTGAATGACTTTGCAGCTGCAATTTTCCTTTTCACTGATTTTTCAATTTTCTAGGTTTGTCTTTGCAATTTAGTGATTTTCACAGAGTCTTCTTACAATTCTAACATTCCCAAATTACCTCTCAAGATTGAAAATCTTGATTCACACAAAGGTTTAGTGAAAATATCAGCAAGATTCAAATCAGTATGAATCTTTGTCAATTTCACATCCTTTCTTTCAACGTGATCTTTTATGAAATGATGCCTTACATCTATATATTTTGATCTAGAGTGTAAAACTGGATTCTGTGTAATAGCAATAGCACTTGTATTGTCACAGAATATAGTTGTTTCTCTTGCACCAATCCCATAGTCTTGTAATTGATATTGCATACATAAGATTTGCGCACAACAACTTCCAGCAGCAATGTATTCTGCCTCAGCTGTAGAAAGAGCAATCGAATTTTACTTTTTACTGTGCCATGCCACCAGCCTTTCACCTAGGAATTGACAAATCCCATTAGTACTCTTCCTATCAATCTTGCAGCCTGCAAAATCTGAGTCAGTGTACCCAATGAGTTCAATTCCTCCTTCTTTAGGATACCATAATCCTAGATTTTGTATGGATTTAACATATTTGATGATCTTCTTTACAGCATTTAAGTGTGATTCCTTAGGATTCACTTGGAATCTAGCACATACACCTACTGCAAACATGATATCAGGTCTGCTAGTTGTAAGGTATAACAATGATCCAATTAGCCTCCTATATTTGGTTACATCAACACTTTTACCATTGTCATCTTTGTCAAGACTCACAGAAGGTGTCATAGGTATATTGGTAGGCCTAGAGCTGTCCATTCCAAATCTTTTTATAAACTCTTGAGTGTATTTAGCTTGATTGATGAAAATTCCATCTTTTATTTGCTTAACTTGTAATCCCAAAAAGAAATTCAGATTCCCCATCATGTTCATTTCAAATTTCTCAGTCATGAGCTTAGAGAATTTTCTGCATAATTCTTCATTGGTTGAGCTAAAGATTATGTCATCTACATAGATTTGGACAAGCAATATATCATTCCCATGTTGTAATCTAAATAAGGTTTTATCAACCATACCCTTTTTTAATCCATTTTTAATCAGATGATCACATAGGGTATCATACCATGCTCTTGGTGCTTGCTTAAGTCCATAAAGGGTTTTTCTAAGCTTGTAAACCATGTGTTCAGCTGTAGATTCCTCAAATCCTGGTGGTTGTTCGACATACACTTCTTCTGAAAGTAAACCATTGAGAAATGCACTCTTTACATCCATTTGATATACTGTAAAGTTCATATGTGCACCATAGGCTAGAAATATTCTTATAGCTTCTAATCTTGCAACTGGGGAAAATGATTCATCAAAATCTATGCCTTCAGATTGACAATAGCCTTGAGCAACTAGTCTTGCTTTATTTCTGGTTACAATTCCATCTTCATCAAGTTTATTCTTGAATACCCACCTAGTTCCAATCACTTTGTGATTCCTAGGTCTTGGAAAAAGTTCCCATACTTGATTTCTCTCAAACCCATTCAATTTTTCTTGCATTGCAATAATCCAATTGACATCTTGCAGTGCTTCATGAATATCAGTAGGTTCTGAAGATGAAAGAAATGTAGCAAACATTGCCTCATGGATTTGTTTTTTGGTTCTTACAACATCTGATGGGTTTCCAATTACATGCTCAGGGGGTGATCTTTCAACCAAATCAAATCTGACATAGGTTCTAATCTTTGATCATTGCTCTCTTCAGCTGTAGATTCACCTACTGCAGACTCATCAGGTCCTTTTGTTGGTGTTTCTACTTATGTTTGAACATTCTCATAGACTAGGTATTCAACATTTTCTAATGGAGGTAACTCAACTATCACAGTGCCAAAGCCTTTGTTGGTCAAATCTACAGGAGTTTTGATCTCAACATACTGTTGTTGACTTGTGATAGTAGAGTTGTCCTCTTTAGAGTCTTCAACAATTTCTTCAGGGGAGCTATGTTGTTCATAAAAAACAACATGATGTGATTCTTCTGCAATCATTAATCACTTGTTGTACACTCTGAATGCTTTACTAACATTAGAATAACCTAGAAAGATACCTTCATCTGACTTTGGATCAAAATTCTTGAGGTGTTCTTTCCCATTATTCAATATGAAGGATTTACATCCAAATATGTGTAAATAAGAGATATTAGGAGTCCTTCCTTTCCATAATTCATAAGGAGTCTTCTTATGATCCTTAACAATCAAGCATCTATTTTGAGTATAGCATGCAGTACTTGTTGCTTCTGCCCAAAATTTCTTAGGCAGCCTTGCTTCAACAATCATTGTTCTGGCAGCTTCTTTGAGTGTTCTATTCTTCCTTTCTACAACTCCATTTTGCTGTGGGGTTCTAGCTGTAGAGTATTCATGAATTATGTCATATAGTGAACAATACTCTTCAATAACTTGATTTGTGAATTCTATTCCTCTATCTGATCTGATCTTCACAATCTTTAAATTCTTTTCATTTTGAATCCTTCTCAACAATTCTGGTAACTGCTGTAGAGTTTCACTCTTCTTTCTTAGAAACACTGTCCAAGAAAATCTTGAGTAATCATCTACAACAACCAAAGTATACTTCTTCCCACTTATACTTACTGGTTCTATGGGTCCAAAAAGATCCATATGCAGCACTTCAAGTATTCTTGAAGTGTTTGGGTGTGTCTTGCTTTTGAAAGTCTTCTTGATTTATTTTCCTTTGACACAGGAATCACATAAGTGTTCCTTCCTGAACTTAATGTTTGGCAGACCTCTTACAAGTTTGTTATTCACAAGTTCATTCATGGTTTTGAAGTTTATGTGATTCATTCTTTTGTGCCATAGCCAACTAACTTCATTGGACCTATTAGCTAGAAAGTAGGTAGTTTCAGCTGTAGAGTTCCACTCTACAATGTAAACATTCCCTTTTCTAGTTCCTATCAGTTTAGTGGTTTGGGATTCGTATCTTTGACTGTGAAAATGTCATGTGTAAAGTCTACAGTGTAGCCTTTGTCACAAAATTGACTTACACTAAGCAAGTTATGCTTTAAGCCTTCTACCAAGTAAATATCATTGATCTGAACTTTTCATTTGAGTAGACATCATGATCCTTTAGCTGTTCCACTGGCATTATCACCAAAAATAACTTTAGGACCTTTATGATCTTTCACATTTTGTAGCAAACTTCTATCTCCAGTCATATGTCTTGCACAACCACTGTCTATGTACCAAATCTCTCTTTTGGTGGTTATAACATGTCCCTGCAAAATAAAATGAGTTATTTAGAAATCCAATGCTTTGGATTTCCTCCAGTGTTACTCTTTGCAATCCAAGCCTTTTTAGAAGCTGTAGAGTTGTTAATTCTACAGTTCTTGCTTGAACCTCCTCTGTGAGTGCTTGCAGAGGGAGACATATCTGATATATTTCCGTTCTAGAATCTATCAAAATTGAGTCTTCTTTCCATATCCAATCTATGAAAGACTTCTTCTTCTGACTGTATATTTGATTCTACAGTTGGTTTTAGAATCATGTTTTGCAATATATTTGAAACATCTTCTTCAGTATCTTCCATGATCTCCTTAATCTTTTTTTGTCTTCTAGGTGACAATTCTTTGAATAAATTCAAGAAATTCAAATCTTCTAGCTGTAGGGTTGAATTTACAGCTTCTTCAGGGGTTGTTTCTTTGATGAACTTTCTTTCAGGTCTTGGAATTGACTTTTTTAAGTATTTCATCCAGACACAAGGATTATATCCTATTCCAGTCAAGTCCTTTGAGTGTCTTTGTTCAGACAGCATCTTCTTCAATTGTTTGGATGACTTTCCAAAACAATCTAACTTCTTTTGATAATATGCATTGCTTTCTTCAAGCTCAACTATTATAAGTTCTTGAGTTTTGCAGTCACTGTTGATGCCAATCAGAATGTCCTTCCTTTAGCTTATGCTGTTGTCGATGAAGAAAGTTTCAGCTCATGGCGCTGGTTTCTTCATATGTTGTCAACACATGTTGTTCGGGGCATTGAGGGCATTTGTCTTATTTTTGACCGACATAACGGTTTAGTGAAGGTCGTTGAGTATATTCCAGATTTTCATAAACCAAAGGGTGTACATCATTTTTGCTTAAGACATATTGTCTCAAATTTTAATAATCATTTTAAGAATGTCTAGTTGAAGGATTTGTGCTACATGGCGGGTAAATCATCTACGGTCTTACAATTTAAACGAATCATGGGGCAAATTAGAGAGTTGAATCACGAGGCCTTTGAATATTTATCTGCAATTGATCAGCGTAAGTGGACACTCTGTTACGACCAAGGTTATCGATTCGGTGTCATGACCACCAACATGTCTGAATGTTTCAATGGTGTATTGCTTGGTGCACGACGTCTTCCAATCACAGCAATTGTCCAAATACCATTTACTCGATCAAAAAATGCTTTTTTTGAAAGGGAAGAGGCTGCATTAAGGCTACAACAAACAAATCAGTGGTGGCCAGATGAGGTATTGAAAAGATTTGATAAAGAGCAACGATTGAGTCTTAATTTGCGACACAATGTGGAAAGGTATAATTATTCTCTTCAGACTGCCAGTGTAACAACATTCCGTGATGGATCCAGATGCTCGCATACATATATAGTGAAATTATCATCACAAGAATGTTCATGCGGTCAATGGAGCAACATTGGAATTCCATGCTCACATGCAATGGCTGTCTGCAGACACTTTGGAATGGATCCGACGGGATTTGTGCATCACTGTTATAGTACACATGCATATGTGTTGACATACACTTCTGCTATTTTTGAGCCATTGGCTGATGAAGATGAATGGGATGAACCATTGTTCATGTTGCAGCACAACCCTGAACGTAGGATCAACCGTCGTGGTCGAAATGTCACAACCAGAATTCCAAATGAGATGGATTGGGCGCAAACTCGCTTGAGGCAGCAATACCAAGCACGAGATAGAGCTGGAAGTTCTAATCAGGGTTCATCATCAAGACGAAGATGAAATAATTATGTTTGTTCTAGTTTGTTCTGATTATGTTTCTAATTATGTTTGTTCTAGTTTGTGCTGATTAGGGTTCTAATTATGTTTGTTCTAGTTTGTTGTAATGATTATGTTTGTTCTAGTTTCTTGTAATGATTATGTTTGTTCTAATGATTATGTTTGTTCTAATAATTATGTTAGAAATGGCAAATGAAAAAAAATGGAAGGCAAAGAATCAATTCGAGAGGCTTGAGAACAACGATTTATGGACTCCAGAAGCTGACTTTACTCTTGCTAATTCTCTCATTTACGAGAATTCTGTTGATCGATGGAAAGTTGGCAGAACCGATAACAGTCAATCCATTATAAATGCAACGTCAAAACTAAATCAACATTTTCAAACCCAAAATTATAACATTGATCAGGTGATTGAACGAATTACTTCATTTAAATTAAGACATGATTGTTGGTCCTTGATGATCAACACTAAGGGGCAGTGTGAATGGGACAAGGACTTCACTACTATTTCTGCATCAGCCGAGATATGGGAGTTTTAGTTAGATGTATGTGTTATAACTTAGTATTTTGTTTATTAAATTCAACCTTGTAATTTTTTTAATAATTTTATTTATTATTTTGGTGTAGGTGAATAATCAAGCAAACTCTTATAAGTACTCCAACAAGCCCTTGTGGGATATGCTTAGTATTTTATTTCAAGCGCTGGCCCTTCAACCAACTATCTCCGACTGGCGTCGAAGGCGTGTACTTGATAAAGATTAATTTTGTAGTTTCATTCTAAGTATGTATTATAATTGCATGTTGATTAAAAATTACTTTAGTATGTATTATAATTGTACTATTACTTTAATATGCATTATAATTGTGTTGATTAAAAATTATAATTTAAATTGATGAAAAAATAATAACTATAAAACTGGAAAAATCATAACATCTAGAAGTCAAAATCATGTTTTTCAACATTAACTAACGCATAAATAAATGACCCCCGGTGCCACACCTTGGTGGTCTTATATGACGTGTAGGACGTTGTCGGTCTTGATTTTCACCATCATTTTCAGTATGATCCTCATTCTCATGTGATGACACATTTTCGTAGTCAGGATATGGAACTGGAGATGTGTTGAAGTAAGATGCCCCAGGAATAGACTTATCATACACTACTTGTGCATATGTTGTTGATGGATAACTTGACTGTAAAAGAGACATGAATGACATGCCTTGGGGAGTGTTTGCATCAGACATGTGAATATCTAGCGGTTCAGACTGAGGGAAGTAGGGAACTTCATTAACTTCTGTGTGATTAGTGTGGTGATTGCTCGAAATTATTGTGTGTAATTGTCAATTTTGAGTGGATTTCTTGCAAATTTTTACAATTAATTAAGTAGTTAAGCTTAATTGCAAAATATTAATTGTGTCACTTTTTTTTGGAAAAATTGAGATGAGTTCATGATTTAATTGTGAAATTATTATTTGGGTTAATTTGAAAATGGTTACACTTTTAATTTAATTAGTAACCCATTTAATTAATTTCCAAATTCCTAATTTTAAGCCCAAATATTAATTGAGTAGCTAATTAATTGAGAAGCCCATGAATAGGCCCACTTATCTCATTCTAACATTTAAATTCCTTCTCATTTATTTGGCTATTAGTTTTGTGCAGAAGATTTATTCACGTGAAACGCAGCTGTACCACAACTCTTTTCCTTTGACTTGGTCTGCAAAGGAATGAAAACGTGGCTATCCTTGCTCCACACAGCTCACCTACAAGCCTCAATTATCATCTCCTCCACCATACCACCACTCAAGAATTCAACCACCATTTTCATTAATCTGACAACCACCCTATGCCTGGAAGCTCAGCTGCGCAAGCCATCTCGCCGGAGATGTGCCACACACTGCCCCTGGTCAAATTTCGCCGGAAAGCAGCACACTCATGGCAGCCGCACTCGCCGTCGCTGGAGTCCGAGGAAGAAGCAGCAATCAGCCGCCAATTGCTTCGCGAAGAAGGCCGCCGAATCGGAAATTGCAGAACCTCGCCGTCGCCGGAATTGAAGCTCAGCCATGGCCGCCTCTTCCTCTGCTCGAAGTCCATGGAAGCACCGCTCCTCTGTTCTTCTCGTCGTCTAAGAAGTCATCGGAACCAGCCCCTATTTCGCAACTTTCGCCGGAGAAAAGTTCATCGTGAAGGAAGAAATCGTGAAAGTCATTGAAGAGTTGTTAAAATGGTAAAAACGTTTTTCCTGTGTTTTGCTTGTGGCCCTGTGACATTGTTTGCCTTGGATCGAGTTGTGGCCGTGTGATGCCCGTGTCACTATTGCCATAGTGGCCAACATCAAAATTCGCACGGCCGTGTTAACTTTATGACGAAGCCGTGACAGGGTGCCGCCGTGTTAACTTTATGAAGAAGCCGTGTCAGGGTGCCGTAGTGATTGACACGGCCAACATAAAAAATCATACGGCCGTGTCAACTCTGTGAAAAGGCCGTGTCACTAGAAAAATCTGAAAAATCAATTTGGGGCTTGAGGCCTACTCCTCTTCAGCCAGGTTTACAAAACAGAAGCCCATATGTATAAAAGAATTTAGGGCACGGATTAATGGGTAGCAACATCACATAACACTTAGCAAAAATTCCACATTCCACACGACTTTCCAGTTTTCTTGGAGGAGAAGTATCAACAGCTTTTTACACACAGTAGCACATAGTATTAGGTGTTTTTAATTTTCTTGCAAGATTTTGGTCTTTTCATCATTCAATTAAGTGTAATCACCTTTTGCTAGGTGAATTTTACCCTTTACTCTATTTATCTAGTTTTTATTTAAATATTTATGGAGATGTTGATGATTTATGTTATGATTTTTATTAATATTGTTATGGGCTAATTTTATTTGTGCTTTAGGGTTTTTGAAATCATGTGAATATTAAGTAGGTGTTGTTTATGATTTTATTTGTGTATCTCTTGGATGATTTTTCTAATTATGAGATTTTCTTGAGCTTTAATTGATTTTCTTTTCTAATGTATGTGTTAATTTATGCTTGCAATATTACTAGGGTTGAGTGAGCTAAATGAGTGTATATTTACGGTTTGAAAATTAATTATATGCTTTAATTGTGCCTCTTATACATTTGAGAGAGGGTAAGAGGTAGTAGAACCCCCATAATTAGACACTTGAGCTTAAATTAGGAAGCGAAAAGTGAGGGAATTAGGAGCGTAGCCTTAGAACCAGGTTTGGAAACACCTCATTGAGAGGCTATATTACCCGAAGGTGAACGGTTTCTCTTCCTAGTATTTATTCTACCGAATTCATTGTGAATCTTGAGTAATTGCCCCTAAACATCCATGTAGAGACATATGTAATTCATAAACGGTGCCCTTAGTATCACTAGGTGGATAATTCTCTAAAGCATATCTTCTCTTATTTGAATTTCTTGAGTTAGTTGTTATCTATTATTTGTTAAGTTCATTGTTGGTTTTGTTGTTTAGTTTAATATCCATAAAGAATAGAAATCCTTGCTAGTGACCATATAAGCATGACAGCACATAGGATTAGGGTCTCATTGCACTAACACCTCCCGTGGACGATACTATTTGGTCGTTTACTACCTTTGATACTACTACGATCCCTAACACTTGAGGGTGGATTAGCTAGTTGATTTTGACTAGAAAATACGAACAAGTCACTGTGTCATGAAAAGTTGTAGGAATATCTGTATTAAAATGTGAAATATAATCAATTAACCTTGCATGATAATATCAATTGTGTAACACTATATAATCATACTTGAATACGCGTACTGTGATTGATTAGTGTTTCTTCTTTGACCCCTAGAAGACCTAGCACTTGAAGGCCCAACAGTAAACTGATCAGTCTGATTTCGACGCCTTTGACTTCTAGATGTAGAAGGCCTAGCACCCTGTTGCCCAGCAGTAAAGTTGTCAGTCTGATTGTGTTGCCTTTGACTTCTAGATGTAGAAGGCCCAGCACCAGTTTCATTTGTTGTAGGGGGATCTTCAAGGTATGGAGGTCTCATAACTAAGTTATTCCAATGTGGTACGATCTGTCTACTGGTACGACGCAAATCTTCCATTGATTCGGGATTATCAACACTCGCTTGCTCGCTTGAAATAGACAAGCGTTGCATCAAATGAAACTGAAAAAAAAAAGATTAGTTGATATGTGAATACAATATTTATTAACACAAAAAACATACCATATGGTACCATTGCATGTAACCCCTGCTCAAGTTTGAAGAACCATGTGCAGCAACTGTATCTAATGGAACTTTGATATCCCAAAATTGGATCCAATGTTGATGGTATTGTGTCCATTTACACTCTTATCGTCCCAGAAAACTGATATTATGCAACTCATCATGAGCATTATCCAAAAAGGGAGGAGTGTCTTGTCTCCATCCAAACTGTCTCAACACCTTACTTAGATGATGAAACTCTACTATGCACATATTGATAAGTGGACACTCTGACATCCAATTTGCAGTGATACATCTAGGGTCAAGGCTTTCCATTTCCGGAAGATTCATATCATATGGCTGTCAATCAAACTATATATAAAACAAATTAATTAGATTCTGTACATATGTCTCTATATGGATTAAAATAATATGAAATGTTACTTACTTCATTATCTCTCATGCGATCAAATATGTCTCTATATAGATATACAGAGTTTCTCGCACTATGAGTATGATTATGATATTGCAACCACCTGAATGAAAATAAATTACACACTTATATATATATATATATATATATATATTTATATAATAATAATAATAATAAGATATAATCACTAAAAAACTTATTATTTACCTGATACCATAAGGTGGAAGACCTAAGTCGCGACCATCAACACCGAATAATGACCCTTGTATATATGCGGGTATTTTGAATATTCAGAGGTTGTATTGTCAATATTCTTGACCATGCCCATATCTACAATAATAATTGAATCAGATATATAATTATGCAATAAACAATTTAAAACACAATCTTAAACAAAAACATAAATAAATACCTGTAAAATGGACAATGGTCCAGAAATAACTTGTCGCTCAAAATTGCTAGCCTGACAAAGCTCACGATATAAATAGGCTAACACAGCACTAGCCCAACTGTAGGATCCCGCATTTTCTATATCACTGAGAAAATATAGATATAACAGTGAAACCACTCCACGGGAGGAATCAGGCATCATTAACCCACCTATAATAAGAAGTGCACACCCTCGTGCATACTGATCCACAACTATTTGATCAGTATCATCTGTAATCACAATGGTCTTCAGATTAGTACTCAATGTAGAGAGCTTTAGCCGTGACTTACTCTTCATATTGCTTTCCTCGGTCATGAAACCTAGCAACTGATCACAATAATGCATTTTGTGAAATTAGGATCGTCGCAAATAATAGGACAACCCTCTATAGATAATCCCCAGATGATCGCAACATCCTGTAATGATATAGTAGTCTCTCCAACAGGAAAATGAAATGTGTGTGTCCCTGGGTGCCATTTCTCTACCAATGCAGTAATAAGATGATTATCAAATACCATTGGTCCACATCGAGCAACACCATAAAACCCCATAGTATGTAGAGCATCAAGAATACGAGGATGTAGATTGATCATATCTTGTACATCTACCCTAAAACTCCAAAAAATGTGTGATGCTACGTGAGTTGATCTTAGTATATCATCCTCACCAATGGTTCTCCTAAAAATGGCTTCTGAACGATGTGTTTCCTGGGCCGACAAGAGAGATGGATCATTTGGTCCATACAATTCTTTATACGACGTTGTTGGTCCCGAAACGAGTTAAATCAGTGTATGGGGGGGAATACACTGATGTCAGATTTTTCTGAAAGACTCAGAAAAATGCTCTAACGCACTCAGACAGGATTCCCTGAAGTACTCAGTACGCTGAAGGTCCACAGGGACAGCAGGGACGATTCAGTAACGAGTCAGATAAACTGAGTGTGAGTAATGTGCTCGGAGGCTCAGTAGAGATAATAAACCTACTGACTGCTCGGAAGCGAGTCAGTTGGATCACTATCTCAGTGAGCCAGAGTACGTACGGAAATTGAGCCCTTAGATTCTACTCGTTTTAGTTTCTGAAAATGTTTTCTCTAAGTTGCTTAGTAAATTGGTGGTTAAGGCTGAGTGCACAGTATTCAGATTCAGGATGATTGATTCAGTCCTGAGGTTAAGAATAATGCAGTAAGTTCAGTTTAATATGATGACATTTATGATCCTGAACAGAACAGTAAATCAGCACACAGGGGACTTTTTAACGTGGTTCGGAGATAACCAACTCCTACGTCCATGACCTGATTTAACAGGAAGCTATCCTCAAAACCCTGAGGATAGGTACTTGGGTTTTACGTGCCAAGGGACACGAGTAGCCAACTTCCTCTCTTAGGAACTGACCCCTAGGCATTTTACAAGTCCCAGTCCTTCTAACCAACTGATCTCACACCTTGAGTGGTTTGGTATTCTGGTTTCCAACTAAGATAGCTCTAGCAATACAAATCAATGCTAAATAATAGAGCTATCGATCTAAGCAAATACAGAGTGAATCCTACTACAACACTAGGGAAATTTAATTGCAGAGTGTTGTTTATGATATGCTTTGTGTTCTTGGATTCTTGAGAGTTTTCTCTTGGAAATTTCCCGTTAACCTTGAATGGGTGCAAGGTTCTCCATATTTATAGGCAAGATTCAAAATAGATCCGTTGGAGGAGATCAAATCAAATCTTTCCTATTTTAGGTAGATTGCAAGCTAGAAATACTGTTTGACCTACCAACTATGCTTATTCTGGCAAGTTGTCAAATCACCTGCAACTTTTTGAGACGCATTAAATGCCGCATTAAATGCTGCGCAGACTCCGTGCATGCGTGTCGAAAGATCATTGGCTCTCCGCTATAACGGCTAGTTGACCTTCAGACATTTGTCCTTCCTCTTACATTCAATGCTCTGAGTCTCTTGTTAATAACTCAGTCTGAACGTGTGTCTTAATGGAGTCTTACTGACATTCTTTTTGTCTCTTGTCCCATAGCATAAATAACCTTTTGCTTTGGACTTACATGATTCAGGTGATCTGAACCACAGCCTGAGTCAGGGCCTATGTGCATTCAGCACAACCTGATAGGTTATTCAGTTCAGTATGTGTTACCTTTTTGCTTCGGACTTACAGGATTCAGGTGAACTGAACCAAGACCTAAGTCAGGTCCTATGTGCATTCAGCACAGCCTGATAGGTGACACTTACTCTTCACTGACCGACTTCTGTCCTGAGTATGCTTAGTGTACTCAGTAGAAACATCAGCCAATGGTACTTCAGGATTGACTTCAGGATGAATCAGCAGGCTTCGATCTTCAGCTTCAGAACACTGGCTGACTCCTTCAGGATGGTTTACACTTCAGACTTCAGTAAATTGGGTTGACTCCAATATTCTTCAGTCTTCAGCATGGTCCTCCTGTACTGAATTACTAACCTAACTATCCTGAACTATTTTATCCTGAACAGCTATACTTAGGCAAATTCATTAGGGGTTTTGGGATCTAATCAAAATACTCAGATTGTCCCAACACACGTCATCCTGATATTAAACAAAAAATAAAATATCTTATCAATTATGATTCATAAATTCACAAAAAATAAAATATCTTATCAATTATGGTTCATAAATTCACAAAAAAATATATACATACATTTAAATTTACATAAAATACATACATGCAACTAAATTTTATATACTACACAAAAAACTCATACAACTCTTTATACAAAGTCATCCTCATATCAAATAAAAAGTCATCCAGATTCACATATTCACAATTAAATTCATAACATAATTCACATATTGACTATTAAATTCACAACCTAATTAATTCACATTTTTACAACTAAATTGACAACATAATTCACATATTCACAACTTAATTCACATATTCACTATTTAATTCACATTTTCACAACTAAATTCACATATTAACAACCTAAGTCACAACTAAATTCACAACTATGGTTTATAAATACACAACTAAATTATAAGTCACAACTAAATTCATAACTAAATTCACAATTAAATTAAATTATATATATATATTAATATTTACAACTACATTTGAAATACATACCAAAAATTAAAAAAATTAACTCTTTTACGAAAATAAATCTCTTAATTTCATCATTCAAAATAATATACCTTAATGAAATCACACGCTTTATAATAGAGTATTTGTAGTAGAAGTGGACTCCAACGGTAGAGGAATGCGGTCTCCGGCAGAGTGTTCTCCCTCAAATTAAAATTTTACAGTGAAAAGAAGATGATGATTGTGTTCTGTTGGAGTGAAAAGAAGATGAATATGTGGTGTTTTCGTATGGCATGGATGGTGAATATGAGGAAGGGGGTGGTTTTATTCACACCAAAACGTAGTGCATGTAATGAATTGAATTAAATTGGGTAGTTTAATTAAATTGGGGTGGGTGAATTAAATTGGGGTGGGGGTTTGAATGGAGTGTGTGTGTGCAGAAGTGTGTGTGCAGAAGTGTGCGCAGGTGTGTGTGTGTAAATTAAATAGGGTAAATAAGAGTGTGTACTTAATTTGGCTGGTAGTGTCGGTGGGTTTGGGTGGGGTGGGTTAGGGTGGGTGGGGTTAAGGGCGCCACTGTCAAGGGCGGCCTTAGCAGTGCGTGTGTCAGTGCGTGTGTGTGTGTGTGTCAGTGTGTCCCGAGAGCGCCATTACACTTGGCGCTCTTCTCTTATCTACAGTAACAGCGCCAACGGTACTGGCGCTCTTGCTTATATTAGTAACAACAAAAAAAAGTACCACATATTGTTAATTTATTTTTTCAAACACAATATATTTTACAAAAAAGCCCAACAAAATGCATAAAAAGGTAACAAATTATAAATTTATAATATTCAAAAATAATAATTTTAAAAAATAAAAAATAATAAGTTGGTGAAAACACCTATATAAACAAATTAGAAAAAAATTATTTGATTAATTAAAAAATGTAACTCAATTTGAACTCTTATACAATTAAAATGTATAAAAAACTAATAAATTATAAATTTATAATAATTTAAATCATCAAATTTACAAATAAAAAATTAGTAAAATATCTATATAAATAAATTAGAATAAAAAAGAAATTAATTAAATAATTTTTTAAATATATATGTTTGCAAAATGGAGAAATAGTACATAATAAACATTTTAAGCAAAAAATATGGGCGGGGTATAGGCCGAGAACTGATACAGGCTATCTTTATCAATGGATCACATGATCCGCTTAAAAAAAATCGCTTACATTGGAAGCCTATTTACATTAGTATACTACATTGGAGGATCCCTACTTTTTAAACTAACAAGGAAGAGCAAAACGGATGTAAAATATTGTGCCATTGATGTGACATTTTAGGAGCCTAGGAAAAAGTAGGTCCACATTTTAGGAGACATTATCTTTCCAACTGTTCATGAAACAAGACGTAAAGTGCCATTGATGTGACATTGTATCATTGCACACGATATTGTAACAAGAGCAAGGAAGAAGGAAAATTCAAATTTCATAAACAGAGGTTTTTATCTCACATTTTACTATTGATTTTATGTGTGTACTTGTGACTAAATAAGTGTACTATAGTTCATATAATTGTACCTCGGTTAGTATTTGAGTATTTAATACACTGATAATAATTATGACGATGTGTACTATTGATTATGCGTATGTACCATTGAACAAATTGTTGTACTATTGATTATACGTTTGTACTATTGAACAAATTCCAGCGATGTGTACTATTGATTATGCGTATGTACTATTGAACAAATTATTTAATTATTGATTATGTGTATGTACAATTGAACAAAATAAACACATGTACACAAGCTCATTTACTCACCATCATCTACGTCATCTTCTTCTCTCAATAAAACTAATAAAAAATAATATAATACATCAGATGCGCATATTTTTTTTAAATTGTTGTCGGTACCGGAATCGACGCTCTCCTTACCGCATTTCTCGTCGCTGACGGAGAATGAAGCTTCAAACCTAGCTCTCAGTTTTCAGGCTTACTTCAGCAGAATTACAACAGCCCCCACCCCCTTCACGCCTGAAAACCACCTCTACTCCCTCCACACCTGAAACCCACGCCCAAATCGAACCGCTATTGGGCCCCTCTTCATGCAATGTCCATGTTGGTCCCCGAAACGAGTAAAATCAGTGTATGGGGGGAATACACTGATATCAGATTTTTCCGAATACTCAGAAAAATACTCTAACACGCTCAGTCAGGAAGATCCTGAAGTTACTCAGCAAACTGAAAGTCCTCAGGGGCAGCAGGGACAGTTCAGTAAGGAGTCAGATAGGCTGAGTGTGAGTAATGTGCTCAGAAGCTCAGTAGAGATAACAAACCTACTGACTGCTCAGAAGCAAGTCAGTTGGACTACTATCTCAGTAAGCTAGAGTACGTGCGGAATGTAAGCCCTTAGTTTCTACTCGTTTTAGTTTCTGAAAACGTTTTCTCTGAGTTTGCTTAGTAAATGGTGGTTAAGGCTGGTGCACAGTTTTACTGATCAGGATGAAGAATCAGGCCTGATAGTTTTCTAAACACTGCAGTATGCTCAGTTTAATATGATGACAGTTATGATCCGGAACAAGAATGTAAATCAGCACACAAAGGTCTTTTTAACGTGGTTCGGAGATAACCAAGTCCTACGTCCACGACCTGATTTAACAGGAAGCTACCCTCAAAACCCTGAGGATAGGTACTTTGTTTTTACATGCCAAGGGACACGAATAGCCAACTTCCTCTCTTAGGAATTGACCCCTGGGCGTTTTACAAGTACCAGTCCTTCTAACCAACCAATCTCACACCCTGAGTGGTTTGGTATTTTTGGTTCCAACTAAGGATAGTCCTAGCATTACAAATCGATGCTAAAGATTAGAGCTATCAAAACTAAGCAAATACAGAGTGAATTCTACTACAACACTAGGGAAATTTAATTGCAGAGTGTTGTTCAAAGTGAGCTTTGAGTGATTGGATTCTTGAGAGCTTTCGCTTGGAAATTTCCCGTTTGCCTTGAAATGGGTGCAAGGCTCTCTGCATTTATTGGAGAGATTTGAAATAGATCCATTGGAGGAGATCCACTCAAATCTTCCTATTTTAGGGTGGTTGCAGGCTAGATGTACTTGTTGACCTTTTTCCCATGCTTAATCTGGAAAATTCTGTCCCGCCACCTGCAACTCTGAGACGCATTAAATGCTGCATTAACTGCTTCGCAGACTCCGTACATGCGTATCGAAAAATGATTGGCTCTCCATACAAATGGCTAGTTGTTCGTCTGACACTTGACCTTCATCGTACATTCAAAGCTCCGAGTTTCTTGTCATTTACTCAGCATGAATGTTTGTCTTTATCGGAGTCTACTGACATTCTCTTTATCTCTCAGGTGTTAACATAAATGTCAACTGTCCCATAGCATAAATAACCTTTTTGCTTTGGACTTACATGGATTAGATAAACTGACCCAAGGCCTAAGTCATATCTTACGAGCATTTAACTCAGCCTGATAGGTTATTTAGCCCAGTAAGTGTAACCTTTTTGCTTTGCACTTACATGAGTCAGATAAACAGACTCAAGGCCTAAGTCAGGTCTTACGAGCATTCAGCTCAACTTGTTAGGTTACACTACTCTTCACTGACTAAGTTCTGTCCTGAGCATGCTTAGTGTACTCAGTAGAAACATCAGCCAATTGTACTCAGGATTGTCTTCAGGATGGATCTTCAGGCTTCGGTCTTTAGCTTCAGTTCAGGCAATCTTCAGCAAGACTGACTCTGACCTTCTTCAGGGCGAGTTACACTTCAGACTTCAGGCAATTGGGTCGACTCCAATATTCTTCAGTCTTCAATACGTTCCCCCTGAACTGAATCCCTAACTTGACTATCCTGATCTAGACAATCCTGACTAACTGTACTTAGTCAGTGATGATGCCAAAACCCTTAAGCAAGTTCCTAACCATCTAAACAATCAACTGACTTAGTCAGTGAAAACAACTCAGTACCTCCTGACAAACTAGGCACTTAGTCTATAAGATGGAAATAAGGAATGGGTTAGTACAGTTCTTGATAGGAATACGGAAAAGTAAATTCAGGAGTCAACAAGAAGTTGTACTCGGGAAAAATAAAATAACTTCATTGATAGATCTGAAAGTACATGCATCCTAAAGCTATTACAACATTTTCCTGAACAACTAACTCCTGAAGGCTACTCTTCATCTTTATTCCACACAGTAGGAGGAATTTCATACATCTCCAAGACTCGGTTCAGAATCTGCTTCATCCTGTTCTGATCAGCAATGGAACCGGCAACACGTCCTACTCTGACGACTTCTTCTGATATTGCCTTCCGGTCCAGTTGCTTGGAGGTTCCGAAGAGTGGAGGAGGGTACTTGATGAATTTCGGCGGAGCGATCTCTACACCTTCTATGTCAGCATATCTGATGATCTCTGCCCAGAGATCAGGGTGCTCCTGCGCCATCCAGTGGTGGAGAATGACGTCTTTGTCTTCGTTCAGATCGAGCCATAACCCCACCACATAGAATAGATATGCCCATCTATTCCGGATTGGAATCCATACCTCCAGCATCTCAATCGTAATGAAATCCTCAACTAACTGAGGTGGAGGAGGGCCCTGACCTGGATTGACAACCATTTTCTTTTGAGTCTTCTTCCGAGATCCAGAAGCCACAGACTTCTTCTTCTGAACCTGCGAAATCAGGTACTCTTGGCTCTCTTTCAGCCTCTGGATCTGATTGAGCAGCGACAACTCCCTCATCTTCGCCTGCTTCTCTGCCTCAGTCATTACCAGCTTCTTCTTCTGAATGGTTGATCCAGGATGTAGTCCTTCCTCCAATTCAGCAAAGAGTGGAGCCAGCGCAGGATCCTCAGAGGACTGCTTCAACCTCTTCGGATCAGATTGCTCGGCCTCAGTACTTTGGGTTTCAGCAGCAGCAACAGAACGTGTTCTCTTATTGTCCTGAGCTCTCAGTTCAGGGGGGAAAGGCTTTCTTCTTGCCTTTGCCAATTTGCTTCGTTCCTTCCCCCTTTTTGGCGTCATCCTCGTTGATCTTACTGACCACTTCTTCAACGGATCCTGCCAAAAGTGCGAACTGATCGCCCATCTCTTGTTGTTTACCCTGAATATTCCCGATCTGACTCACCATGCCCCTCAGATCGATACTGAGCCTGGAAATTGCCTGATTATGCTCCAGTTTCAACCTGCCCTCTAAGTCTCCCATCCTAGAGTCCAGGGCGCACTTAATCTCCTCCTTCTCTTGATCTGACATCTCACTCAGTAATCCAGCTTTCAGATCTCCCCTTAGCTGAGCCATCTTAGCATCGATCAGCTGAGTAACCCTTGCATCCATTTGCTAATCAAGAAAAGTGGCTAGCTTCGACTCTTGCTGAGCTTTAACATCGGAGACCATTTGTTTGCAGGCTTTGACGGTCCCCTTTGCTTGCTCAGATATAGCTGTTAGTTGAACTGAGTGAGTTATCCTGACCTGACCAAGGAGATCGATCGCAGCATTCATGTCCCTTCCCATCTCGTTCAGATCCTGTTCCACCTTCTTCATACGATTATTAGCCAGTGTAGCAGTCAGATTGAACCAGTTAATTCTCGTATTGTGCACGTTAAGCCGATGGTTGATTTCGCTCAGAGTCCGTCCCCAAGCCCATCTCTTCTGAATTGCACCTCTGGGAATCTTAACGAGGGAACTCAGACCCTCTCGAGAAGCCTCAGCAGCCCCGGGTCGGAGGGGTGCGTCATCAGCCGGTGCACTGATCACATCAGTCGCACCTTGCTAATTGAGTTCAGTATCAGCAATCTCTTTTACTTCCTTCTCACCTTCCTTCTCCTTCTCCACCATCTCCACATCCTTCCCAGACTGATCCACTTCCTGTGCAACCACCTGATTTTCTCCCTGAGCCTCTGCATGCGAAACTAAGGCCAGTTCCATCCCAACTCCCTCTCTTTCGGGCTCAGCAGGTTGTGCCTCAGGATAAATCCTTCGGACTGTTTTGATAAGGTCAGGAATTTTAATCAGGTGTCGGAGAGAAGTTACCTCAAAATGGTCAAAGAGGGCTGGTTGATCATCAGCCAGCTTGTCCCATCATTTCATCTCACCCAGCTGACCAAGTTCAGGCCAGGTGGCACTCCGAATCATGGCATAAGTGCGGAGCTGCACCACTGCCTCTTTCTGAGCTGGGGAGGATCAGGGAACCTCTGATCTACTACTTATGTTGCCCTTCCCCTTACCACTATCTCAAAGTCAGGTAGCAAGTTCTCATCTGGCACGGGGAATGGCCATGGGGTATCAGCCTGAGCTCCTTCAGCTCACATCCTACCTTCATCACCTTTGCTGCTTTTGCTATTGTCAGCAGCAACAGGTTCCCCCTGACCCTCATTAGATTGGACCTCCATGCCCTGATAGTCTGATATAACATTGAGGATCTGATCGTCAGCCCTGTGTTGCTCAAGGACGAAAGGCGTTGGATCTAAGGGTGCAACCTCCGGAATGGCAGCAATGGGAGCAACCTCTAAGCCGTCTGAGCAGGTTCCCCCTCCGGAGTTGCTTCTGGCTGAGCCTCTTCCACAAGCTTCTTCTCTCGCTCTTCTGAGCCGGGATATTTGAAATTTAAAGTCTGTTGCTTGGGTCCAGAAGACTTAGATTTTTCCTCCGCTGGCTTCTTGACTAGAGCCCCTGAAGATTTGCTTGCCTAAGCCTTGACTCCCCCAGTCGTGCTCGCCTGAGCCTTCTTCAGGGTTCTTGATTTCTTCTTCTTCGTACCAGCATTACCGGAAAAGGTTCTGAAGAGGTCAACTTTCGCTGGAATCTCGAGTGATTGAGCCTGATCAATATCTCCGAGAGCCAGAGTCTCTAAGATCAGAGAGATCTTCGTGCCAAAGTGCATTTTTGCCTCCAAAGTCGTCTGACCCTCCGGCGAGTACTTAATTTTACTGGTCTCAGCCACCAGTAATTCCTCCTAGTTAAATGCGTGCAAAGAGGAATCCTTGATAGCCATCATGACATACAGCTTTGGCCTGGAGATCTGCTTCAATCCTCCAGCGATCCCCATCACTCCCTGACTAGTCAGGTCAAAGAAGTGACGATTGGATATCCTCAGCACAGATTTATTCAATTCTGCCTTCAGAGGAACATCCTCATCACAAAGAGACTGGAGGTAGTCCTTCTCATCACCAACCCCATAATCCACTGGATTGCGCCCAGAGTGTGGAAGATTAAACAACTCCCTGATCTTCTGCCTTATGTTGATGGTGACCCACCTCCTTATCATCTCGTCTTCACCATCCTTCCCTTTCACACAAGAGGTCAAGGGAATGCAGGTTTCCCATTCTTGAGTGTCCTTGTTCTGCCCCATCTACAAGTAAAATGCAGCAACAAGTCGAGGATGAAGTCTATTTGGCTTCGCAGTGATGAAACGAAGCAACCCAGCATTTTCGAATAAATTCTTCGTGGGCAGGATATCTGGGTGACTAGAAGAGAAATCACCAACGGGTTGCCAGTGAATTTCATTCCTCAAGTGGAAAAGATTTCCAAAGAACGAATCTACAAAAGGTGAGGCCATGATCAAGATATGAAGATATGAAGGATAATAATTAGCAAAGAGAGATATAGCAAGGAAAATATTTGAGTGCGTAAAGATCGCAATGACAAACACTTCCCCTATTTATACTAAAATCCAGTTATAATCGGATGGCTCAGAAATCGTGACTTATGAAGTTCAACTGTTAAGATTAAAATGACTAAAATGCATGGATGCGGATTGAGCCTTTTCGGTTTTCAAAGTTAATTATTCAAAAAACTTTATCGGAAACCGTTCCTGCCCACTTTGCATTAAATGCGCGTCAGAGCATGTCCGTATTTAATTCAAATAATTGCATTAAATAATAACTGAATAATAAATGAATGGCTGAGATTAAATGACAAAAAGATTTGATTTGACAATACGGCAAACAGTATCAAGGATGATGCAAGCAAGGTATGATGACCAAAAATAAATCAGGAAACATACCAGTCAGTCAGATTTTATCATCTGACTGATACCACTTTTGACCTATCAGGGTGACAAGCCCTGAATTCAGTGTCCTGAACCTTAGTCAATCTATATTGATCATCCTTTCATACTGAGTGTTCCCCCTTCAACCATTCACTCTCTCTCTATTGAACTTCCATCCTGATCCTGAGTAAGTCATTCCCCCTGACCTTATGCATTCTGAACTGAGATTCAGATCGAATCTCCTAAGCCTGGGTCAAGGAGTCCTAACTCTACTGACAACTCAACAAACCTGGTTTCAGGCAGAGCCTTAGTCAGGATGTCAGCTCTCTGCTTGTCAGTAGGGATCCTCTCCATCCTGATATTCTTCTTCTCAACATGATCTCTTATAAAGTGATGCCTGATATCTACATGCTTACACCTTGTGTGTAAGACTGGATTTTGGGATATGGCAATGGCACTATTGTTGTCACAATAAATTGGGACATAAATGGCCTCTATTTGGTAGTCTCTCAGTTGTTGCTTCAACCAAAGGATCTGGGAGCAACAACTGCCTGCCGCCATATACTCAGTCTCAGAAGTAGACGTTGCAACACTTGTTTGTTTCTTTGAAAACTAAGAGATCAGTTTACTCCCTAGAAATTGACATGTGCCTGTGGTTGATTTCTTATCAAGCCTACAGCCTCCATAATCTGCATCTGAATAGCCAGTCAGTTCTAGGTTGTCATCAGAGGGATACCAAAGTCCTAAATTGACTGTACCCTTCAGGTATTTCAGAATCTTTTTGGCACTCTCTAGATAACTTTTCTTCAGATCAGACTGATATCTTGCACAAACTCCAACTGCATAGGTGATGTCAGGACGACTTGCAGTCAGGTATAATAAGGATCCAAATCAGTGCCCCATATTCAGTCTGATTCACTGAGGTCCCCTCCTTGTGAGGATCCAGCTTCTCATTTGTGTTCATCGGAATACGTGAGACTTTGCTGGTCTGAACTCCAAATTTCTGAATCAAGTCCCTCGCATACTTGGACTGATTTATGAAAATTCCAGAGTCAGTCTGCCTGACCTGATGACCTAGAAAGAAGTTCATCTCACCCATCATTGACATCTCAAACTTCCCCGTCATCAGCTTGGAGATTTTTTCACATAGCTTCAGGTTCGGTGATCCAAATATTATGTCATCCACATAAATCTGAACCAAGAGAATGTCCTCCCCTTCGGTAATCCTAAAGAGGGTCCTGTCCACTGCTCCTTTACAAAGCCGTGGTCTATCAGGAATTGGGATAGTGTATCATACCAAGCCCTGGGTGCTTGTTTCAGGCCATAAAGAGCTTTCTTCAGGTGATAGACCTTATCACCAACTTCGAACCCTGGAGGTTGTTCCACTTAAACCTCCTCGTTCAGTACACCATTCAAAAAAGCACTCTTTACGTCCATCTGATACACCTTGAACTTCTTAAATGTTGCATAAGCCAAGAACAGCCTGATTGCCTCCAACCTTGCAACTGGAGCAAAGGTCTCATCATAGTCGATCCCTTCGGCCTGAGAGTATCCCTTAGCCACCAGCCTGGCCTTGTTCCTGACAACAACATTCTTCTCATTCCTCTTGTTCTTGAAGACCCACTTGGTGCCAATTACATGTTGACGCCTAGGTCTCTCAACTAACTCCCAAACCTGATTCCGCTCAAACTGATTGAGTTCATCCTGCATGGCTAGGATCCAATTGGGGTCAGCAAGAGCTTCTTCTATGCTCTTAGGTTCCTGATCACTCAGGAAATAACAAAACATAGCGCTCTCACCAAAGGACAATCTCGTCCTGACCCCCTAATTGGTATCACCAATGATATCAGCCAATGAGTGATCCTCTAGCCACAGTCTCCTGCTGATGGCTGCACTGGGAGCTGCTGACGTTCCCTCGCCTGATCCTGAAATGTTAGTCTCGACAATAATAGGCAAAGAACAGGAACGAGCAAGAATAGGGGATACAAAGTTATTTCCTGAGGGTTGGCCAATATCAGGGACATTGTTTCCCCCCTACAGTATTGGACTCAGTAACTGTCTCAGGTGCAGAAGCATCATCACCGACAGTACGTACCTCAGGTTGAGTCTGAGACTCAACATTCTCCGAGGCTGGGGCTTGCTGAGGGTTTACCTGAGGTCCATCCTGATCGTCATCATCATCCCATCCCTTGGGAGCATTCACGAACTTGACCTTGAACTCAGGATTCTTCAGGCTCAGTCTTGTCACCCACTTGGTAACCCCCTCAGTGTCAGGACTCGGAACCTATTTTCTACGCACTGATGCAGTCTAATCAAACACAACATGAGGTGTTTTCTCCACACAAAGGGTCCGACAGTTATACACCCTGAAAGCTTCGTTGACTGAGGAGTATCCTAAGAAAACTCCCTCATCAGACTTGCTATCAAAGGCTTTAAGATGGTCTTTCCCATTGTTCAGGATGAAACACTTACACCCAAAGATATGGAAATAGAAGATGCAAGGCTTCCTTTTATTCCACGTTTCATAAGGTGTCTGAGCATGTTGTTTGTTCAGCATAGATCGGTTCTGAGTGTAGCAAGCAGTGTTGATTGCTTCAGCCGAGTACTTCTTGGGCAGTCCTGACTCAGCCAACATGGTCCGGGCAGCTTCCTTCAGGGTCCGGTTCCTTCTCTCAGCTACCCCATTCTGCTGAGGGGTCCTGGCTGCAGAAGTCTCATGAGCAATACCAAGGTCAGTTCAAAAATCAGTTATAATTAAGTTAATAAACTCAGTTCCCCGATCTGATTTGATCCTGACGATGCTCTGACCCTGTTCAGTACTCAATTTCTTGAGTAGCTCTGGAAGCTTGACCTGAGTCTCCTTCTTGTTCAGCAAGAAAATCACCCATGTGTACCTGGAATAATCATCAACAACAACAAGGGTATATTTCCTACCATTCATGCTGACAGGAATAATCGGACCAAAGAGATCCATGTGCAGGAGCTGAAGCACTCTGTCAGTTGAGAAGGCATTTTTCTCCTTGAATGAGGCTTTGGTTTTCTTGCCTTCCTGACATGCTCCGCACACGTGGTCTTTGCTAAAAACTTCAATAGGTAGACCCTCTACAAGAGAAAGTCGAGAGATTTTGTTTATAATCTTGAAGTTTAAGTGACTCAGGCGTTTATGCCAAAGCCAACTGAGCTCAGAAGAGCTCTTAGCGACCAAACAAGTTTCAGGAGAGCTGCTCTTAAAGTCAGCAAAATATACATTCCCTCTCCTGACACCTGTAATCAGAACCTACAGTGTAGATTTGTCTTTCACAAGGCATACGTTAGATGTAAACTCTACACTATATCCACGGTCACAAAACTGACTGACCGAAAGCAGGTTATACCTAAGACCCTCAACATAGGATACATTAAGCACTCTCACAGAACCAACAACAAGGGCACCGAATCCTCTGGTGAAACCCTTAGAGTTATCACCAAAGGTTACCTGTGGGCCTTCCTGAGCTACGTAGTCCTGAAGAAGATCACGAAATCTGGTCATGTGCCTAGAACACCCTGAGTCCAAGTACCAGTCCCTCATCAGATCCTCCTTCCTCTTCTTGTAGCCCGCAGCGACCTGAAAAGAATCAGGCCTCAGGTACCCATCTCGTATTGGGTCCTACAGAGTCAGCCATACCCTTCGGGATCCAGATTTGTTTAACAATTCTGATGGCATCAGAAGTGTAAACCTGTCTCCCTGAAACATCAACATACATAGTTCTCTTCTTCCTTTGTGCCTGGGAAGTTGAGGGTGTATGGGTGTCAGCCTGAGTCTCAGGAGCCCTGGATTGATTCCTGGGGGCAGGCCTCATGTTCCTCCTTGGCCTGGGTGCGTTGGGTTGAGGTCTGTCCTGGGAAGGAGCAGCTCGTGCCTGACCTCTAGGCACTTGAGGTCTGGCCTGAGTGTTATCGGAGTCAGGTCTCCGTTGCCTTTCAGAGGCCACCTGGTTTGTCCTTCTCCTCTGAGGATTGGGATGCTCCTGATGGGCTCGGTGCCCTGTCTGAGGTCTCTGGACCTCAGGATTCCTTGGTCTTGCCTGAGGCCTCTTCTGACCGGAGTTCCTTCGACCCTGAGCATTCTGAGGCTGAGCCTGAGAAGTGCTAGGGGCAGAGTTCCTTCCAGCCTGAGGATTCCTAGGCTGAGCCTTGGAGCTCCCTTGGTCCTTCTTCCTCGGCTCCTGGTGAGGTACCTTAGCCTTTCCCTTAGGTTGTGACTTAGATCCCTCAGTCTTTTGCCTGACAGGTTCAGCAGGCACCTTCTCCTTCCCTTTGCCCTTATTCTGATGAGCAACACTGGGGCCCTTGTCATCAGTTTGGGCAGGGACAAACTTTTTCTGAGAGTTGCTCCCTGAAGAATCTCTCTTCTTTTTGCCCTTTGAGTCTTTAGAGGCATCATAGCCTAACCCAGCTTTGGCACCATCGGTTAGCTGAGAGAAACTTGTTAACTCATCAACCACTTGGGAAGATGTGTGTAACTTCTTCAGCTTTTCCTTAAGGTGGCCATTTTCCATTTTCAGGGCCTCAATCTCAGTGGTGTATTGAAGCACCAGTTTCTAATGAGCATTCCCTTTTGAGATCAGTTCAAGATCCCAAGCAGTTTGCTCAGCACAAAGGCGAGCTTGCCACTCAGTTTCGAACATCTCCCTCAGAGCAATTCGCTCAATCATCAGTTGTTCCTGAGCAAGGAACAAATCAGTGTCACGAGTCTCAATCAGTGAGCTGATTACACCATTCAGTCTTTCAACCGTCAGTGGAGTTTCATCATGCTTATTCCGAGCATGAAGCAACTCTTCCTGGAGATTTACTAATCTGAGGGCTTCCTCAGTATCTCTCAATCTGAGAGACTCAGTTAACCGATCATTTTCCCCACTTAGTTGTGCATTCACATCCACTGTGTGAATATGAGTCTCCTGCAGCCTTGAGAAGTCAACCATCAATTGCTCTAGGGTGAGCTGAAGGTCGAGCTCTCTTGCTGAATCTGAGCTAAGCTCAGGTGCGTGATCAGGAGAAGAGGCAGAAGAACATACCTCATCATCTGCCATCAGGCAGAGATCATCATACTCAGCAACTAGGGCTCTCTGATCTGATGCCCTGAGCTCTCTCTTTGCTCTCCGATCTTCTCTATCTCGAGGGCTGAGCTCCGGACAATCATACTAATAATGTCTGGTCTTCTTGCAGTGGTAACACTGATCTACATCATAAATACCCGATTTGTCAGTGTACCTTTTATCAGATGACTCTCTCCTGCTCCCTAACGATTTTTCAGGCTTGGAGCTGGATCTTCTGGGATTAGCATCATCTCTCCTCTTGGAGCTTTTCTCATCTTTACGCCGCTCAGGCGCACCTCTCTCTCTCTCCTGGATTTTGAGCCCCTCCTATCTTCCCTCCGGGGACTAGATCTCCTGGGGCTGGAATACCTGCGGTCACGATTGTCAGTATAAAATTTCTTGTACCTTTCAAAATGAGAGTTCAGCTTCTCGAATCTACGTGCCATCAGGCTGTACTCCAGGGCCAGCTCATCCTTGTTCATCTCTCTCAAAGATTTCGAGCCAGATCCAGCCTCAGGCTCAGGAGTAGCTTTAAGAGCCACGCTCTTTTCCTTTTCAGGTGTCTTCTCCTCACTCACATCCTCACTGACAGTACCCTTTGTCTTCCTCTTATCGAGGTCGAATTCTAGAGCCTTTAGCTCTGGGAAGAGGTGAGAGTAAGGAATGTTTGTGAGATCCTGAGTGTTCTTCAATAAGATCACTCTTGTGTCCCATCTAACAGAGAGACAGTTCAAGATTTTAGATGACACCTCCCTCTTGGGAAAGTCCTTCCCAAGGGTTGCTAGCTCGTTCATCATCTTAATGAACCGAGCTTCCATCTGATCAAAGCATCCTAAAGGCCTCGAACTTCCTGATAGCCAAATCCCGCTTGTTCTCCTTAATCTTCTCAGAACCCTCACTCATCTCCTTCAGAGCATCCCAGATCTCCTTCGCAGTCTTCAGATGCATGAGCCTGACCGAATTCTTGTAAGAAACAGTGTGGAGTATAATGTTCTTCGCAACATTATCCAGTCCGATCTGCTTAATATGATCAGCAGTTAGCGCGAACCTCTCCACAGGCTCATCGCCGACAGCCGGAACAGGGACATTGCTAACTACAGGCCAGGTGGTCTGAAGATTCCTCATAAATCTGATAGGACCATGCTCAATCACCTGAGGCATCTGATCATGGATGGAGTAGAGATGTGCGAGGACCCTGAATTTCCAATAATCATAGTTATCAACAGAGAACTCAGGAAGGTTGCCCTCTAGGTGCTTAGAACCGGATGCCATGATATGCAGTTTTCATAAACAAATTTGTTTAGTTGACCACCAAAAGTTTCTCCTCAGAAACTGTTGGTAAACAAAGTCAGTGGTCTTTTGAACCACTGCTCTGATACCACTTGTTGGTCCCGAAATGAGTAAAATCAGTGTATGGGGGGAATACACTGATATCAGATTTTTCTGAATACTCAGAAAAATACTCTAACACGCTCAGTCAGGAAGATCCTGAAGTTACGCAGCAAACTGAAAGTCCTCAGGGGCAGCAGGGACAGTTCAGTAAGGAGTCAGATAGGCTGAGTGTGAGTAATGTGCTCAGAAGCTCAGTAGAGATAACAAACCTACTGACTGCTCGGAAGCAAGTCAGATGGACTACTATCTCAGTAAGCTATAGTACGTTCGGAATGTGAGCCCTTAGTTTCTACTCGTTTTAGTTTCTGAAAATGTTTTCTCTGAGTTTGCTTAGTAAATGGTGGTTAAGGCTGGTGCACAGTTTTACTGATCAGGATGAAGAATCAGGCCTGATAGTTTTCTAAACAATGCAGAATGCTCAGTTTGATATGATGACAGTTATGATCCTGAATAAGAATGTAAATCAGCACACAAGGGTCTTTTTAACGTGGTTCGGAGATAACCAACTCATACGTCCATGACCTGATTTAACAGGAAGCCACCCTCAAAACCCTGAGGATAGGTACTTGGTTTTTACGTGCCAAGGGACACGAATAGCCAACTTTCTCTCTTAGGAACTGACCCCTGGGCATTTTACAAGTTCCAGTCCTTCTAACCAACCAATCTCACACCCTGAGTGGTTTGGTATTCTTGGTTCCAACTAAGGATAGCCCTAGCAATACAAATCGATGCTAAAGATTAGAGCTATCAAAACTAAGCAAATACAGAGTGAATCCTACTACAACACTATGGAAATTTAATTGCAGAGTGTTGTTCAAAGTGAGCTTTGAGTGCTTGGATTCTTGAGAGCTTTCGCTTGGAAATTTCTCGTTAGCCTTGAATGGGTGCAAGGCTCTCTGTATTTATAGGAGAGATTTGAAATAGATCCGTTGGAGGATATCCACCCAAATCTTCCTATTTTAGGGTTGTTGCAGGCTAGATGTACTTGTTGACCTTTTTCCCATGCTTAATCTGGAAAATTCTGTCCCGCCGCCTGCAACTCGAAGACGCATTAAATGCCGCATTAACTGCTTCACAGACTTCGTACATGCGTATCGAAAAATGATTGGCTCTCTGTACAAACGGCTTGTTGTTCGTCTGACACTTGACCTTCATCGTACATTCAAAGCTCTGAGTTTTTTGTCATTTACTCAGCATGAATGTTTGTCTTTATCGGGGTCTACTGACATTCTCTTTGTCTCTCAGGTGTTAACATAAATGTCAATTGTCCCATAGCATAAATAACCTTTTTGCTTTTGGACTTATATGGATCAGATAAACTGACCCAAGGTCTAAGTTAGGTCTTACGAGCATTCAGCTCAGCCTGATAGGTTTTTCAGCCCAGTAAGTGTAACCTTTTTGCTTTGGACTTACATGAGTCAGATAAACAGACTCAAGGCCTAAGTCAGGTCTTACGAGCATTCAGCTCAGCCTGATAGGTTACACTACTCTTCATTGAATAAGTTCTGTCCTGAGCATGCTTAGTGTACTCAGTAGAAACGTCAGTCAATGGTACTCCGGATTGTCTTCAGGATGGATCTTCAGGCTTCGGTCTTCAGCTTCAGTTCAGGCAATCTTCAGCAAGACTGACTCTGACCTTCTTCAGGGCGAGTTGCACTTCAGACTTTAAGCAACTGGGTCGACTCTAATATTCTTCAGTCTTCAATACGTTCCCCCTGAACTGAATCCCTAACTTGACTATCCTGATCTAGACAATCCTGACTAACTGTACTTAGGCAAATTCATCAGGGGTTTTGGGATCTAATCAAAACACTCAAATTGTCCCAACAGTCCCCATCGCACCCCGTCGTCCACCGTTGAATACATCAGAACACGCTCTAGCGCCGACCAAATCGGAAGAAGAATAGAGACAAATCAAACCACTGCCGACACGCAGACCAAATCGGAAGAAGAATAGAGCCAAAAATTTCCGACAGCCAAAACCTAGAACCCCCAAATCAAAATATGAGAGTAACTTGAGAGAGAATTGAGAGAGAGAAAGATATTGAGAGAGAGAGAGAGAGATTATTTGTGAATTGGTTTTTAGAAAGAGAGAAATAGAGAAAGAAAGGTCACACTTTTTTAATCTGCACAATGGACGTTTCCAGTCACATCAAATTCTGAGATACATATAGGGGTATAATCATAAATTGGGGAAGAAGGATGGACCAATATTAACGGAAATGGCCCTGGAAGTGATATTGAAAAATGAGGAACCTCTTTATACATTTGATGTCTAATAAAGACTCTAAACACAATTTTCTCAAAAAAAAAAAAAAAAAACAATATCATGCATGAGAACCAGGCGGAGATTTATGGCTATATTTTTTCATATGGTCATTTATAATTGGTTATTGTAATATTTTTTTGGATAATATTTAGATTTTATGTTTAGGATAATTATTAATAATAAAAATTATATTAAAATTCGTAATTTCTTTTCTATATATAGAGACCATTATTAATACATTTTAAATAACAATCTCATATTCTTTCTTTTCTTTTCTCTTCTAATTTCTATCATTTTTATCATGGATCCAAATCATCTAAATTATTTTTCTAGCTCCCCAAACTATCAAAACTCCCAAAATTATCTAAGTTTTCAATTTTTTTAATGCAAAAGATTATCAAAGCTCTCAATATTCTCAGTTTTTCTCCAAATTTGAACCAAACTCCTATCTCTGAACATGTGCAAAAATCAGTAAATATTTATCGCAATTTATTCAAATGTATATACAAATTTAAAGGTGGAAAAAGCTACTTTTTCTGAGAAAGAAGATATAATCCTAACATTGTCTTGAATTTTTGTTAGTGAAGATAAAATATGTGGCAGAAATCAAAAGGTCGAGTCACAATGGGCACAAATTCATATATTATTTGAAGAAGCTCGAAAAGAACATCTAGAGGAGATAAATGCAAGAAATAAGGATTCATTGGAAGATTGTTGTAATCGACTTAAAACAAGTGCCAAAAATTGGATTGACGCTTACAATGAGGTATATGCTCGTTAAAGAAGCAAAATGAATGAATAAGATATTGAGAGAGAAGCTCAACTAATTTACTCTGTAGATGGTCCAAAGTTTCAGGACTTGCATGCATTTAATGAAGTTATGTATAAACACCCCAAGTGAGAAATAAATTTAGATCACAATTCAACACGTGTCCGTATTGAAGACAATGAGGATAATGAAAAAAGTGGTGGCAGCTCAAAGAGATCAAGGACTAGTGAAGTTCGATCCCCACTAATCCAAATTTCAGGCAATGGTGGTTTAATAATTCCACCTCATACAGGTAGAAATATAACAAAGAGAATAAAAAAGGAAATGGGAAGACACACAATCTTCTTCTGATGCTACCGAAGTTGCTGCAGAATTTCGTTCTTTGAGGCTCACTAGAGATGTTGAAATTGAAGTGATGAGAAAACTTGGAAAAGAGAGAACTAATTTGGAGAGAGACATGATGAAGAACAAACTTTTGAATACATTGTTGGTGAAAGCTCACTTGTCACCGGAAGAAGAACAAATGAAAACTTTGTTTTAATTGCATACTTTAATTATTAGTCAATGTTATTTGTGTTATATAATTTACTTTATGTATTTTAATTACTATCGTGTAAAGTTTTTAATATGTATTATTTATTTAATGTAATCTATGCAGTCAGCTTAATTATGAAATTGTGTGTTTGTAGTTTTCATTATCATTTACTCTTCTTTATTAAAATTATGTCATGTCATTTTTATTATCATGCTTATTTCATTGAAAAAAAATGTATAGCGATGAGTAATCACCTGATCAAGTCCATTATCTATTTCTCCATTATTGAAGTCTGCATGCTCTTGTCTGATGCATGGAAGGTGGCATTTTGGAAGGAGCATGTTTAGTAACTCCTCTTTAGTAAAGTTGTGTCAAATTGAAAGTTCACATACACTTGTCTATTCAATCAAATCACATGTCAAATAGTGATTACACATTATTGAAGTTGTATTTATACATTCTCTTTGAAATCATATCAAAATTAAACTAAATCCTCTGAAGTATAGTTTTTCTTAAATAGTTTTGCTTGTTTAACTTTCCAAATATCTCCCAGTGAAAACCAATTAGTAGATAACAATTTAAGTTCCGATTCTTTCAATTTCATTGAATTTGATGAATGGGAAGAACGAATAACTCATCAAAATCGTCAAATGAATCGTATTATCGAGGATATGCTCTTACACAATTTTAATCTGAACGAATGAGATCTTATTTCTAGAGCTAGAAGAAGACATTGTGAAAGGGAACTCGAGTTAGGTGAAGAATGTCTAATGAACGACTGTTTTGTTAACAAACCGGCGTATACTCCTCCAATCTTTCGACATAGATTTTGTATGCAACATCTATATTCCTTCGTATAGTAAATGCAGTTGAAGCCAATGTCGAATATTTTCAACAATGACCTGATGCCACAGGTAGAGAAGGTCTTTCAGCATTACAGAAATATACTAGAGCTGTGAGGGTGTTGGCTTATAGTACACCAAGTGATGTTGTTGATGAATACTTGTGAATGAGTACATGTATAATGAGAAAAGCTCTTATCAATTTTGTAGAATGCGTCATTTCTAATTTTGGCTATGAATACCTTAGAAAACCTAACAAACAAGATTTGACAAGACTGCTCTATGTTAGGCAACAACGTGGATTCCCGGGTATGATAGACAATATTAACTACATGCATTGGGAATGAAAAATTTGTCATACTGCATGGGCTAGGCAGTATTCACGGAGAACTGGAAAGTCAACAATTATTTTGAAAGTTGTTTGCATCATATGACTTGTGGATATGACATACTTCCTTTGGAACATCAGGCAAGTGCAATGATATTAAAATACTCCACCAATCTCTAGTTTTTTGTGATTCTTGGAAGATTGAGCACCAAAGGTGAGTCATGTTGTGAATGGTCGGGAAAATGATATAGCAAATTATCTAGCTTATGGCACATATAATTCATTGGTTGTATTAGCTAAGTCAATTACTTGTCCACAAACTAGAAAGTACAAGTTGTTCGTTTAACACCAAGAGGTTGTGCACAAAGATATTGAACGAGCATTTGGAGTTCTACAAGCTCGTTTCGCATTTCTTCGACGCACATGCCTTGTTTGGGCATAGATGTTAATGGCAGCCGTCGAGACCGCCTAGGCGCTTGGCACTCGACCGTCGACGCCTAGACCAAATCGCCGAAAAAAATCCACCAACATATTTGTCGCTGCCGAGACCGCCTTAGCGCCACCTAGACAGTCATTACTCCTTTTTTTTTTTAATTTCTATTACAAGTTAAAAGTTAAAATTATAATTATAATTAAAATATACTCCCTCCGTCCATGAATCTTTTTCCCATTTCATTGTGGGCATGTGATTTAATAAAAAATAGTATTATATTGAAATGATAGATAAAGTAAATGAAAAGTAAGAATATTGTGGGGCCAAAAATTTTATTGTTAGTGTGGGTTGTTTCCAAATAAGGAAATGGGAAAAAGTTTTGTGGACAAACAAAAAAAGAAAGTGGGAAATAATTTGGTGGACAGAGGGAGTATAAACTAAACTAGTAAATTACTAAAAAAAATATAAAATTTAATTGAAATTTCTTCATAATTTATTCATAATATGTATTTTGCTAATTTGTGTATTTCATTTAAAAGTTGGACAATGTCGTATTATCATAGTTTTTAACATTTTGTGAAAAATATATATTTGATTATTAACTATGTTTTAAATTTATAATTTTATTGTATAATGTGTATTTTTTTATATATGTTTAGAAAAAAATTATTATTATTAGAAAAAATTTTAAAAAAGAAAAGAATAATACATTGTCACCTAGGCGGTCTAGGCGCTTGACGGCACTCGACCGCCAAGCGCCAATTGGGATAAACTTTTGATTGAAAGAATTATAATGACTTGTATATATCATGCATAATATGATAGTTGAGGGTGAATAAACGTACCAAATTTATTATGATCCCACAAAATTTTTTATGGATCGATGATCCCATAAGTGGTGAAAGTTTTTATTACTTTATTGATCGCAATGCAAGTCTATTCTTTTATATAATTAATAGGGAACAACTTTGCAAATTGCAATAGAGAAACTCATAATGCTCTAAGAAATAATTTGTATGACACAAATTTTGTATTGAATAATTAAATATATAATTTTATCTTTTGCATTGTTATATTTTGCGCATTGACTTATAACTTGATATACTTATTTATAATTTTGTATTTAAATTTCTGTAATTTAAACTTTATTATTGAGTTTATAATTTTATTTTAAATATATGATACTTTTGTACTACCTCCGTCCCCCAAAAGCTTGCCGTACTTTTGGGGGCACAACTTTTAATGAAAAGTGTAATGAGTAGAATATGTATGATGGAGATTGTGAGGTATAAATTTTAAAGGTGGAGATTTAAAGGAATATTTCCATTTTGGGAGTGTGCAAACTTTTGTGGGACAAACTAAAAAAGAAAGTATGCAAACTTTTGTGGGATGGAGGTAGTATTATTTTTATGCATTTCGAATATCAAATAATTTAATATATTATTTTATTAATATAATAAAATTAATTATAGATAAATATAATTAGTATTAAATAGTAAAAAAGAAAAATTTTATTAAAAGATTGGGTTACGAGTATTTGTTGACAAAATATAAATATTAATCAAATTGTATATTATATAGAGAAGAATAAATTTTTATTAGATGATTTGGTCGTGGAGTTTGGTTATAATGATAATAGTGGTCTACTAAACTTAAAGCACATGCATAATAGCCTACGGGTTCAGATTGAAATATTTTTTATATTAACACGATGTATAGTTTATAAGTATTTTAAGATAATCTATAAATTATTTAAGATTTTATAAACTTTTTAAAAATACTTAACATCAATCCCCCGTCTCGAACTCTGGCCACCTAAAAAGTTAAAAAGGTCATGATACATCGGGCTGAATATTGTTTAAACTGGTAAGTGGTAAAACAAGGTAAGAGTTGGTATTTTTAGGTCATTTTGGTCTTTAGACCATTTAGATCAAACTCTAAGTCCTATAGGAGTAAACCTGGATTAGGACCAGCTCAATTAATTTATTTAATTATTTATTTCATTTTAAAATAATTATATGATAATTTATTATTAATTTATTTTATTGTTGTATATATTGTAGATATAAAATGAAATAAGAGATAATATTTATTTAAATACAAATAAAAATATAAAATAGTAGAGATAGTAAGTACTAATAGTATTATCTTTTCAATAATGTTTAAGTTTTTAAATAATTGATTGATATGACAATATAATTAATATTGTTTATATATTAATATTATGCATTTTTTAGTTTTAGATATTATATGTAAATTGCATCATGTCATATAATAAATATTTTAAATTTAATTTATAATGCTCCCTCCGTCCCGCTATAAGTTGCTCGTTGCTTTTGGGCACACGAATTAAGGTAAGAGTGAAAAAATATAAGTGATGTGATGGAAAAAGTGAAAAAGTATAAATGATGTGACGGAAAAAAGTGAAAAATAATGGAAATAGTTAAAAGTATTGAAAATAATAATAAAGAAGTAAATAGTAGTTTTCAAAAAAGGTAAAAAAACAAATGAGCAATATATAGTGGGACATATGAAAATAGCAATATGAGCAACTTATAGTGGGACGGAGTGAATAATTTTTATTAAGTAACTTGTTAGTGACTCGTTTAATCCGCAAACCACTAAAATTAATGTTAGATTTCAGCTGTTAGCGTCTGCTTAAGAATTAACCGCTAAGATTTTGAACCATTTTGATCATAACCTTGTAGAGCTGATATTAATGGATTGGGATCAACTCGTTTAACATCATTACGGTCGTCCATCCTTTACCTCTATTTCAATATAAAAATTAAAAAAATTATATGTTTTATATTAAAGTAATTTATTTAAAAAAGCTTACAAATAATTAAAAAAATTATAAAAATCAAACACTCTAATAACTTTTTTAAATTTCATATAAATTTTAAATATTAGAATATAAAATATTTAAAATAATTTAGCTAAACACGCTTTAATTTTAAGTTTAAAACATAGACATATATTTTAGTAAAATAAGTGATGATTATTTATAAGATGATTTACGTATAAGTTCAAGAAAGTCATTATATTTACAAATAGGTTCAAAATACTTGCACAAAAACACTTTTTTTTTTGTACAGAAACACATTTTTTTCTTGCACAACACCTATTTGTAAGACTACATTTATCCATGACCTTCCATGACCCAACCCTCCATTAAAATATATATTTCTCTCTCCTCTACATACACAACCTTTAATATATTAACTCTTATCATTTTTTCTTACTTTATCAACAACCCTTCACAACCACAACCCTCATTATATAAATAATATTTTAATTTTTTATTAATCAGATATTATATTTATATTATATTAAAAAATTATAATTATTATAATAAAAAATTATAACATACTTAAAAATTACAATAATTTCAATAATAAAATTAAATATCACACGAGCTGAAAATATAAAAAAGAAATGCATAAATTAAATTATAAATAGGTGCATGAAATACAACAATGTGAAAGATGCAAATTACACATTTAATTATTAGTGCTGAATTTTTCCCATATATGCTCAACTAAGTCGTTTCTAAGAGCGATATGAGCTTCTCTATTGCGAAGTTGTTCCCTATTTCTCATATAGGTTGATAGACTTGCAATGCGTTCAGTAGAGTAATGAACATATGAGTGTTCATCATCCGTGGGATTATCCGTAATAAATTCTGTGGGATCTCGATAATTTAGATATGTGTCTCGTTCATCTTCTACTATCATATTGTGCATGATGATACAAGCCATCATAATTTTACCCATCAGAAGCTTATCCCAAATAAGGCATGGACGCTTAAGGAATGAGAAACGAGCTTGTAGAACTCCAAATGCTCTCTCGACATCTTTTCGTGCAGCCTCTTGGTGTTGAGCAAACAACTTGTGTTTTCAAATTTGTGGAGATACAATCGACTTAACAAATGAAGCCCATGAAGGATATATGTCGTAGTTAGGTAATATGCCCTATCATTTTCTCGGTCATTCACAACATAACTAACTTTTGGAGCTCGACCTTCTAAGATATCATTAAAAACTGGAGATCGATGAAGTACGTTAATATCATTGCACGTAACAGGTGTTCTAAAGAAAGCTTGTCATATCCATAAGTCATATGATGCAACAACTTCTAAAATGATTGTTGGCTTTCCACTTCTACCCTCATATTGTCCAGCCCACGCTGTAGGACAATTTTTCCATTCCCAATGCATACAATCAATACTTTCTATCATGCCAGTGAATCCACGTTGCTCCCCGACAAAGAGTAATCTTGCCATATCTTGTGCATTTGGTTTTCTAAGGTACTCTTCGCCGAAGCAAAAAATGACACTTTTAACGAATTTCTTGAGAGATTCTCTTGCCACAGCTGCACTAATTCGCAAGTACTCATCAACGGCATCCGCTGATGTTCCATACGCCAACACCCTCATAGCTGCAGTACACTTTTGCAATGGTGAAAGACCTTTTCTACCTGTTGCATCAAGTGTTTGTTGAAAATATTCATCATTGGTAGTAACTGCTTCCACTATACGTAGAAATACTGATTTCCACATGCGAAATCTACGTCGGAAGACATCAGGAGGATATGTTGGGTTGCTAACAAAATAGTCATTCATCAAACGTTCCTCGTCTAGCTCGTGTTGTCTTTCAACATTTCTTCTTCTTCGCCTACTGGGAGTGGGATCTCCTTCATTAAGATTCAGACTATTTAAGAGAATATCCTCAATGATAGGATCAATTAGACGATTTTGACGAGCAATTCGTTCCTGTCATTCATCAAATTCGGGAAAATTAAAAGAATTAGAAGATGAATGGTTATCTCCCAATTGATTTTCATTGTGAGACATCTAAAAAGTGGAATGAATAAAACTTGTGGGGGTATTGTATTTAAGATAAAGAAAAGAAGGCTATATAATGATATGTTGTATATTTGATAATGTCTTCAAGAGTATATATAGAAAATGCTTATGGTATAGGGTTGCATGTGGATGACAGCTTGATTCCCACTTTAATAAATCAGACAAATGCATGTGGATGACAACGTGATTCCCACTTTCATCATTGACACAACTTGATTTCCACTTTAATAATTTAGACAACTTGGTCCTATCTTAATAATGCAAACACATGCATGTGGATGACAACTTGATTCCAACTTTCATTATTGACACAACTTGATTTCCACTTCAATAATTCAGACAACTCGGTCCTATCTTAATAATTCAGACACATGCATATGGATGACAACTTGATTCCAACTTTCATCATTGACACAACTTGATTTCCACTTTAATAATTCAGACAACAACTCTGACAACAATTCTGACAACAATTCAGACAACAATTCAGAAAACTAAGATTACATGAAATGAAAAATACATTAATTAAGATTACATGAAATTAAAATCACACAACATTATAGGCTTACAGGCCTATACGAAATTGAAATCACACAAATTTAAAATCTCACCACTCGAAAACTAAAATACATAAAGAAAAGTACATTCAGTATTTAAAATATGCCCACAAATTTTGTTTTGTCACTTCTTCTGCTGGAGTTAAGTGATTTTTTGCCAACAATCCCATCAATAAATCATGCTTCATCTTGTCTCTCTCAAAATCGAGTTTCTCCTTTGCTAATTTGTTCATCGATTCAACTTCAGAATTTCTAGTGATTCTTAATGCACGTATTTCTTCAAAAATTTCAGGAGGACAAACAAATTTTGATACCTTAGCTTTTCCTTTTTTCTTTTTTGCCATATCTCTACCTGTCGGACGTGAAATAGTTGAACTGCCACTGCATGGGGTCTCTGGATCAACGGGGATAGAATAAGAACCATCTTCGCTAGTTCTTGATCTCTTTGAACTGTCACCACTCTCTTCATCTTCAGCATGAGAACGTGTAGACTCATTGAGGTTTAGTTCCCACTTGGGATGTTTAATCATAACATCAATAAACACATGCAAATCCAAAAACTTTGATCCACATGCTGCGTATATAGTATGAGCTTCTTGCTCAACATCTTGATGGCTCATTCCACTTCGTTTTCGACGATGTGCTTCCTTACAAGCAGCAATCCACTTGTTGGCATTCTCGTTAAGTCGTTTAAGACGACCTTTCATTGAATCAAGATTTCTTTCTTTTATCTCTTCTGGATTTTCTTTTTGAGCAATGTGGTATTGCTCATACACTCGTGCCCACAAAATGCCAACCCTTTGATTTTTGCCAACTGATTTATCTTCACTACAATAAACCCAAGCTGTCATTAGGGCTACATCTTCTTTGACACGCCAGGCAACTTTTCCGGTCTTTTGATGTGTCTCTCTAAACAAATTGCGAGATACATTTTCAGCTTGAACTGGTTCAGAGATAGAAATTTGGTTAAGATTTGGAGAACATTGATAATTTGGATAATCTTAAGAATTTGGATAGTTTTGAAAATTAGGATAATCTTGAGAGTTTGGATAATTTGGGGAATAAGGATAATTTTGGGAGTTTGGAAAATCATCCGGGTTTAAAAAAGATTGAAAATTAGGATAATTTTGAGAGTTTGGATAACTTGAATCCATGATAAAAAAAATTAGAAGATGACACAAATGAGAAGATAAAAGAAAGAAAATAATTATGTTTCAAAACCCTATCAATATTGGTGTCTATTTATAGAGAAAAAAAATCTTAAATTTTGATATATAATATTTTTTTTTTAAAAGATAATATATAAAATTGAAAATCTAAATTCTATCTAAATAAAATATACCTGACTAATAGGAATGGGACACTTGGCATGTGATATGTAAAAAGTAATCCACAACTCTAGTGTCATCCCATCTCAGAGTCGTGAGTAATTCTTGGAATTTTAATTTTTTTTTTTTTTATTTTCCTTTTGTCCACCTCCGGGTCATGATTGTAGGAATGCACCGATAAACATAGTAAATATAGTGACTTTTTTAAATTTAAATTTAAGTCACCCTTATTTATAAAAGAAGAACGCATGACAATTGACAACTGATAGTAAACATCCATCATGCACACACCAACACACGCAATCAGAAGGAAGAAATCCACTGTCACATGCTACTCCTCATTCCCGAAACCCAACTCATCCTCTTTCTAGAGTATAGCTAATATGGAATAATATAAAGAATTATAAAATGGGACAAAAATTATAAATTGGTGCTTTATTGAAAAACAATATTTTTGTGCAGAAAAAATTATATTTTTGTGTAAATATTGTGAATCAATTTATAAATATAATTTTTTTTTGAATCAATATGTAAGTCACCTAATATATATTAAACTTTTTTTTATAATTGTCCTATTTTTTTGTTTTCTTTTAAATTAATCCGGTAGAAATTTGCAACCTACGAGATAATATTTTTTTAAAAAAATATTTTATACTCCCTCCGTCCCAAAAGACATTAGATACTTTCTAATTTGGTCTGTCCTACAAAAAGTTTGCATATTTAAAAGTGGAAACTATTTATTAAACTCCACTCTCACAATATACATATAATATTCATAAAAATGTGATTTTTAAACCTTTTTCTTAAACTGCGTGCCCAAAAGATACTGCAATGTCTTCTGGAATGGAGCGAGTATATAAAGTAACGATATATAGATAAATGTGTATATTACTCCCTCTGTCCCACTATAAGTTGCTCGTTGTTGTTGGGTACACGGATTAAACTAAAAGTAAAATAATACAAGTGATGTGATGAAAAAAGTGAAAAAGTATAAGTAATGTAATGGAAAAAAGTGAAAAAGTAATAGAAATTAATAGTGTAACAAATATTAAAAATAATAATAAAGAAGTGAATAGTAGTTTCTAAAAAAGGTAAAAAAAACAAATGAGCAATATATAATGGGACGGACGAAGATGACAAAATGAGAAACTTATAGTGGGACGGAAGGAATATAAATTTATAAGTTTATGAATATGTATATAAATTAATATTTCTTTTTTTTTGTAGTATATAAATTTGTGTAGTACGTTCAAATTATTGAAAAAAATTTACAAATTTACGTGTGACAGAGTATTTGCTTCTTTTTATTTCGGGAAAAATATTTTTTTTGTCCTGTAAGTTTGCCTCTTTTTGATTTTGGTCCTACTAACTTTCAAATTTTGATTTTCGTCCGGTAACTTTATCTCCTTTTGATTTTGGTCCTATTAACTTTCAATTTTTTTATTTTTGTCCTATAACTTTACCCATTTTTTATTTTAGTCCTATAACTTTACCTCTTTTATACATGAATGGGGTGTCATAGGACCAAAATCAAAATGAGGTAAAGTTACAGGACGAAAATCAAAATTTGAAAGTTAATAGGACCAAAATCAAAATGAGGTAAAGTTACAGGACAAAAATAATAATTTTCCCTTTTATTTCACCTCCACTTATTTTTGTTCACCCGCTCCTAGTATTCTGGATTGGAAGAATAAAATTATTAATGTGGTGATGATTTAAGAGAAAATGGGTATAGAGCTACGGATTCTATAGTTTCAGATATATTTCCCTTCATTCAGCACATATCAACATGGCTAAATTTTGTTTGTTCGAATTTTGTTTTATTAAAACCAAATTTGTTATCGTTTTTCATTGGATAGAACATATTTAATTTGTCATGTTACATCTTTCTTAGCAATAGCAGGTGTTAGCCTGTAATCAAATGAATATTTTCAATTCGCTTACGCCAACCAGCTACATAAGAAGTTGAAAATGATCCTAATCTAGCTAGAACTAAGGTTCTACAGAAAACTAATTGGGTGATGAATTACTTGTTTTCAACTTTTACTAAAAGTGTAGAAGCATTTGTTTTAAAAGTTAATAAGATTCAATTTTTAAAAAAAATAAGTGTTTATCATTATTTTGTAGTGATTGAAAACAAGCTCGAAGACGGAAAGCCAAGCAGAATTGATCTTTACCATTTATAATGTGTATTATGCATTAGTTAATCAAATCATGTACGCTTTTGTTGTCTCCAATGAATTAATTTCATATGCTTGTCCGACTCTTACCCTCTATAGATTATTATATGCATTTGATTAAATTTCATCTTTAAGTCATTTTGAAAATGTTCTAATATTTTAATACTTGAGAATGTATTTATCAAGCATATCTTTCTTAAATTATATACACATTTTTGAAGTGTGGAATAGTTTTATACATGATGCTAAAAATTTACATATTCTTTTTTAAGTTTGTTACATAAAAATTCGTATATTCATAAAATAAAAATATTATTTTAAAATTATGCTCCCAAAATTTCCATCTAACAATTTTCATCTTAACATTCAAAATATATATATATATATATATATATTACACTTTTTCTTAAAATCATGCTTGCAAAAGTACCGCAAATATTTGGGGGACGAAAAAATACTCTGAGGCATTTGCATATTGATTCAAAAAATTGACCATATTTACAAATTAATTCACAATATTTGCACATAAATATAATTTTTCATGCATAGAAGTATATTCTTTTCCTACATGAAATCAATATGTAATTAGTGTCAATTTTGTAATTAATTTCCCTATTTTAATTCAAGCATATTTAATATGTTACTTTTGTTTATTGTGTTGTACTACATCCGTCCCACAAAAATTTGCAGTACTTTATTAAAATTTTGAAAAATTAAAATGAATATTTAGGGATTATTATAACATTTTATTATTTATATGTTCCATTTAAAATCACAAAAAAATTGACATATTGACATAAAATAATTGACAATATAATATATAATACAATAAAAGATGACTAGAATAATATAAAAACTATGCAACAGATTCCATGTTAGAATCTACTTTATCTAAATACATCTTACAATAGCATATCTATCATATTAAGCTCGCTACTAGTATAAGCTCATTTATCCTTTAAAAAGAGCATGTTATAGTTAGATAATAATATGACACTATATAATATTCTATACTAATAAATAATTTTAATTAGTTTTCACTTAAATATATTTTCTGTTAAATAGTTCACAATTAATACGTATATGTATGTGATAATCATACAAAAATAAAATATAAACATTAAAGTTAAATTCGAGGTAAATCAATTTTTTGTAAAAGATTAACAAATAATGCAAAATAAATATCACAGAATGACTAAAGAAGAACAAATATAAAACTCAAATTTTAAATTCACAATGCTGGAGATAAATCAATTTCTTGTGGATTTACAAATTAAAAGAAAATAGTTAATTGTACATTAAGATTTTAAATTCATGACACTTTTAACCTAACAAATATTTTGCCATATAATTTCTTGTGAATGGATTCAAACTCATCAATTATCTAAAGTATTGACCAGAGCTTTATCTTCCTCTATAAATGCATCTTCTTCCATTAGAAATTGATTTAACTCAAGTGTTGTGAGTTTAACTTTAAATGTTTATGTTTGTTTTTTTGTATGATTGGTCATATATATATGTGTTAATTGTGAACTATTTCATAATAAATCAATATAAGTGAAAATAAATTGAAACTATCTATTAATATAGAATATTATAGTTTTATATTACTATCTAACTATAACTTGCTCTTTTCCAAGGATAATTGAACTTATACTAATAGCGAACTTAATCTGATTAGATATGTTATTTTAAGATGTATTTAGATAAGGTGAATTTCAATTTTGAATCTTTTGCGTAATTTTTATATTATTCTAGTCATCTTTTATTGTATTATGCATTATATTGTTAATTATTTTATGTTAGACAATGTTTACATAGTTTATTATCTACTCCATCCGTTCACAAAAAATTTTCCACTTTCTTTTGTTTGTCCACAAAACTTTTTCTCATTTCTTTATTTGGAAATAACTCACACTCACAAATAAAAATTTGGACCCCACAATGCTCTCACTTTTCCCTTGTTTTATCTATCATTTTAATGTAATACTAGTTTTCATTAAATCTTGTACAAACTATGAAATGGAAAAAGTTTCATGGATGGGGGAGTATATATTTGCTTTAAACATGCCAATTTTTTGTGATTTTAAATGGAACATCTATAACTATATAATAACAAAATCTTATTCCTTTTTTGGAAACTTTATTTATTAGCCAATTTTTCCTTACTAAATTTGTAAACATATATAATTAATTAATTATTATTAACAATTCATTGAATATAATATAAAGTAAAATTAATTAATAGAACACTAACCTTTCAACTTCTAACATATATACATGATTATTTTATATTCAAAATATATTAATAGATTACACATAAATAAAAAGACCATTCATCTTCACCACTACTATTACATTCTAATTAATTTACTCCTAAATAGTATTATTAATATTCTGAAATTCATCCAGTAACCAAAATTATTAATATTATTTTCACACCTACAAAAAGAAAATAACCCACATTCACAGAAGTCAATATCTCATCTTTTTAATAAACATGTAAGTTTACATATGAAAGTAATTTTACGAGTGTAGTATTATTTATGATTGTATAAATTATATGTCTTATGTATAATTTCAAGAGTTATAGATATAAAAACCAGGTTTTCATTTTTAACATTATAATTTTTTATTGTTTTGATAAATTTAAGTTTCATTAATTATAATATATATATTTATCTTTGAATATATATAATTTTTTAAATAAATCATATTTTATTTAAAATATTATTTGGTTTAAAAGTTATTTTTATATTTTCAAATTATATAATATATATTTAATATTATTTTTAAACTAACAAAATTATCCAAGACTTAAAAGATAAGATCAAATGTAAAATATAAAATAAAGATCATTTTAAAACATATGTACCAAACATATTTTGAAAATATGTTTATAGATCACATCAATAATTTACTAGATGATGCAAATTTAGACCTAATTTTTTAAATTTATTTGTTATAATTTTTTTTTATCATAAACTCAATTGGTTGAAGTTCGCTTTTCTACCTTTAGGTGCAAGGTTCAACTCATTGCTCTTATGCTATTCTTTTTATTTTTTAATATTTTATAAATTAAATTATTACTCCTTACGTCCTACAATTAATTGCACACTTTTAATATAAAACGATATGAGACCTTCACTTATTAATAAAAAATTATCACTTTTAATAAGTGATAATATTTTTGTTAGAGTGGCTATTACTTTGTATTAGGTTTTTATCACTTTTATTAAAACTTTATCAAATTTAAAAAATGATAACTTTTTATTAATAAGTGACACATCTCATGTAATGAAGCAATCTCCTATAAGTTTTTTCCTTAACTTTATCCGATATTCATATTTTTAAATGTCATTACTTTTACACTAAATCCAACTAATTTTATTATTATAATATTATCATTTGACACATCACACTTACTCATTACACACTTTTCTTATAAGTTATGCATATTTTAGTGTGCGAACACCTCCAGGACAGAGTGAATATTCTTAAGATATATAGTTATCTATTTATGTATCTATTTGTATATATAAATAAATAAATATATATATACTTATCTAATAATAAATTTTTTGCCTAAAATATAAATAAATTTACGGCGGCAATTTTTTTTTTCAAATTTGTTAGAAAAAAGTTAAAAATTACTTTATTGATATTTTATTGGAATTAATTTGTAAAAATCTAAAAAGCCTTTAAATAAAAAATTAAAAAAGTTCTTTGAAAGCATAATGTCTTACTTTTCATTCTCTGTGTTAAAAATAAAAGCCTCGAGTCATTTTTCATTCGACTCATGCATAATTCTGGCAGCTATGAACTTATTTGAATAATAGTTGATATTTCAATTTTTATTTTGTCTCTTCTAAATATATACAATAATTCTTGATGTGGTCGTATTATTCACCTTAAGTGAATGAAATAAAAAAAGACATCTTTATGTATAATTATTAGTAGAATGAGATGGAATTTACAAGTGTTTGTTACTGATGAATAGTGAATTGTGCAATATTTTTAAAACAAAAATATAATATATAGAAGGATTAATATTACTTGACATTACAATTTTTAAATTCATGTATAATACAAAATAATTAATTATATTAATATAAATAAAAATTTTATTTAATAAACATTATAGACCGTGCATCGCACGGGTGAAAAAACTAGTATAAATAATAACATGTTATAATAGTTCGTAAAATTTCATGTTAAATTTCCGAAATTTTAATAAATTTTCTGTTATTTTTTTAATTTTTTTGTGATATCAATATACAATATCGATATATTTATCAATATACGATATCGATATATCTGTAAATTTAAGGCTGTGATATTACTTGCGATAGAGGTGTTTTCATCATTGGTTACGACACAAGTAGTCACTGTTGAATCACGTATCATAGACGATCCTCTTAGCAAAGTCAATTTCGTCTTTTGAAACTACTGAGCATTCCTCAATTGGAAATTTTGCTAAGGATAATGTGGTGAGATAGAAGTGCATCTCCTTCTGCCATCTCTTAAAATCAATATATATAAAATTTTCGGGTTTCTCTCCATGCACCATAACTGGCCTCATAGGCACTGAATCACTAAAGAAATTAACTGATGACCCTGCAGTGGCAACAGGAATAGAACCATAAAGATGGACGAACCACCTATCTAAGTGGATGATGTTTTAAAAATACCAGTAGTATCGACAAAATTATCTGCATTAAGATTTGAAGTATCTTGAGAAACTATAGATTTTTCTATATCACTAGAAGACACTACGATATATAAATATTTTATCTGGCGAATGTTGTTTCAAATAGTATGATTTGAGTACAGAACAGAAAAAAATATACTACGAAAATTAAAAACAAAAACACAAGTAAACCGAACCAAGGATATGACCTTTTGTGTGCAAGATATATACGTCTCTGCTAGTGCTTAAGGATTTACGTATTGTCTTGTTTCAAATAGTATGATTTGAGTACAGAACAGAAAAAAATATACTACGAAAATTAAAAACAAAAACACAAGTAAACCGAACCAAGGATATGACCTTTTTTGTGCAAGATATATACGTCCCTGCTAGTGCTTAAGGATTTACGTATTGTCTCTAAATGTAAAACGATTCGACTTTGTTGTGTTAGGAGCACCATTAAACACAACTAAATACTAGATGTAGATGGAAAGAGAGAGAGAGAGACACACACACACCAAAGACTAATTGTCAAGGCCCAGACCCGGGCACGATTGGACCGGATGAGAGGGCAGGCGACGGCGAGGCGTGCGTGTGGTTTATGGATTAGGGTCCCTCAAACCTTATTTGAATGCCATGTTGAAACTCCTACTTATATACAATAAAATTTTTTTACTGATTTTTTGATGTGGGACATATTAAAATAACTCTTATTTTAATTTATTTTTTCCATATAAAATTCCTCCGTATTAGTATTAATATTTTTACTTTAGGTAATAATTTCGGTAATTCGATTTTAAGATCAAGAAATACCACAACGTTCTACTCTTCGTATCAATAACAAATAATATTAATAAATTGATAAAATTAGAGTATTAAATACTCATTGAAAACCAAAAATCCAACATCCTAATTACTGAAAACCCCTCATTAAAAAAAAAACCTCATTAATAAAAACGGAGATCCTGGAAACTTAAAGGGTCACTTACATATTGGTTTAAAAAAGTAGTTATATTTATAAATTGGTTTACAATTTCTGCATAGAAGTATAATTTTCTCCTGCACAGAAACATATTTTTTTCTGCACAGAAATTTATTTGTAATTTATGTTAATTTTGTGAACCATTTTATAATTTTTCCAAATTTAAAAGGTCACGGCTTTATTTATAAATTAATTAATCTCCCAATGTCTTCTCCAGCTTTTTTTTTTCAAATATTGTGTTTTTTTTTTTCCGTTTACTAATATATGGTGATATTTTGTGGGCTGTGTAAAATAAGCAAGAGCGCCGTCCGAAACGGCGCGCTCACTGTGCACAAGGCCATCTGAGATGGCGCCCTCCACCTCTCTGACGCCACCCAGCATACCCCACTCCACCCCCCTAACACACCCACGCCCCCTGCCCCTGCTGACACAGTCTGCTCCCTCCCACCCATCATCCATCATCCATCATTCACTCCCTCACTTCACTCCAACCACCTATTTAATTTTCGGCCACCACCCCCAAATTAAATCCCTCAAACCAACTTACTCCCACACCCATATTTGTTTAATTTTCGGCCAACACCCCAACCCCCCTATTTATTTTCGGCCACCACCCCAACACACTTCACTTATTTACCCCACAATTTTTCAATATCATCCCCTCACCCTCTCACAAACCTCTTTACACCTTCAATTATATTTGCCAAGATTTCACCACTTACCTCATTCGCCGGAGCCCGCCGGAGACCGTCTGAAACTCGCCGGAAACTGCCCCAAGTTGCTGAAATTATCCTTTAAAGTAAGTAACATTTATCATATATTAAGAGATATATTTTTGTGGGTAGATAGTTAATTTAATTTTATTTTGTGAGTTTAATTATTTTTTAGTTGTGTATTTCTATCATAATTTAGTTGTGTATTTTACAATAATTTAGTTGTGTATTTTACAATAATTAAGTTGTGTATTTTTGTTGTGAATTTAAAGTGAATATTTGAATTAGGTTTTGAGTATAGTTGTAAAGATATTACTCTCTCTGTCCCACAGGAATTTGCACATTTTCCTTATTTGGATGTCCCACACAAATTTGCACACTACTAAAAAAGGAAACATTGATTTACGTGCACACTCACAAACCTATACACATATTTACCCATATGACACTTCTTTATATATAAAACACATTTTCCTTAAAAAGTGTGCCGTCACGTAGGGTGCAAATTCCTACGGGACGGAGGGAGTAGTTTAGTTGTGAGTTTAGTATATGAATCATAATTTAGTTGTGTATTTTTGTTGTGAATGTGTGAATTTGATGTTGTGAGTTTATAAATTATAGTTGTGAATATTTGAATTAGGTTTTATGTGTAGTTGTAAATATATGAATTTAGTTGTGAATTTAGTTGAGAATATGTGAATTAGGTTTTAAGTTTGTAAATTATAGTTGTGAATACATAAATTAGGTTTTAAGTTTAGTTGTAAATATATGAATTATAGTTGTGAATATGTGAATAAGTAGATTTTGGTATATCAAAGTGTATTTTCATAATATATTTTGTTATACATAATTGTCATATAGAATTAATATTGTTATTTTTTTATTTAATATCAGGATGACTTCGTATAAAGAATTGTATGGACCAAATGATCCGTCAGTCTTGTCGTCCCAAGAAACACATCGTTCGGAAGCCATTTTTAGGGGAACCATTAGTGAAAATGATACACTAAGAGCAACTCACGCGACATCCCACATTTTTTGGAATTTTAAGGAGGATGTAGAAAATATGGTCAATTTACATCCTCGAATTCTTGATGCTCTACATGTTATGGGGTTCTATGGTATTGCTCGATGTGGATCAATGCCAATTGATAATCATCTTATTACTGCATTGGTAGAGAGATGGCGCCCAGAGACACACACATTTCATTTTCCTATTGGAGAGGCGACTATATCTTTACAGGATGTTGCGATCATTTGGGGTTTATCAGTAGAGGGTTCACCTGTTATTTGTGATGATCCTCATTTCACAAAAACTCAGTGGATGAATTTGTGTTATGAGTTGGTAGGTTTCATGCCCGATGAAACTGATATGAAGAGTAAGTCACGACTCAAGCTTTCTGCATTGAGTAATCATCTGCAGGACATTGTGATTACAGAAGATACTGATCAAATAATTGTGGATCAGTATGAACAAGGTTGTGCTCTTCTTATGTTAGGGGGGTTAATGATGCCTGATTCATCTCGTGCAGTGGTTTCATTGTTATATCTATATTTTCTCAATAATATAGAATATGGTTTCATTGGGCTAGTGCTATATTAGCCTCTTTATATCGTGAGCTTTGTCAGGCTTCAAAGTTTGACAGACAAGTTATTTCTGGACCATTGACCATTTTACAGGTATTTAATTTTGTTATTGTTTTAAATTGTGTTTTAAATTGTTTATTGTATAATCAAAAAATGTCTCATTCAATTATTTTTGTAGATATGGGCATGGTCAAGAATATTGACAATACAACCTCTGAATATTGGTAATACCCGCATACAAGGGTCATTATTCGGTGTTGATGGTCACAACTTAGGGCTTCCACCTTATGGTATCAGGTAAAAAATAAATTTTTCGTAGTGATTATTATTATTATTATTATTATTATTAGTATTAGTATTATTATTATTATTATTATTAATATATATATATATAAGTGTGATTTTTTTTTATTCAGGTGGTACCAATTTCATAGTCATACTCATAGTAAGAGAAACACTGTACGTATATTTAGAGACATATTTGATCGCATGGCAGATAATGACGTAAGTAACATTTCATATTATTTTAATCCATGAAGTAAGTATGTACAAAATCTAATTAATTTGTTTTATATACAGTTTGATTGGCAGCCATATGATATGAGTCTTCCAGAAATTGAAAGCCTTGATCCTAGATGCATAACTGCAAATTGGATGTCAGAGTGTCCACTTATCAATATGTGCATAGTGGAGTTTCATCATCCAAGTAGGGTGTTGAGACAGTTTGGACGGAGACAAGGCTTTCCTCCCTTTTTGGATAATGCTCATGATGACTTGCACAATGTCAGTTTTCTGGGAAGAGAAGGGTGTAGATGGACACAATACCATCAGAGTTGGATCGAATTTTGGGGAATCAAAGCTCCAATTGAAGTTGATGCTGCACATGGTTCTACACTGTTGAGCAGGGATTACATGCAATAGTACCGTAATATCACCCGACGTCTAATATCTCCCTCTCATTATGCGACGAAACCAGGCTACCAACCAGCAAACACATCGGGACGTGATGCTATGGTATGTTTTTTGTGTTAATAAATAACGTAGCCTCTTTATATCAACTAATTTTTTTTCAGTTTCATTTGATGCAGCGCCTGTCTATTTCAACTGAACGAGCGAGTCTTGATAATCCTGAATCATTTGAAGATTTGTGTCGTACCAGTAGACAGGTCGTATCATCCATGCATAACTTCCTTACGAGACCTCCATACCTTGAAGATCCCCCTACTACAAATGAAACTGGTGTTGGGCCTTCTACATCTAGAAGTCAATGGCAACACAATCAGACTGGTGAGTTTACTGCTGGGTCTTCTAGAGGTCAACAAGGTAGTAGGCGTTCTACATCTCGAAGTCAAAGGCGTCGAAATTCCACCTATGAGTTTAGTGTTGGGTCTTCATGTATATTATATAGTGTTAAACAATTGATTATATAATGTTACACAATTGATATTATCATGCAAGGTTAATTGATTATATTTCATATTTTAATACAGAAATTCCTACAACTGTTCCTAACACAGAAGTTAATGAAGTTCCCTACTTCCCCCAGTCAGAACCGATAGATATTCACATGTCTGATTCAATCACTCCCCAAGGCATGTCATTTATGTCTCTTTTACAGTCAAATTATCCATCCACAACATATGCACAAGGAGTGTTTGATCAGTCTATTCCTGGGGCACCTTACTTCAACACATCTCCAGTCCCATATCCTGACTACGAAAATGTGGCATCACATGAGCATGAAGATCATACTGCAAATGATGGTGAAAATCAGGACGGACAACGTCCTACACGTCACAGACGACCACCAAGGTGTGGCACCGGGGGTCATTTATTTCGGAGATAGTTAATGTTGGAAAATATGATTTTAATACTCATTTTTACAGTTATTCTTATTTCGTCAATTATAATTTTAACTAATCTATTTTAAATTATTTATGTTGTTATTAAATCAAAATATGCCTTAAGAGTAAAATATATTAATTAAAAGAACACATAAAACGTTTACATATATTAATAAAAAAAACATTAGCATCTTTAATAAAACGTTTACAAAAAAAAACATTTTAAAAAAAAAATACAGTTTTCAAACGTTTACACATTAATACAGTTTTCAAAAATTATATTAACAAAAATACAATTTTCAAACGTTTACACATTTACACGTTTATAATATTAATAAAAAAGACATTTTTGAGAAATAATTTTATTTATAATATTATGTAGGTATTGATGTTAAATTTATTACACACTCATTACTATACTAAAGTAATTTTTTAATGAACATGCAATTATAATACATACTTAGAGCAAAACTAAAATATTAATCTTTATCAATTACACGTCTTCGACGCCAATCGGAGATAGTTGGTTGAAGGGTCGGCGCTTGAAATAAATAACTAAGTATATCCCACAGTGGCTCGTCGGAGTACTTATAAGAGTTTGCTTGATCATCCACCTGCACAAAAATAATGAATGAAATTATTAAAAAAATTACAAGGTTCAATTTAATAAATAAAATACTAAGTTATAACACGTACATCTAACCAAAGCAACCATATCTCGGCTGATGCAGAAATAGTAGTGAAGTCTCTATCCCATTCACACTGCCCCTTAGTGTTGATCATCATGGACCAACAATCATGTCTTGATTTAAATGAAGCAATTCGTTCAATCACCTGATCAATGTTATAATTTTCGGTTTGAAAATGTTGATTTAGTTTTGTCGTCGCATTCATAATGGATTGACTGTTATCGGTTCTACCAACTTTCCATCGACCAACATAATATTCGTAAATGAGAGCATTAGCAAGAGTAAAGTCAGCTTCTGGAGTCCATAAATCGTTGTTCTCATGCCTCTCGAAATGATTCTTTGCCGTCCATTTTTTTCATTTGCCATTTCTAACATAATTATTAGAAAAAACAAGAACAAACATAAATAGAACAACAAATTGGAACAAACATAATTAGAACACTAATTAGAACAAACTAGAACAAACATAATTATAATCCAAACTAGTACAAACATAATTAGAACCCTAATTAGAACAAACTAGTACAAACATAATTAGAACCCTAATTAGAACAAACTAGTACAAACATAATTACAACCCTAATTAGAACAAACTAGAACAAACATAATTAGAACCCTAATTAGAACAAACTAGAACAAACATAATTATTTCATCTTCGTCTTGATGACGAACCCTGATTAGAACTCTCAGCTCTATCTCGTGCTTGGTATTGCTGCCTCAAACGAGTTTGCGCCCAATCTATCTCATTTGGAATTCTGGTCGTGACATTTCGACCACGACGGTTGATCCTACGTTCAGGGTTGTGCTGCAACATGAACAATGGTTCATCCCATTCCTCTTCATCAGCCAATGGCTCAAAAATACCAGAAGTGTATGTCAACACATATGCATGTGTACTATAACAGTGATGCACAAACCCCCTCGGATCCATTCCAAAGTGTCTGCACACAGCAATTGCATGCGAGCATGGAATTCCAGTGTTACTCCATTGACCGCATGAACATTCTTGTGATGATAATTTCACTATATATGTATACGAGCGTCTGGATCCATCATGGAATATTGTTATACTGGCAGTCTGAAGAGAATAATTATACCTGTCCACATTGTGTCGCAAATTAAATCCCAATCGTTGCTCTTTGTCAAATCTTTTCAATACCTCTTCTGGCCACCATTGATTTGTTTGTTGCAGCCTCAAT
>JAPKLY010000038.1:1532196-1546551 GCA_026898435.1 Prunella vulgaris
AACACATCTGCTCCATCTTGTTCGATTTCCTTTTATGACTACAAAAGGACTAACTGAAGATATTCTGAGTTGCAACGACATTGATCCTGAAGTTTCTTCCAAAATAGTTATTCGCGCTCTAGTTTTTAAGGACAAAACTTGTTCTCCTCGCAAACGGCCCCTAGATGCAGAAGAAGGCAGTCCTGTTAAGAAGCGGGCATACATACATCATCCTGTTAAGGTGATTGAATTTGAATCACATCAACAATGTGTAGTTTATCTTGATCTAACGAGGGATGAAGTGCATAGCATCTGTTGTAATGATGCACATATATGGTCAGAGACTTTTTACTTGGATGGGCAACAACTCAACTTGTCCGCCATTTGCTCTGAAGACGGGAGTAAATTTGTGTTGGCTCTAGATGTGTCGGAGTCGTCAACTTGTAGTGTTAAGTATGACTTCGCAGCAAGAAGGAAGCCCCATTGGAACTTCAAGAGTTGGTTTAAAGGAACCCACACGTTCAAAGAGGGTGAGAATTCGAAGAACCTTCATACTGAAGAATGGAGTCGGGTCTGCCCTTACTTCATCAATGACGTTCTCCATGTGAGGGCAGAGTTCACCATGAAAAAAGTAGAGGATGACATATAATATGTCATTCTCCCTACCATTTTGAGAATGCGAGAATGTTCAATACCTGATGCATGCTATTCCTATTTTTTTTGAGATGGTTCAATTGCTGATGTGCTTCTTTATGTTTTATGACCAGATATGGTTCAATGGTTGTAGGGACGCCTCTCCTCCAACGAGGTCTATCCACTATTTTTGTAATATATATCTTTGCTATGATGATATAATTTACTACTTATGTCCTCCAAAAAGGTTCCGGTACTTTTCAGGCACGACTTTTAAAAAAAAATGTAATGAGTAGAATATATATGGTGGAGATTGTGAGGAAAAAAATTTAAAAGTGGAGATTTGAAGGAATATTTTCATTTTGAGAATGTAAATTTTTATGGGACGGAGGTAGTAATATACAATGGAGATTACTTGTTTTTTAGCAACACTTGATCAAAAAAGAGAAGATGACAACTATGATTCTTGACGTATGTCGCAGTCACAATTGGAATTTGATATTTAGAAATTTAGATTGTGAAAATTACTGCGAAAGGTAGAACGCTTTATCGTTGATTTTTTTCTTCTATTTTTTTTTCCTAGAGGAAGTAAATAGATAAAGAGGATTTTGAAAGAGCAACACTTATGTAGAATTTTATATTGTAGAAATATCTATTTCTTGAAAATTTTGCGGATCTAAATTGGGTCGTGTCAGATTTGGACAATTTTTTCAAAATTCGCGCAATTTGTAATTTCAGGTTTTTTCGCTCCAAGATATGTTACAATTTGGACAAATGCGTGTTACAATTAGGCAAAATTTGTGTTACTAATTCTTAAAAAAATAATTTTTTGTACTTTTCAAGTAATTATAAAGAAAATATGTATTTTTACAAAAATAAATATGTGTTACTTAATTTATTTTTTATTCTCTTTGTTGATTTATGTTAATAATATGTTATTAATGTACTAATACATCATTTAATACCTTATATATATCTTATAAGAAATATAATATATATTTTTCTAAGGATAAATAAATGTTTGTTTATACAGTAACACACATTTGATCTTGCAGTAACACACATTTACTCTAATGGTAACACACATTTACTCTAATTGTAACATACATTTGCATAGTATTTTTAGGTAAAAATAACCTAAAAATTAGTTCTGATCTGATTCCGTCACAAAAAATTACTAAATATGCTATTTCTAAAAAAATTGACCGGACTCCCACCAGATTCCGACATTTCAATAATACTTATTTAATCCTTAGAACTTAAAAAAGATAATGTTATTCATTATAATGTATCTTTTAAATTTTTTTCAAGATTAAAGGAATGTAAAAAATTATTCTGACTCAACTCCGTAAAAAAATTAATTATAATTAAGTCAAAAATGAATGTACTAGGATCTTAATTAATATGAGGATATAATAAAACTAAATGGAAGTCTGTCAATTTTTCTTTTAAATATTAATGTTAATTGGGAAAAAGTATATATTCTTTCTTTCACACAAGAATTTTCACATTAATATTTTTATTTGTTCATTCCACAAAAAATTACACACTATTAAAAAAGGAAACATACGATTATCCACTCACAAAATTATACACATATTTATTCATATACAACTATTTTATTTATAAAGAAAAATATATTATTCCGTAGGATGTAAATTCTTATAAGAAGAAGGGAATATATGACATTAATATATTTGGCGGATAGATATTTTTATCTTACAAACCAAATGAGCCGTAATTGTATAATTAATTAGGATGGGGAACACTATATGGGCTCTATATTTGTTCGATAGTTTGTTTGCTAAGAATTTACATTAGATTTGTTAAAGAACATGCATGCATCACATATTATTCAAAATACCTTTCCAACTAATTACTTAGATAATATGGAGATCGATCATAATAACAAAAACATATTGGCTTAAAAAATCATTACTGCAGAATCTGCTCTCTTGAATTGCCTTCCTATTTAATCTCTTTCCAAAAAAAAAATTAAAAATGTTATTCTGTAGTAATGATCTAAAAAAATAAAAAATAAAAAATAAAAAATTGTAATCGTAGATCTATATAATTATTCAGATTCCTTTACATTCAATTGGACTACCACAAATTTTAACCTAAAGAGGTTTACTTTGAGAGTTCTTTTTATAATAGCTCCAAAGTTATCCCTCTTAAATATTAAAAAAAAAAAATTTAAGTAAAAAACTGCTTTATATGATTTACTCGAAACCGCTATATAAGAGACATGGGAGAGCAGTTTTGAAACTACTTTGTTTAATTTATAACCTACGCGCAATTATCTTCTTCTTTCTTTTCTTTCTTCTTTGTCGATTGATTCAAGCGGCGCCTCTCTCTCACCGCCACCGTTCATTGCCGGCGCCACCACTTGCTGCTCTCTGTCCATCGCCATCGTTCGTCGTGGCGCCACCGTTCATCGCCGCCGCCTCTGCGTGAGCCACCACCACCTTCAGGTACATATATACTATTTATCAGAAGAATAAGGCTCGAAGAGGGGTTCCCTTTCGACTTCTCTTGCGGAATGAACAGGTTTCGGTTGCATCACTTTTCTCTGATATTTGTACATCACAAATCTTTCTCTTTGCACCACCCTTTTCCATATTCTTATCCACACCCACTTCTATATCCACCGTAAGAATCTGTCAAAGGAGAACAAAATTAATATATAGTACTAAAACTATAATATAGTGTTGCTAATTATATATATAATATACCACACTATCACAAAATTAAAAAATAAATAAAAAATATTCCTACTCAAATATATAGATACATAATTAAAAAATAAATTAATATTAGCAATTAAAAACCACAAACTAATTATACTATAAAGCTAATTAAAACACGTGAGGATTGAAGAAAATATATACCTTGCAAGCAATGCAACAAAATTTGTACTTAGAGTTTCTCAGCTTTTCATTGCATACTTTACATCCGTTGTCATTTGGATGTGAATTCTCCTCCTTTTTCTTTTCTCTTTCAAGCGGATTAAGATATAATACGTTATGGTTGTTTATTATGTTTTCTTGAATGTCCGATACATCAAGAAACTTGCTTATGTCCGATACGTCAACTGTCGCCCTCCACGAAGCAGTATAAACCTAATTGACCGTCAAGGAAAGAATTATATTATCATCATATTCAACACAAAATTTGTTCGTATTTCATAAAAACAAAAGTTTAAAAAAAAATGCCAACCCTACTATATCATATTTCAATTGGCAAAGTCTAAGCAAATTTGTCAATATTATTTTGAAAGTCATCGATCAACTGTAATAGCTAGGCCTCAATCAAATACTAAGAATTAAAAAAAAATATCCTGAACTCAATCAAACTTATATTAATTCCATTGATTTTTTTTCAAGTTTGTTCGGAAATAAACAGTATTCAATAAAAAATTTCAGAATTTAGGCTTTTACTGTTCACACCCAAAAGACTTTAAATATACCCTAAAATTTTAAATATAAAAACAGCATACGTTTATATAAATATAACATAAATTAATTTATTTTCTTCTAATTTTTATTGACTTTAGTTTTAGTTTTATAAGTTATATAATTTTAAATTTAATTTTTAAGTTTGAATTAGTCAATTTTTTAAATTAAAAAATTACACATAAAATAGTAATTAAAAAACCAAAAAAAAAATCAATTAAATTCTGATAAATTTTCTAAAAAATTAGATAAGTATTTAAATAATAAAATTAAAATAAATAAATTCAATTTTTTTAAAAAATAAATATAATTGAAGATAGATAAAAATTAAAATATAATTAACTTTTAATTTAATTATTTATGAATTTTAGTTGACTTTAAAAAATCTGATCTCATTAAGTTTTAACCTATTTTTTATAAGATTTAAAAAAAAAAATTACTATTTTTTCGAAGATTTTGTTGATCTTATATATATTTTTTGAATTTTCTATAAAACTTATTTTTGTTTATATTTCTTGATTTATTTAATTTTTTTTTAAAATATTTAAATTTTAAATGATTTCAGATTTTAATTTTTTATACTAACTTAATTTAATTATTTTCGAAAATTCATTATATTTTCTTATTTTCTATAAATTTTATTTCTTTTTTCAGATTTGTATATTTTATTGATTTTAAAGTTTAATATATTTAAAATTTTAATTTATATTTCAATTAATTTAATTTTTTAAATATATATGAACTTTTTATTTTTTTTAAATGATATTTTAATTTATATATTTTTAAAAATTTGGTGATTTTTGTAAATATTATTTCAAAATATATTCATTTTTATTTACAAATTAACATAGAGTCAAAGTTTTTTTTTATTATTATATTTTTGAAGTAGAGAAAAAGGTGGGTATGTGTTAAATTGTTTTGATGGAGTAAGGATATTATAGGAATTAATGGGGTATGTTTAATAATATATGATTAATTTTTAAATTTTATTGGGGTATATTTAACAAACGGATTTTGGGGTATGGATAGTGGTTATCTTAATTAAATTTGGAAAACCTTTGTCCAATTACAAAGAAAGATGCTCTCTTAAAAAGAAAAAAAAGAAAGAAATTTACCTGAAGAACTTGATGACCTCGGTGTTCGCTGGACTCCGCAAAACATCGTTTGCATATAGGCGGTTCCATGCACGACGTACAGTAGAACGTCTGATACTGTCTTCCGTGTGTGGGATTAATCTTGCACCTCTCTTTAAAGAAGGGAAGATTTAACCATCGCTTCACCCAGTCGTTGATCGCCATTGACGTTGGATTAATTCAGCACAAGGGTCTGCGAAATTAAATTTCTGTCTCATACTTATAGGTCGAATCTTAAAAGTTAAGGGTATATATGTTGAATCGTTGATCTACCTCTTTCCTTCGGTAATAGAAAAAATCCAAAATATACAAAATATCCTGTAAGTTTGACAGGGTCAAATTAAATTAAGTTTTTTATTTTTTAAAATTTTTCAATTATGCTCATTTATTTATTAAAAATAATTCTTTTTTAAAAGGATTATTTCTGATAGTTTATCTATTAAGGGTTCATTTGGTTCGTAAGATAAAAGTATCTATCCATAAAAAACATGCATGATTTTGACGGATAAATATTTTTATCTTACGAACCAAATGAGCCATAATTATATACGTATCCTTTTTTTATATTTTTATTTATTTAATTTATTTAAATTATAACTTGTGTAAAATGGTAATGCAGTTATTTTTACTTTCTATTTTCATATAATATAAATTTATATAATCTAATTTCATATATCTAATATATTATTTTATACTCTTCTAACGTTGTAAATTATTTCTCTTTTTTACTTTATAAATCCTATTTAAATTATAGTATATTATTTTAAAAATTGTAATTGTAATTATATTTCTTTATATTATACTCGTTGCTTAAATTTATCATATTACTTTACAATATTTTATCATTGAAATTATCTATTGCATTTATCCGATTTAATTAATTAAATCATAGCTTTTTAAAAATATGTAATTTTTTTTCTCATTTTACGTTATATATTATTTTTTTAAATGACTTATTCGTGATAACTAAAGGACTATAATTGAGAAATTAAAAAGTGAAGGATTAAATCTGGACTCAGATAAAGTTACAAGATTATTTTTGTTATTTTCTCCCTTTGGTAATTTTGATTGTGAATATTTTTTATTAGAAGTGATTATCATTTTTCCTAAAAATATTATTGGTGACGATATTCATAATTACTATTGACAATATTTAACGTTATTAAAACTAATATTTTCATGACGATGCTATATTTTGTCACTACATAGTTAACATAATTAGTGACACATTTATTTCGTCACAATATTATTTAGTGACGATATTTATTGTAATTAGTGACGTTTATATTCGTCATGTAATATAATATTTTTATGACGGTGCAATATTGTCACTACTTATTTAAAATAATTAGCGATGCACTTATTTTGTCACAATATTATTTGGTGATAACATTCATTATAATTATTTACGATTATATTCATCATGTAATATAATATTTTTATGATAATCTTATGTGTTGTCATTAAGTATTTGGAATAATTTGTGACACATTATTTATCATTTTTCACAAATGAATGTCATAAATTTTACAATAATATTTTGGTGACAAATGAATTTTATCATCATTTATTACACAAACTAACATGATGCATTTAAATTTTTTCATTCAAATAAATTACAAATGATTAAAGATTGATTAACAATATGAATGAGTAAGTTAATTAATTTTAAATATTTACAATTTTTGTGTTCCTAATTATTTTATAATATTACTATGTATTTATAGGATCAAGTGAAGTTACACAAGAATTGAAAAATAGCAAAACCAGAAATTATTTTCCCTCCCTAAACTACCTACAGTCGCCACAAAAATACTCCCCCCGTCCACGATAAATAGTCCACGTTGCCTTAAATGGCCGTCCACAATAAATGGTCTACTTACCTAAAATGAAAACTTACAATTATTATTTTTATTTTTTATACACATATACTCAATTTTACACATCACATCAAGTACTTTTTTAATAATTAAATATTTTTTTATACTAATACACTCACTTTTACACATCAACATCTATTTTTCTTAATAACCGGGCATAGCAACTTAGCAAGGGAGGGAGTAATCTAAAAACTACTACTCTAATCTACTGCCCTAGTTATCTACTGCGTCGTAATCCTCGTAATTATAATCTCCTCCTGTTTTATAATGTTACTACCCTCTCTATCAAATAATAAAAATGGAATGGGCTCTAAAAAATATTTTTTAATTTGCGCTTAGCAATTAACCGGCTCAAGTACAAGTTTCCTAAGGGTACGTTTGTTTTGGGATTAAGGGGTCGTGGGAAGTCATGAGTTTGAAATCCTGAGATGTAAAAATTTTGATGAATAGTAAAAGTGCGTGTTTGTTTTGGGATTTTAGTAGGGTAGGATGCTACTTTATGTCAAATCAAAGTGTGATAATGGTTGATTTTATAGGTATAATAATAGGTATAATATATATATTATGAGTGTTGTGTTGGAAAGAGTAATAATAGGTTTAATAGGTATTTTTAGCTGTGGTACTTCTAAGTATCTTAGTTAGCTTGTAACTTAGTTAATTTAGTTAGATTAATTATATGTTATTAATGTCAATATTAGTTAACTCATATATGTTATTAATGCCAGGTGTGATGATTGGTAGGTAATATTAGGAGTTATAAATTTTGTAAGTAATATTCATATAATGTATTTGATAGGATGTAATAGAAAAGTTACATAAAATTAGTCCTAAAAAATTAATCTCACTTGGTAGGGCATAATATAGAAATAGAAAAAGTAATTTCGCTTGGTAGAGTGTAATATGTAGATATATAAGAACAAAAGTTACTATTCAAGTCATACAAAAATTGTAAGGTGTAAAAGGTGAGATAATTTATTACATTGTGAATAGTGAAAAGTGTGTAATATGACCTCTTATTTTACAGGGTCGGCCATATAAAAAACGGGTTAGCATAAAATTTGTACCCCCTACCAAACAAGATAAGTCAGTACAAAAATTCATATTATATCTCTTATATCTCCTACCAAACACCACCTCAGTATATATGTACAAATGCAAGTTCGATATAGTTTTTATTTCAAGTATCCATTGTTGAGATACTCTCATTTGCAAGATCAATTAAAATTCAATTCATGAATAAAAATATTAAGTTACTTACAATTTGTTTAACACAATGTCATCTCTTAAAGTTGAAAGGGGCCACCACAAAAAATTGGGGATTTAAAGAGGGATTTAAAGAGGGTTTATGGTGTAAAGAGGGTTTTTGCGAGGGGACGTAGCCCTCGCCAGGAAGTGGCTCGCCAATTGAACCCTCGCCTCGCCCCTCGTTAATTGGCGAGGGCACAAAACCCTCGCAAAATGGCGAGGGCCTGGTGCTCGTTATTTGGCGAAGGAAAAGTGCTCGTTATTTTGGCGAGGGCGGGCGCTCGGTAAGTAGCGAGGGTTCGAACCCTCACAAATTGGCGAGGGTTTAACCCTCGCGAACTTCAAATATGAAAAAAATAATATTTTTGCGGGTCTGACTCGCGGGCAACCCGCAAACCTGGCACCATTTTCGCGTGAGAGGGGGTTTGAACCCGTGACCTCCCTTATGAATGTATGAGTGTCTTGTCATTTGGGCAAGTAATATTTATTGTTCCATAATTTATTTAAAATATATATATACAATATATACTTTTTTATTTTAACTAAGTGCTATATATTTACTTTATTATTAATATATTATGTGATTATACTAATCTAAAATTATATATTTTAATTATGTAATACTTATATTTAGTTATAATAAAATTATCATATCTATATGTAATTATATATTTCTAAATATTAATTCAAATCATTATAAACATTAATGTAAAATAATTCTATTCATATGATAAATATTCATTCTATCCCTACCTTTAAATTTTAATAATGAAACTTCATTTCATTTATTAAACTATTACACACAAAATTCATCTATCTACATATACTAATTTAATTCAAACTCCATATGGTATGTGAAGTATAATATCTCAATAGATTATTATTTAGAATTATCAATATCACCTCTAAAACCAAATTAACAAATATAGTCTAATCATCCATTCTGAGTTACTAGTCGCGAATTCTATAAATGATTCAAGACCACTAAGAAATTCAGGACATATCATGCCATTAATTGTTCTCGGACCATACATCCAACGTCGACTTGAATAACTCATATCAATCTGTTTCATATTAATAACAATTAAAGTTTAATTACATGCATTATCATATTCGTTCCTATACAAATTCTAAGCAAATATTAATATTTTTTAAAAAAATTCGGCAGAGTTTCATTTAGATTTATCATATCCCAAATAATCAATCAAGATCCTAGTGCATCCATTTCCGATTTAATTAATAATAATCAAATCGGAACGCACAATCTAACAGCAAACAATAACCAACAATTCATCAACCCAAACTCCGTCCATATATAATCATATCTAAATAAAATATTCCTAGATCGAACGTCGATCATCTAACATGTGATAAATGCATAATCAAACTTAACATTATTCCTTGATCGAACATTGATCATCTAACATGTATATTTATAAATATCGAGCATGTATATAATTAAAGACAAATTAAAAAAGCATACATACATTGGTTGTAAGGTAATCCCTCCAACTTAGTGTTATAGCCTTTAATTTCTCAACCGCCGATATAGTACCTACAATTAAAGAATTAAATAAAATATAAATAAAAAAATAAATACTGCTACACATTAATATATATATATGTAATAGAATCATACATTTTTCATATAATCATATATACATGATACATTATTAATTAAATACAATATACCCTCTCAAAAAAAAAATTAAATACAATATACATTTTAATTAATAAATATCATAGAAATTATATTAACAAACACTAATTAACGATGGGTTTATATACCCCGGTTTTGCGAGGGCTGGCGCACGCTAATTAACGAGGGGAAAAGTGCTCGCGATTTAGCGAGGGTTCGACCCTCGCCTCGGTCAATTTTAAAATTGGCGAGGGTTTTTTGCTCGCGAACCGGCGAGGGTGAGCGCGCTCGTAAACCGGCGAGGGTTTAACCCTCGTCTCGGTCCGGTTCAGATGCGGCGAGGGCATGTGCTCGTTAATCCGCGAGGGATCGAACCCTCGCAAAGTTTGCGAGGGTTTGGCGCTCGTTAATCACTATTACCCTTGTTAAATTAAGAGGGTTTTTTATCCCCTCGTCTCGCCCCTCTTTAATTTAAAAATTTTCCCCCCTCTTTAAAACCCTCTTTAATTTTATTTATTAAAGAGGGACCTCAAAACCCTCACTAACTCCCCTCTTTATTTCAATATTATTTTGTAGTGGGCATCTCATACTTAATTTAATTTAGTTATTATCATGATAATCTCATTTTAATATATTAATAAAGTATATTTTCATAAGTTACATCTTCTGAAGGAATTAATTGTTGCATCTCTACATTGCAGGCGTATCTCGACCTCTATATCATTTACATATTACTATCTCTGATCCTTAAAAGTCTGTTATTGGGGGCACAGTTTTTAAGAAAAAGTGTAATGAGTAGAATGTGTGAACAAGTTTCACTATAATTGTGTGAACAAGTTTCACTATAATAAAAAAACGTAAATTTATTATAAATTTTATGGATTTTGAAATGTTATATTTTGTGTGAACAAGTTTCACTATAATTTTTTTTAAAATTATTAGTTTTATAATATTGTATGTTTTTACTATAAAGATATTAACTAAAATTAAATTATTATTTCTTTAAAAGTTCACCAATCATTAAAAAACTTGTAATTGACCATTTCTCGAGATTTTGTTACGTAATCCAAAAGATTTTATAATGAATTAGTTTTTATTTATTTTCCTAAAATATTAGATTATGTATTATTAAAATATCACCTACGAGAATATTTCTGTTTGTAATATCTTTTGATAATTTTAAATTATAAAATATGTAACAATAGGTAGAGTTTCTCTGAGGCTCCTTAATTACACAGATATTCAATTAAGAACACTAATAATATGATGGCCCATATTTTGCTGTAAATTGCCGCTTCACCTGAGTGTTGTCGTCGAATTTGAGTTACACCAGATTGTGGAAATAATTAATTTAGAGTAAATAAATAGATTGTTTTCGTTGATCAGTCCCTTTTACTCCTTCCTATTTTAGTGTTTTTCTAAAAAGAAATCAACAGGAATAAAACTCATAGAGATATTATCAAACAACACATCATTTTACAAAAACAAGAAAAAAATATAACAAAAAGGAGCATATATATACAATTAAGTGATCCAACAACTAGTAAACATTAAATTCTTTTTATTTATTTGTTTTTAGACTATAAATCTGAACTTAAGAAGTTCACCACGGTAAAAATATAAATTAAAATCTTCTCTCTCTCATCCTTCTTAAATGAGAATTAAGGAAGTGACTTGCACCCATTTCCTACAGCGGACAACCATTTGTGTTGATCCATCCAGCCAGCAAGATGTCCTTTACTTGATTTCTTCATCATTAGAACTGGTGATAGGTCGGTCCCGTAATTGTGAAAATATAAGTCAAATCTGCAAAATTTCCATCAAAAGATAAATAAATAAATAAATCAACACAATTATCCGTCTTCTCTAGCAGAGATTTAAAAAGGTTCTTTGGATACTTTTAAATAAGGAAAACGGAAAATAAACCTTGGGATCAGATCTGATCTGCACATTCTAATATTGGAATCCTTTTCTTCGTGCATAATATCTCCTAAGCTGCACATCAAAATAAAATTATTAGTAAAATTAGCCAAGACAAAATCAAGATCTACATAAAAGAAGAAACAGGAGTGCTGGCTAGCTTCAAAAGAAAATTTTGATCCGCCGTCAAAAGCCGTAAGAAATCTGGCAACACAAGTAATAAATAAGGCTGGTGGAGTCTACCCGAGAAGTGATGTATCCAAGGCAATCCTTTTTCGAGTACCAATTTTTCTTCTGCAATAGCTACGAAACATAATCCATTCAGTTCAATTCTCTTGAAAGACAAACCAAATCATGAAATTATAAAATTAAAAAAAAAGTACAGATATGCACCTTCAATCATGTCTAGATCTGGATTTTAATTTGAGGAAAGGCGCCACTGCAGTGCAAGTGATGCCTTGCAAGGTTTCCAAATGCTTGTTTTTATAGTTACGGCTTGATTATTTATCATTTCTAGAAGCATCGAGCACTAATTATAATTTTAATTAAATTGAGGACTTACCTGAAAAATTGAAAATATATTGAATCTATATTTAGTATATGCCCCACTTATTACGTGATATATTTTGTTCTGACCCAAAAAAAAAGTGGTGCTGAACAGCTAGCTAATTTAAATACTAAAAACAAAAAACTGCCCATTGAAAAATATGTTTTGCCCTACTTCTTAAAAAAAATTCCAAAATAGGTTGACAAAATCACTGAAAGCATCAATATATTTGTAAATCTAGAATTAATAATCTAAGTCTACAATTGAAAAAAAATCAACGTTATAAAATTTATAACATAAATTTAATTCCTAAATTTATACTCTTCAAATATAAGTAATAATGAATTAATCATAGACTCAAATCATCCGGATAAATATAATAAATTAAAAAACTAAATAAAAAAAATAAAGAAAAAACATTTCAATAGTAACCAAATGTTGTGAACGAAAAAATAGTAACTAAATGGTGAACATTCCAAATATACTCACATTACAATAACTACACGGTGTTAAAGAAAAGTAATTAAAATTTGATCCGCCGTCAAAAGAAACAGGAGTGCTTAAAAAGGAATTGGATCGGCCATCAAAAGCAACAAGCAATCTGGCTAGACAAGTAGAAATTAATGAGAGATGTACTTTTGAGTGTTTATCATGTATCTTGAGATGTATATGACTGAATCACAAATGCATTTAATTTTTCATTAGAACGGTGAAATTACCAAACAATTTATTATGGTGGTTGTGTTTACATAAGATAAACACAAAAATAAAGATAAAGATAAAAATAAAGATAATATAAAAAAAAGGTTTAATTGCAAAATAAATCACCACATTTTCGCGAATTGCAATTTAATCTAAATTTTTGAATTTTAACAAAATAAATCACCATCTTTCATATTTTTTGCAATTTAAACTTTGGGCAGTTTGCCCATTGCCCATAATATGACGTGGATAAATGAATGCAAATTCATTATCCCAATAAGCATCCACATCATTAAATATATAAATGAAGGCCTATGGCTAGCTCAACCACTATAGCTATCACCACAGCCCACAACCTCCGGAATGATTCACAGTCTTCAATTGTCGATCGCTGTTGAAGAAGCAGTCGCACGCCAACTCCAGACTCAGCCACTGTTCGTCAAAGAGAAAGGAAAAAACGCGCATAAATAGAAGAATTGCTCAAAGATAAAAAAATGATTTTAATTCTTGAATCATAAGTAGAACTCAATTTAAATCCTTACGTAGCTTTGATAAGGATAGAACTGACTCACATTATTCATCGGAATGTGTACAGATTATTCTCGTTATTCTCCTCTTCCGACTTGCCTTCGGCAAAAACTTTAAATAATGAATTTTATAGTCCACTTCGGTGTATGAAACTCAAGGGTTTCTTAAAAGAGAATTAATGCAATTAAAATATAGGGAGAAGAGGATAAAAAGGAAAGGAAGATAGTACTGCAGAGAGGAGCGTTTCTGCATTGAATTGGTGACATTATAAGTGCCCCTCTGTCTAACGTTGATTGCGAATAGAAGGAACGCGTAGGTAACAATTTCTTCACTTAATGAGGAGGCTACGTGTAAGAGGATGATTCTTCTCCCTATCTCTCTTTTTTAATACACATGACAATATTTAAACAGATCGGATTGCCTATTCCAATTCATGTTGCATCTGCTATTCCACTCACCGGATGATTGTCATGTGTTAAATATATTACACGGTATATATTATAAATATTTAACACATGACAATCATCCGGTGAGTGGAATAGCAGATGCAACATGGATTGAAATAGGCAATCTCATCCGAACTTTACGTACAAATATGTTCTTATTTGCTCAACTATAATGTTCTACCCGTATTCAATCATTTCCTAGTCTGGGTGGCACGGCATGGCTTGGATGACACGATTTTTTTTTTTTT
>JAPKLY010000038.1:1616551-1629549 GCA_026898435.1 Prunella vulgaris
TATTTATAGGCGAGATTCAAAATAGATCCGTTGGAGGAGATCAAATCAAATCTTTCCTATTTTAGGTAGATTGCAGGCTAGGAATACTGTTCGACCTACCCGCCATGCTTATTCTGGCAAGTTGTCACATCACCTGCAACCTTTTGAGACGCATTAAATGCCGCATTAAATGCTGCGCAGACTCCGTGCTTACGTGTTGAAAGATCATTGGCTCTCCGTTATAACGGCTAGTTGACCTTCAGACATTTATCCTTCCTCGTACATTCAATGCTCTGAGTCTCTTGTAATAACTCAGTCTGAACGTGTGCCTTAATGGAGTCTTACTGACATTCTTTTTGTCTCTTGTCCCATAGCATAAATAACCTTTCTGCTTTGGACTGACATGATTCAGGTATTCTGAACCACAGCCTAAGTCAGGTCCTATGTGCATTCAGCACAGCCTGATAGGTTATTCAGCTCAGTATGTGTTACCTTTTTGCTTCGGACTTACAGGATTCAGGTAACCTGAACCAAGGCCTAAGTCAGGTCCTATGTGCATTCAGCACAGCCTGATAGGTAATACTTACTCTTCACTGACTGAGTTCTGTCCTGAACATGCTTAGTGTATTCAGTAGAAACATCAGACAATGGTACTTCAGGATTGACTTCAGGAAGAATCAGCAGGCTTCGATCTTCAGTTTCAGAACAGACAATCTTCAGCGAGACTGACTGACTTCTTCAGAATGGTTTACACTTCAGACTTCAGTAAATTGGGTCGACTCCAATATTCTTCAGTCTTCAGTATGGTCCTTCTGTACTGAATCTTTGACCTAACTATCCTGAGCTATTTTATCCTGAACACTATACTTAGGCAAATTCATCAGGGGTTTTGGGATCTAATCAAAATACCAAGATTGTCCCAACACGCACCAACATGCCTATCTCTGCATGGGTTTATGCAATACTGCATGCATCTTTATTTATACGTTTCAGACCCACTGTTCACAAACCATTTTCTACGTACCAGTTGGTAACTGGATATAGCCTGATATTTTACATTTACGCATATTTAGTTGTGCAACATATGTGCCTATCGCGCCCCCACAGCGCACTAAAATGGGTCCTCAGAGACGTTTAGGTATTTATGTTGGATATGAATCTCCAACAATTATCCGCAACTTAGAACCTTTGACAGGCGACCTATTTACAGCTAGATTTGAAGGTTGTCACTTAAATGAGACAGTCTTCCCGTCGTTAGGGGGAGATAAGAAAAAGAATTTTCTGTGGGAACGACAGGAAGTATCGTGGTCGATTCTTACTTTGTCTCATTTGATCCCAAAACTTCACAATGAGAAAGTGATGTAAAATAATAAATCTTCAGAACGTAACAGATTCGATGCCTGATTCGTTCATTGATATTGCTAAAGTGACAAGGTCTTACATATAAGTTGCAAATGTGCCTGCAAGGTTAAAAGTCCCTAATAAGAGGCAAAACACCATAGAAAAGGTGTTGCAACTATACTTGGTGGAAGTGTGGTTGAGGCCGTGGCTCCCAAAAGGAAAAGGGGGAGGTCACCTGGATCGATTGACACCACCCAAAGGAAGGAATGGTAGGTGTGGCACAATTCAATTCATTGATCATCAATATCAATAATACATCTTATGAGATCATCTCTGTTTATAATTATATCCAAGAATCATCACTGGAGGGCGCTCTGATGTTTCATATGATTGAGAATGAAAAATCTCTTTAATTATGAGAGTGCATATGAGTCGATGGACAGACATTGCACACAGACTAGTGATGTATTTATTTATTATGTTGCTCAAGAAAATATAGAGCACGATAAAATCGAACCAAGCTCAGTTGTAAAATATCAACAAGAGCAAACTTGCCTAAATACAAAAATCAATCCAGGTAGAACTTGATTCTATGACAAAGTTATAGGTATTTGGTCCGGTAGTGCTAGCCGACCAAGTGTAAATTCTATAGGACATAAATAACTCTTTGTCATAAAGCGTAATGAGAAATATATGGTCCTGATATAGAAAACTTGCCTTATAGCGCAAGGTTTCTCATAACGCTCTGGAATTGATTATGAGGAGACATACTCTCTCGTTATGGACATTATAATGTTCTGCTACTTAATTAGCTTAGTAGCATCCGAAGGATTGGAAATGCAGCTTATGAATATGGTTACTGTATATCTCAATGGGGATCTTGATTCAGATATATATATATATATATATATATATATATATATATATATATATATATGAAAGTGTTTGATGACCTTCTATTAACCAAGTCAAGTGACTACTTGATTGGGAAAGGTTACAAAAACAAAGAACAACGCACTTGCGTATTTATAAAGAAAAATGAGTTTTGGGTTTGCGATTATGACACTTATGTTGATGGATGAACATAGGTACTCTTAATGAAATAAGAGAAATCCTGAAACTAATTAAAATTATTGAGATAAAGGATCTTGAGAAAACTCAGTTTTATTGAGTTTGTCGAATACTTATCCACCAGTCTGCATATGTCCAAAAGATATTCAGGCGATTTAACATGGACAAAATGCATTCTGTTAGCACTCTCATGATCGGCCGATATTTGGATTTAAAGAAAGATCAATTTCGTCCAAAGCAAAATGACGAAGAGATATTAGGAACTGAAATTCCTTGTTTAAGTGCAATAGGTGCATTATTGTACTTAGCTCAATATACTCGGCCAGATATTACTTTCTCAATGAACTTGTTAACTAAATTTATTACAGAACCAACACAATATCATTGGAATAGTATCAAGAATGTACTTTGATACTTAAAATAAACCAGTGACATGGACATGTTATGTACTATATAAATGTTGAAAGAGACTGCAGATGCAATTGCAACCCTTGAGAAAATATTGAATGTTATCCTGTACACTTATACACCAAATAATATGTTATTTGGATCTACTAATGTTGGTTATATCTTAACCACATGAGCACTCAAATTGATTATGTATTTACGATGAGAAACATGGTATATCTTGGGCATCAACTAAGAAACTTTGATAGATATCTCTTAAAGCTATTTAGAGATTATTACCTTACATATAGCAATTTGTGAGTGTATTTAGTGAAAGTCTATCATCACACATTCAAGGAATTGTTGGCTTGAGTTCTACCACTAAAGATCCTTTATGTATATACGAAAAATACATTGCATGTATTGAACAGATGAATCTGTGCTATATAGGTGATAATATGAAGTATATATCACCGAAGTTTTTCTATAACATGTGACAATAATCTTCGCTCAAGATTCAAGTAATTTAAGTAAGCTCTAAAGAAAATGTAATCTATTTACATAATCATTGTCCAAGATAACCTTTGAGAAACATCTTAAAGGAATTTAGATGTGTAAATTTTCTGAGCTCACTTGATAGATGTACCTATCAGTTGAGATGTGTAGACTTCAGGGGGAGTCTTAACATAAGTGTGTTGCAATTCATTTTCCCTTCGACCAAGGTTTATTTTTCTGATATGGATGTTACTTGGCAAGGTTTTTATCGATGCAACATTCATGCACACCATTCATCCTTTTGATTTGGCACAAGGGGGAGTGTTAAAGGAAATTTCATTTATGTGTCTTTCATCAAAAGTATTTACTAGAATGATAGTTTAGTTATTTCATTATGTATCTTATATTTCTGTAACCTTAGTTTGTAACCTATATAAAGGGATATCATTCACAAGTTATAGTGGAATAATCTCCTGGCTTGGTACGCCCCCAGACGTAGCCTTTCAGGTGAACTGGATCAACAAATTCTGTGTTCTTCATTCTTCATTTTTATCGATTATCCTAAAACAAATATATAAATATGATAAAAAAAATTATATAAATTTCTACAGTAATTTTTTTTGAAAATAACCTGAAAGAAAATTAAAAAAAGGAACTGCCCTTTTCATTATGCAACTTTCACTGCACTAATGCGTTAATGCGGTTGAAGATTACTTTTGCATTACCACATGCGAAAAGAGCAATGCGGCTGAAAATTACTATTACATTATCACATGCAAAACTTTGTTTAAAAAAAAATTTATTTATTTTATTTTTTTTAAATTTATTAATTTCATTATTTTTATTTTATGCTATAAAATTTGCTCTTAATTTTTTATTATTATATGAGTAAATGTATGTTATTATAATATAAAATATGTGTTACTGTCGAACTAAATGTTGTTATTTTACATATATTTATTTATTTTTATAAAATTATATTTATCCTTACAGTAACATGCATTTGTTCATATAGTAACACACATTTGTCATTATAGTAACACAAAATGAGGAGTATATGTATGTTACTATCATATAAAATGTTATTCTTTTTACATATATTTATTTATTTTTATAAAATAAATATTTTTATGTAATATAAAGAGTAAAATGTGTGTTACTATAAGAATATATATAATTTTTTCAGAAATATATTATTTATTTTTATAGAAATAATTATTTTTTCATATAACAACTCATTTTAAATAGTAAAAAGTGTATTATTACATGATTCAATATACCTAAATTTTAAAAGGATGATGAATAAATAAGAAACACCTATTTATTCTTATAAATACTCATTTTGTCCTAGTAACATACGTTTGCCCATATAGTAATATAGAATGATGAGCAAATGTGTGTGATAGCTCCTTGAGAGTTACGTACCCAAGTGTAGGTTGATTTCAAGTAATAAAATTTCTCGGGAGACCGAGTGTCGAACCACAGGGAGATTTGGAAGAAAAAGATATTATCTAGTTGAGAGGTTTAAATAAAGTAACAAAATACTAGAGCTTCGGGATTCCACTTTAGATAAAAATACTAGAGTTATGATCTTGGTTATCTTTGATAACTCAATCGAAATCTAACAATCAAGTGATTTCAATCGGAAGATATAACTTTGAGCACATATAATACTTTTGAAAAGTACCTTTAGAAATTGGAACAAGTTTATAAAATCAATAGTTGATATGTAAAACTAAGCATTTGTTGTGCCAATAAGTCTACAACAAATCAAAGTAATGACACATCAAAACCTCTCCTAAAAACTCTTCAAATGACTAAAGGATTAAAACTTTGAAAATCTTTATTGAATAACCAAGAACATTACTAATACTTTACTAAAGCTTCATCCCTAACTCTAGTAAAATATTTAGCTACTCATACTAATACAATAAGAACTCATATTTCTAAGAGAGATACTAGACTAAGATAGAAGGATTACAAGGAAAATGGGATGCCTTCAAGGGTTGCTAAAGGGCTCTTTATATAGGCCTCCAAATAGTGAATCATGAAGACTTTAGGAACCAATTCACGTGGCCTGTAAACATCAGTAATTTAATTGCCCTTGCCGTCTGAATTTCATCTTGACTTCTGAATGAAAGTTGTAGGCCGTTGGATTAGATTTCCAAGGAATCTAAGATCTCCAAAATTGGATCTCTAGATTGTGAGTTATGACCATAATAGTGGAGTTGGTAAAACTGGATTGTTTTTCTCCGCGAATTTATGGTGGTCTATTGAAAAACAGATATCTCAGCTTGCACAAAATCAACGCCTTTAATATTTCTACTGTGTCTTGATGAATTTCTTGGCTAACCAATGGATTTGGTCTTGTGTAAATTGGACTTTTGTGTGATTTATGGTGAATTATTTCCCAACATGTGTACTGAGATGGCGGAATTTTGAAGCCCTGCATTGATTGTCATTTTGACCATTGAAGCCGGAACTTTTGACACTTGAGCCCTGAAGACAAGTTGTAGAGCAACGAATTAGTGATCAAATACAACTGGAATTGGTTCAATTGGTTTAGTGAGGCTCCAGATACTGTTCAAATACGAAAATGTGTTTTGAGTCCAAACATTGGACAGAATTGGAGTCTTCACTTATGAGTACAAATACAATCCAAACATGTAAAATTGGATCACTAAAGTGTCTTAAGTATTTAGTACATTGTCTTAGGTGTTCAATATCATAAAATTTGGATAAATATAACTCCACTTAAGACCTCAACAATATACAATAGACATAATGGTTAGGTTGAATTATACATATGCTTCTTATTTAAATAGAAAACATAAATACTTATAACTAATTAGAAAGTGTGAAATTATATATAAATACGCTAAACAATACATTATAGTACACAAAATAATACACAAAATAGGTAAAAAACATGCATACTTAAACGCTAATCAGTGTGTTACAATTAGAACAAATGTATGTTACTATCATATAAAATGTTATTTTTTTCACATATATTCATTTATTTTTATATAATATAAATATTAAAATGTGTGTTATTATAATAATAAATACTCACTCTGACCCGTAGGAATTTGCACCCTACGAGACGGCACAATTTTTAAGGAAATGTGTTTTATACATAAAGTAGTTGTATATGGGTAAATATGTGTATATGTTTGTAAGTGTGCACAAAAATTAATGTTTCTTTTTTTAATAGTGTGCAAATTTCTGTGGAACAGATGGAACATTAGTTTTTGACCGTCCTGTCGAGGCAAGTAAGTGTCGTTCCTACATGGAGCAGGAGATTAATTTATGAATTAATTATATCAATTAAAGAGTAACGGGGGAGGGGGGGGGTTGTTTGGTAACTAATTAAAACTATCACTAAATTAATGCAAATAACGTAGAACAAAGAAAGAGAAATAATATTCCAATCCTAAGTCCAATATCCTCACAATTTATACTACCATAGTTAATCCGTGACAGACTTACTCCAATCTCAAATCTCTTCCCTAGAATAACGAGTCGCTCAGTTAAAACAAATTAATTCTTAAGATTAGCTAGTTAAAAGACGATGTTCGTTAACTAACCCTATTTAATCAAATAACCTAATGAGACGCTCACTAGATTTCATTTGATAAACACATTCAACTACCAAATTAATAGAAAGACTGGACTGCAAAATACGAAACGTTCGCTTCACATAACCCAAATCCGTATTGTCCCTAGTGAATGACGCAATATTTGTTACTCGTAAATATATCCTATAACAATTACGGAGTATAGTTTATATTCTAACCGTATAATTAATTGTAAATTAACCTAGCAGAGCATTACTAAATTAATTACAAAAAATCCCTAAAAATGCAATCAAGTAATACAAAAAACTCAAGATTGAAAATATAAAACACGTCATGCGAAATTAATTAAAAGATAATATAAAAGCGTTCAACCTCCATAAAATTATAATATAAAAATATCTAGCCACATATAATTATGAAGTGTACAGAAAATAAATTAAAAAAGCATAATAAAATCTCACACTCTAATTTTTAATCAAAATCCGTCGCAGCTTTTTTCTCCTTGTATTCCTACGCAGCTGCTCATTCCCAGTTCCCTCAATTCAAAGATATGTCTGCCTCCCTTTCCCTTCCCTGCGCATAAGTACATATATGGAAGAGTAGGTGGACTTCAAATTAGGAATACGCACAATAGTAACAATAGGCAAATTTCCTTTCTTTTTTCACTCTTGGCAAGTATATAATATGCATGCCCCATCATTACTATGGGCTTTCCTTTGCTTGGCCCTTTATTCTCATATTATATAATATGAGAATTATATAATAGGAGTAAAAATATAGAATATATAATAGACACATTTGCTCCTCATTTTGTATTACTATATAGGCAAACATATATTACTATAAGGACAAAATGAGTTTTTTTTTTTTTTGTGTGTGTCTGGGATTCATAATTGCATATATATATTCTATGGAAATATAATATATAATTATATTTCCGCTTCAACGTGTCTTCCGAATTAGACGCCCTGAAACCTCCCCTGACCTTCGCCTCTACTCTACCACTGAGTTTCCACTTAGGGATCATGCTCTGCGTTGCCATCTCAAAAGATATATTGCTTTCCCTATTCTGGATCAACATAAAAAATGTATCGGCCGGTGTACTAGAATATGTTGGAACAGATAATGATGATGATGATGAAGTTGAAATAATTTGTAACATCGAAAGAGCATTAGAGGTATTATTCTGTGTCTCACTCTCACACACATTTACATATGGTGTTTGAAAAGAATTAAAAATGTTGCATTCCTGGGCAGGCAGCGAGTTTTGGTTCAACTCAAATCAACTTCATGAGAAGTCCAACTCGCCAAGTAAGTTAATGATACGCTTTGTTTAATTTTCAGTTTCTTCTTGGAGCTAGAAAGTAATCTTAGTATGCAAATGAGTTTATATAGGTGTTATGTTAAATTAAGTAAAAAAAAATATGATATGTAACTATTAAAACTCCAAATAGTAGACAAATTATCAGCAAAATATTCGCCTCGCAATATTCATTTTTTCCCAACTTGTGATTATTTTTCTATATTTTTAGGTTGATCCAAGTAGGACTGAAATCCGCATGGCCCTTCAGTTGGTCGATAATATTCCCCAACTGTTTTACGCAGATGTTTGGGTTACACACAATAATTTTGATGGTGTCAGCAGTAAATTAAATATGCTGCATGGTACCCGCAATTAATCATAAATTGGGTTGGCCAGTAACCTTTCATCCGGTACAAAATGGAAAGGGAATTATTGGGATGGTGTTAGCATCTAAAAACAAGTCTTGTTTTTGTCGAAATTTATGCACTTTTGGCATATTTGACCAACCCCTGTCACACTATTTACAACGAGATAGAGCAGATGTTTGCGGAGCTCACACTGTTGGGACCTCCTATATATATGTTCTACAGTTCTTTCTCTTCCAGGGTCCTGCAAGTTATGAGTATATTTGCTCCTTTCTCCACAGTCTATTCCCAATACTGAAGCAGAAACTTACCAGCTTTAAGGTTGCATCGATGTCGTTCAACTTCCTCAAGGGAATGGACGTACTTCCCCTGAATTAGACGAGTCATCTCCATCCCCTTCCAAATTTAAAACTATGGTTTACAGCCAGAAAGAGCCTCAACATTCTGAGTCTGACGATGAGCTACGTCATCTTGTTCCTGTTGTCAATTCAGCTCCAAGCGTTTCGCGTGCAAAACCATCCAATGTTGCAACTTCCGGTTCCAGTGTGAAGGAAAAGCTTGAAATTTCTGATGAGTTTCCTCCAAACCATGATTAAGATAAGCCTCGTCATTACACTTGTAGGAGGCATTACTTTCGCGTTCATGTTATCCCCTCCTCCATTAACCTCTCTCTCCCCACCTAATTTATTTCCAAAGCTGAAATCATCTCTCTCTCTCTCTCTCTCTGCTGCATACTCTTCTTCATGATTATTCTCCCTCTGTCCCTCCACTGTGAAAGATATAGTGTGTATATAATAAAACATCCAAGAATTTAATTAATATATTTATTAGTCCAAATAAAATAAAATGCAAAATTATATACGTACCTTTGGTTGGAGAAACAGCAAGCCTAACATCTTTACCATGTTCATAATTATCATGGCCTCCAAACACATCTGAAACTGGGGAAGCACTCGAGCTCCAAACAAACATATGAAGGTCCTTCCCCCCTTCCTGTTTCTTCCCTGCTTTCGACGTTGGCGAAAACATCCCCGGATTCGGCGCCGGATAGAATCTCGATTTTCCAGTTTCCTCCTCGAAGTTGGACGGCCTGGGAGTCGGCCCCCTCGAACCATAAACGTCATTTGCACCGAAGTTGGAGTTGCGACCTCCCCCGCCCCCCTGCTGCTGCTGCTGCATCATTGAGTAAAAATCTGTGTGATTGAAACTGGAGCCTCTGGGCGTAGGGTTCCTGGACGACTGCAGAGAATAAATCTCTGCGTTGGTCAGATTTGAGGGCCTCGGTGTGTTGGACGAAATCCCCATCGACCTCCTCGAGAAGATGTCCGATCTCGAGGCGTTTGATTTCCTCACAGTCACATGAAGCTTCAACGTGTCTTCTGAATAATATGCATATGTATTTAATATGAGAATATATGCAATTGCCAAGCAATTAAAATTCTTTCACAATATATAGAATATATATATGCAATTATATAATATGCATAGTATATATTTTTTCACTCCTCGTTAAGCTCTGACCCACTTATTAGCTCAACTATTTTTTCTCAAAATTAATTCCTACGAATCCAAAAATCACAATAAAACAATTAAAGTAGAATTTATTCTATTATTTTCATATAAATAGAAAAATATATGATTTCAATATAATTAAGTACAATAAATTGCACTCAAATAGACTAAAAATTGCGCATAAAATTCTACTTATCATATTTTCACAAATATATTATTTATTTTTATAGAAATAACTAAATTTTCATATAACAACACATAAAATAGTAAAAAGTGTATTACTACATGATTCAATATAGCTAGATTTTAAAAGAATGAAGAATAAATAAAAAGCACATATTTGTTCTTATAAAAACTCATTTTGTCCTTATAGTAATATATGTTTGCCTATATAGTAATACAAAATGAGGAGCAAATGTGTATTACAATTGTAGTAAATATATGTTACTATCATATAAAATGTTATTCTTTTTACATATATTCATTTATTTTTATAGAATAAATATTTTTATATTATATAAAGAGTGTGCGTTGCTATAAAAATAAATATTAGTTTTACACAAATATATTATTTATTTTATAGAAATCATTATTTTTTTCATATAATAACACATATAAAATAGTAAAATGTGTATTACTACATTATTCAATATATCTAGATTTTAAGGGGATGATGAATAAATAAGAAACACATATTTATTCTTATAAAAACTCATAAAGTAACACACATTTGTCCATATAGTAACACAAATTGAGAAGCAAATTTATGTTATAATTAGAGCAAATGTGTGTTACTGTTGCAATTGATCAAATATGATCTTCGACGACAAAAGAACCCAATGACTAGCATCAAATGCAAGATAAATAGTGAACCCATATAGAGAATGCATTTAATCTTCACATGATGTTTAAATTAGAGAGGCCAAGGAAATGTTCCATTCTCCCTCTGCTCGTTCCACCGATCAACCATTCACCAGAACAAATAGATTAATGATAGTATTGGGTGAATTTATTACAATCTCTAGCTTCTTCACCTTTAGCAGATACACGCATGTGAAACTTAATGTAGCAGGTGAAACAATGCCGCGTCTAGTTGGTAGTCGGGAACCGGTAATCAATTCAGCCGAAGCAGTTATAATTTCAATCTAGCATTCAGAAACTTGAAATGAAAATTCTCTCTCCATTATAGTAGAGAGTCATGCATCTTCAAAGAGCTGAACACAAGAATAGACAAATATCGCATCTCATTGTGCTCCCACGCATTGTTCCAACTGGAGGTTCAACAACCATTAGCCACCACATTTACAGCCTTTCACTGGTATGATCTCCAATCAAGGGCAGCACCGTATTTTTCTTTTAGTAAGATTTCTACGATGCTCTACAAATATTATGTGAAATAGAAAGTAAACATAATTACATTTATAGTTTTACACAAGTTATAATTTAAATAAATTAGATAAATGAAAATGTAAAAAAAGATACATATATAATTCATAGATAAAATATTAGAAATGATCCTATAATTTTGTCTGAGTCCAAATTTAGTCATCATAATTGAGAAATTAAAAAGATAGAGAACTAAATCTGAACTCAGACAAAGTTAAATGACTATTTTTGATATAATCTCTATATAAAAATGATAATATCTTTTAGTTAGCATATATTGTATAGACGCATAATATGTCCAATATTGGCGTATTAACCATTTGAATAAATCATGTATATATATATATTAGATAACTTCAGTCCCTTCCCACAGCCCGAGCTTGATGACCTATAACGTGGTTGAGAATCACTAGGTGACTAAGGATCATCTGGTGAGTGAGAATTATCGGGTTGATCTCTTTGCTGGCTGCCCTGTAGAATTAGCACAAAATGTTTGATCAAATTCTTGCACAATCGACGCTAGCTCTGTGGCTTCCAAGTCCTCCCAATATTTCTTTTTCTTCCCAGTTACGGCCCGAGCCATAAGTTTTGTCATCTTCTCATGCTCCATGGGAAGCAATCGATCAACTTGAACTTGACTGTAGCTTTCAATATGTATACCAACTGATGTCCTACCTAGCCTAGAAATAATGCATCATATAAGAACTTGCCTAGTGATCGAGCCGTATACACGAACGTATTTTTTCTTAAATATCTTGGCGTACAACTGGGATAAGTCGGGGGCCTCTAGTTGCTCGTCTGCACCAACTTCATCGGGCTGACCCATTTGAATGATCATTTTCTATACTTCATTCTTTATAATTTTTTGACAGTAAAATTAATTTTTATATAAGTTAGATATAAATAGGAAAATAGAATATCTCCTTAAAAGGACTTCTCTTTTTTACACGACCATCCACACTAGGACTAGTGGGTTTATCGTGACCGACCACAAACTTTACAAGAATTATGTTCGCTATCTACATTCTAATATATCATACAAATTTGTGCACAACAGTCAATCCTCTCCACATAATTAAAGAAAATCTCACCCATTAGATTTTTGCTATCAAAATTTTTTCTAAGAACTATATTATTCAGAGGTCAGATCTCACGAATCAAGTCAATAATTTGATTATAACTTCTTTCAAATAGTTTTAATTTTAATATTTTATAGTCCGGCATTAAATGAAAATTGAGAATGAGATTCATAACCAGGAAACAAATTCTGATTCACTGCACGAAGTAAGTTATAAAATAGTGCAACATGCTCATTAGGAGATGTGGATGGAGGGAAAAAAGCTGGCCCTGGGGAGAGCGCCACATAGTCGGTCCATCTGGGATGTCTTTGTGAAGTACTGGTCGAGTGCTCAATTCAAGGCCAAGTCCTAGAAGGTGAGGGAAAATAGACTAAAGAACCCAACGATACAAAGCATCTTCAAACATCAAGCTGGCTTACGGTAGATCATCGAGCACTCATCGCGGTTGTAGGTGTTGACATGGCGAACTAACACAATTGGCGTAAGAATAACCACCAAG
>JAPKLY010000038.1:1629559-1662493 GCA_026898435.1 Prunella vulgaris
AAGGCTTGACAGGTCGCCAGGGCCCGCCCGGATCCACGGAGGTCCGGCGCTCGCCCACATGGGGACAGCTCGCCCACATGAGGGCAGCTCGCCCACGCAGCTCGCCCACCTGGGGGCAGCTCGCCCACGCAGCTCACCCAAGAGGCTCGCCCCTACCTCCACGAGGACCTCGCCCAGGTCCGTCATCGCATGGCACCCAGAAATCACACACGGCGTTGGAGCTCGCCCGCGAGCTTGCCCAGGAGCTCGTCTTGTAGCCTGCTAGGTCCCGATGGTTGCACTTTTTTTCTCTCCGTCCGGTTTATCCACTAGGGTGGTTTACAGCGAGGTTTTTAATGAGGCCCATCTAGTCTAAGGCATTGTAGTAGGATGAGGCACGATGTAGGGAGCAGTGTAAGGGACCAGGACGAAGGTTACGGACCTTCGTCAACACCGGAAGCCAAATAGGCTCGTATGGTGCCGTCTCACACTCGCACACCTATAAATAAGACCTCTCTTGTACTGTTCACACAATTCTAATACATTCTCACATTTACTTTCTCTCTCAAAACTCTCCACTCTCTCTCTCTCTATATTATCCAAGAACATAAAATTCATAAGATTATTGTTTGGTAGAATTAATCCGACGTATTCTATCAACAATAGGTATTCAAAATTTTTGTACTCAATTATAAGTTTAATATTTAATTATTAATTTAATTTAATTTATTATAGGAGAAAGAGCACGGACAATAACCCTCCCACTTCGAGAAGTTGGATCTCACCCGGTGAACTTGGAGACCAGGGAGTCCACCTATGGGCACACCATCGATATTCACGTAAGCATTATATATTTTATTTTAAGAGTAAGTCTTGTATGAGACCATCTCAGTTTTTAATCCTAATAATATTTATATTCCAATTGTATTTTTTTCTTTAATTTAACAACAATATGAAAGAGGCTCTCACCGAGGCCCAATCGCAGATGACACTTACCACGGAGAACCCAGCTCCAGCCCTTACCCCGATTGATGAGGACCACATCTATTTAGATGTAATCAGAGTTAATAAGAAAAAGATCGTAAGACTAGGCTATCACACTAAGACCAGCCAGCTATCCCGGTGGACCAGCTCTCCCACTTCGATCGACTCTCATTCCTACGAAGTTGAGCATTAGCTTTTAGAAATGAGAAAGCAGATGGAGTTGGTGTCGAATTAATGTGAGAAAAGATCTGTACAGTTGGGAGCAAACCGTCTCTCAAATTACCAGTGTTCTGGCACCTCGTCCTACGATCGATTGTAGAAGGACAAGTAATAGGGATAGTCAGGGTGGTGAGGATGAGTTTAGGTCTGATGATGAATATATATATTTTAATTATTTTGTTAAATACTTTATTTATTTTTTAAAATATTTTTTAATATTTATTTATATATATTATATTTTTTAATTATCTCAATTTATTATTTATTTTTATTGCTAATTCCGTACTTCTATTAAATTTATAAAAAAATTAATTTGATGAATTTAAAAAAGTATAACTCAATTTGAATTTATATATAATTAAATTTATAAAATAATAAATAAAAAAATTAGCGAACAACATTGGTAGTTGCTAAATCAAAATTTAACAACGGCCACTAATGATTATAAATATTTAATAATTAAATAAATCTTAAATTTAGTGATGGTCATTGGCAATCTCAAAATGTCAATCATTTGGGTATTGATTAATGGATAAATCAAGAAGTCATCTCGAATGTTAGCGACTCGTGTTTTTAAGTCAAAAAACATTCACTAAAATGCAATTTTTTGCAGTGTAGAATTTTGTTGACGCCCAAAGTATTTTTTTTTTCTTTTTTTTGCATAAATATTAAAATGAGCAAATAATCATCGAGAATTCCCCACTGAGAGATTGTATAACGCATGAAATATTGATTAGATGAACTAATAAAATTAGTGTAGCAGTAAAAGCTCTTGACCAATCTAACTAATTATCATTTTTTAAGACATTGAACCTTGTCAAAGAAACACAAAAAGGGCATTGCTTCAACAACATAATTAATCATGTCTTGATAGCAAGTTCTGCTCTCACATGAAGAAGGTTGCTGATGAAGTAAGTGCTGTCATCACCTATGAATTCAGCCCATGGGACGCTTTTAATGTACGTGACTCTCTCTGACTCAGTGAACTGCACATTTCCTTTAACCCAACTCTTAAACTCTTCCTGTAGGGGCTTCATTCTTAATTGGATGTCATAGTTAACTCTGAAGGTAGCAGATCCCAATGCTTTCAAAACCAGCCAAAAATTATAAGTTTGAAGATTATCTATGGGTCGACCACACTGGCCATACAAGACAAGTACTTGATCACCCAAGTGAAAAGTATCCGACTTTATCACACCCTCGGGAAAGATGTTTGTTAGTTTCTCCCTCGTGAAATGAAGATAAACTATACATTGTTCAAATGGCAATGCAAGTTCAACCACCTGAATAGGTCGACGTTTGTAGGCACGCTCCACAAACTGCCGAGATTCAACATTGGCTTCCTCTGCAGCCAGCAGGCGCTTTTGATGTGTAGTCTCTGCCTTGAAAGTGAGAGCGCGAATTAATATCTCGGAAGCAACTTCAGGCTCAATGTCGGTGCAATTTCGAACCTTTTGAGTCAATTGTGTTGTTGTCATGAATGGAAAACGAATGAGATGGAGTAGATGTGTTTTCAGTATCCCTCGTCTTTCTTTCAAGTCCGGATAATGTTTACCCGCCCATGCTAGTACGAAATCGTAGACAACATACTCTGAAGTCACTTGTAAATCATCACTCGATAGAATTGCTTGAAAGCCAGCCAAAGTCAAGTTAAGCACCTCTTCCTTAAACCTGCAGGTTAATTATTCAAGAAAAAGAAATAGTGAATGCATGCAACATCCAAAACTTAAAACTGAGGTAGAAGAGATAACTAATGGTGTATAATTGCAAATTAAAACAGAGAAATATGAACTTTTACATGTCTAAGTCTTTGAAGAACGAAACAAGGAATTGTTTGGCCGCATCTCTAAGTGGCTGGATTGTAGAGATCATAGGAAGATCCAAATAACAACAAGCTGATTCAGAGGTCATCGGCAAGGTTTGCAGCGACTGAGTACATTCTCTAAGGCATGAAGCAACCTCAAATTTGTCGGCCATCACCAACAAATCCAACAAAGCATTCAAAGTAATTGGTAGCTTATTACCATAAATATATTTCAACAAATCCATTAAAGACGCTTCCTCTGCAGGTATGCAAATCATGTCAGACTATTGTTGGTTTAAAAAAATATTAAACTCAAATATTTGTAATGTTGCCATAATAGATCACATGACTCTCGGCATAAAATAGAAAAAGAAAAAAAAACCTACGGCATATAGACTTTATTCATCTTCAAAATTAACGACTTGCAAAGATGGACATTTTAACTTTGTGCTGGTTTAGTTATGGCACCATAAATTGTTGTCCTCACATATGTCATGTCAGCATTTTTTATATGAAAAGGGTATATTCAGACCCTTCAAACTAGTAGTCTTAACTAAGTAATAAGGTGTTTGGTTATTAATACCTTATAACCATTTGATAAAATAAATATTTTGACAGTGAATCAATGTATCTTAAAATAAGCTAAAAAGAAAGGATTTGAGTTCACCTGAAAAATCAATCCAAAGTTCTACATTCTTCTGATCGGACTCTAGCATGCCATTCGAGAACAGCTACACAGTAATGAAACATCGAAAGTGTATATTACATACATGTGCGGAAAAAAAAATAAAAAAAAAGATGGCGGCTTACTTTACGAAAATATGGACTCCTTGCAGCTAAAATCAAAGAGTTGATGTGTATAGTCTTCACCCGTGGCGCTACAAAGGACAAATAATGAGGAACAAAATTTTAAGAGAAAATTATGAAAAATAGTCATTCACTATTTTAGCCACATTGACTAAAAGAAAATTTTATAGCCATTTTAAAATTTAACAATTTTGCATTCTGCCTAGTAATGTAAGAGAATTAATTGAAATTGTTGGGAATGAATATTATTAGTGATCTCAATACTTGATTTTGGGAAAATATATGATCTCATGTAATGCAGTGTTTTCACAATTCTCTCCATGTATAGTATTTTATTACCTACACTAAAAGATTTACAATTTAATACGTGAATAGTTTGAAATTGATGGGAATAAACCTCATCATTAGTCCTAATACTTTAATTCAGTACTAAAAACTTTTAAAGAGTGATATTTATATAAAACAATTACCAAAATGTCTAAAAAAAAGAGTTTTGTAATATTAGTGAGGCAAAAAAGAATTGAACCAAACAATAATGACAAAAGAAAGAAAATTTCCCAAATTTTAAACAACAAATGCAAATACTCATTTTGGTCACTTAATTTATAATTAATTTTTTAAAATAATAAATACAATGTATAAAAATAATTTTAATTTGATGAGGAATAATGAAGTTGTAAAACTTTTTAAAACTCAGCATTAGAATGAAAGCAGCACCCTCAACCACAAAAGTGATTTCACACCTATATTAGTACCTGTCATAGTAGTTTTAAGGAGGCGTTTGCGGCGGCGGCGGCCGCAACGCTTCGAAGTGGAGCAACTGCCGTCGACGATTTGAAGGAGCAGAATCCTATCAGAGTATCTGGCGTCGTCGAATCCGAATGAGAAGTCCAAAGGTATTCCTATGCCCTCCATTAAGCACAGCAGATTTGGGAGGGTTTACCAATTAAAAAAAAAAATGTTGAGAGGGTTTACGGAAAAATAAAAAAATTGGGAGGGTTTAAAGGTAATGTTGCAAAATATATATAGATAGAAATGAAGATGAAAGGAGGAGTCTGACTTTTCAGTTTGGCTTGCGACTCGTCCTCCTTTCTTCGTTTGTTCCCAAATTAATTTAATTTGTACATTTTTTATTTTAAATAATTCTAAATTAATTTATACATTATTAAATATAAATATAGAAATTTCAATATATCGCAATATATCAAAATATTTTTTGTATATTAAAATATTTCAGTATATCGAAAATATTATATTGAAATAATTCGGCATATCATGATATACCAAAAATTTCATATTGAATATATTTCGACAATACAAAATATATTTTGATATATCAAAAATATTTCAGTATATCACGGTATAACGGAAAAATTAAAATTTTCGGTATAACAAAAATACTAAAATTTTCGGTATACCGTTGTCATACCGAAATTTCGTTATACCAAAATTTCCGGTATAAAAGCTGTATGACTTTTTTCGTTATCAAAATTTCGATATATCGAAATTTGGTATACTGAAATTTTTGGTATAACAGTATTATGATATTTTTCGGTAACAAAAATTTCGGTACAATAACGGTATGACGAAATTTATTTTGGTATGCCGTACCGTCCACCCCTATGTTCACACTCATAAAATTATGCATATATTTACTAATATACTACTCCCTTCGTTCCGGTATAAGTTGCTCGTCGCTTTTGGGCACACAAATTAAGGTAAAAGTGAAAAGGTATGAGTGATGTGATGGAAAAAGTGAAAAAATATAAGTAATGTGACGGAGAAAAGTGAAAAGGTAATGGAAATAGTGTAAAAAGTATTGAAAATAATAATAAATAAGTGAATAGTAGTTTCCTACAAAAAGGTAAAAAGCAAATGAGCAACATATAGTGGAACAGACGAAAATAGCAAAATGAGCAACTTATACCGGAACATGATGTAATTTACATACAATCTATAAAATTAAAAGATACATAATATTAATATATAAATAATGTATCTTTAATTTTAAATCATATCAATCAATTTTTTTAAAACTCAAGCATGATTAAAAAGATAACACTATTTTATACTAAACATGTTTATTATTTTATATTTTATTCGTATGTTCATGAAATATTATCTTTTAACTCATTTTATATCTAAAATATATAAAATAATCATTAGTAAATTATATTAAAATAAAAAAAAAATTTAAACGGGCTAGTTGGGTTAGCCCTGTAGGACTAGGGCTAAATGGTCCGGGATCAAAAAAGTCTTTATTTAAACTGTTCTAAAATATGTCAGCCTTAAACCTTGTTTTTACCAGTATAAACAACCTAATACTATGGATCATGACCCTTTAAACATCTCTAATCTTACACAAGACTTACTCTAATTTTATATATTTAAAACATGTTTCATCCTCCATGATAAGTAGAAATTTATGTGATATTTTAGTCTATTTGAGTGCAATTTATTTTACTTAATTATATTAAAATTTTGTATGTTTCTACTTATATGAAATTAATTGAATAAATCCTTACATTAATTATTTTATTGTGATTTTTGGTGTTTGTAGAAACTTAATTTAAGAAGAGATAATTTGAGCTAATCAAGTGGGTCAGAGCTTAACAAAGACAGGAAGAAGTCGTGCATTTGAGAGGCCCAGGAGGAAAGAGGCCCAAAGCCATTAGTTGGTGGGAATAAGTCCTTTTTATTAAAAAGCCCATGCAATGCTAATTGTAGAGATATACATAATTAAGGGCAGCCTTTGTTTTACTTCCATATATATACATACGGAAGTCAGCCCTTGATTGATATATATACATATTAGGATGCCAATTTGAGGGATTTTTTTAGTAGACGTACGCGGAAATAGAGGAGCAGACACACGGAGAAAAAGCTGCGACCGATTTTTATCTCAATTAGAGTTTGAACTTTTTATGCTTTTTAATTTATTTTACAGACTTCGTGATTATGTATGGCTAAGTAATTTTTATATTCCAATTCAAGGAATGTTGAACTATTTTATATTATTTTTTAATTAATTTTTTATGATGGGTTCTTATTTTCAATTTTGAGTTTTTCGTATTACTTGATTGCATGTTCAGAAATTTTTATAATTAATTAGTAATGGTCTGCTAGGTTAATTTACAATTAATTCTACAGTTAGAATATAAACTATAATCCATAATTGTTGTAGGAAATATTCACGAGTAACAAATAGTGCACCATTCACTAGGGGTAATACAGATCTGGATTATGTGAAGCGAACGTTTCGTATTTTGCAGTCCAGTCTTTCTATTAATTTGGTGGTTGAATGTGTTTATCAAATTAAATCTAGTGAGCGTCTCACTTAGGTGGTTTGATTAAATATGGTTAGTTAATGAGTGTCTCTTGACTAGCTAATCTTAAGAATTAATTCGGTTTAACCCTTGAATCACTCTGTGTCTTCTGGGTCGAACACAAGACTACCTCAGCTGATCTGCCGCCTCAGCTGGCATACCAGACTTGTCTGGTATGTGGACCTCTTCTGATGTCAGTTGTCTTCATCTACTTTCTCAAGTCATTGGTAGTCTCCTTCGGATCAGATTATACCTCTGCTGGTATCTCGGACCTCGTATTTTGTCTTGGTCCTCGTCTGATCTTGGTCCAAGTCTTGCCTGCAACTTGTTCATCAGCTGGTCTCGACTTCAGCTGGTACTTGAATCCTCTGATGGTCTTCTCCAGACTACGCTAGGTGTCAGCTGCTCAGGTCTTCTGTCTTCTGGAATCGGCAAAGTCTTCAAAGTCTTAGCTGGTCTTCTTTTCTATGAACACACTAGATCTTCAAGGTAGCAGGGTCTGTTCTCCATTACAAAATACCTATCTAATCCTAGACTATTCATCAGCTAACTAACATGTTCAGCTGGTCCTATTACAAACTGAATGGTTTATTATATCATCAAAACTCTAAACAATGATATCCTAGCAGGTGAATCACTATCCTCCAAATCTGCAGTTGACTTTTGAGAAGAAGATGAACCTTCTTCATGGTTTTTATCAAACTCTGAAAGAACAGCTCTAATTCTCTCCTTGTCAAATATTTTCTTCTTTTCTTTTCTAGCCTTCTTTTCATCATCTGTGTACTTCTGTGCCTTGGGGTATGGACAATCTTTGATATAATGTCCTGGTTTTCTGCAGTTGTAACACATGTAGGTGGAGTTAGATCCAGTAGATTTAACCTTACCTTCTTCCCTTGGTGTGAACTGCTTCTTCTTGGTCCACTTCCAAATTTCTTGAGCTGCTTTATAAAAAGACCCAAGTCTTCTTCATCAAAATCTACAGCTGCAAGGTTGTCAGCTACTAGAGTTGTAACCTTTGCCCTGTCAAGTTCTTTTCTTCTGCTGATGTCAAATTCATTGGCCTTCAAGTCTGAAAAGAGTTCAAAGGTGGATATCGTAAATAAATCATTTGATTCTCTCATGGCAATCACTTTCATGGCCCACTCAGAAGGTAGACCTCTAAGAACTTTCATATTAATTTCTCTCTGTGAGTATTCCTTTCCAAGTGAGTCTAGATCATTGAGTATCTCAATGAATCTTGATTCAAAATTTTCAAGAACTTCTCCAAATTTCATTTTAAAGTTCTCAAATTTTTGAACTGCTATTATGAGTTTATTTTCTTTGATTTGATCAGTTCCTTCACAAATCATTTCCAATTTTTCCCATATATCTTTCGCAGTTTTGCAGTTTTCGATCTTGCTAAACACAATTTTACCTAAGGAGTGATAAATAGTATTTTTTGCAACATTATCAAGGTTTGACCTTCTCTTGTCATCCTCTGTCCATTCCTTTCTAGGTTTGGGGATGATCTGAGCTAGTCCAATTGACTGATCAGCTGCAGTATTAACCTTTTCAATGGTTATAGGACCTTCTTCAATGATTGACCACATTTCATCATTGGTAGTTGATAAATGTGCTTGCATTCCGATCTTCCATTCATCATAGTCTTATGTAGAGAACATAGGAACCTTGGACTTCACCATTTTTGGAGCCATGCAAGTATGCAGGTGTGTTTTTGAAAAACAAAAAGGATCTAGATAGGTACTGGTCAAAGTAGTGGTAAGCCACTTGTTGGTCTCTAATAAGTGGTGAAGGTCTAGGGGGGTGACTAGACCTTCAAAGACAATTTTAAACTTTTTTAAAAATGGGATACTAGAACCTTTAAATACCTTCTATAAGTTTAAAATTATCAATTTACAAGTGTTATGGACCACAAAGGTTACAGATGTAGACTATGAAGTTTACAGCTGTAAAAGTTTTAAAAACTTTCAGAATAAAACTAACAACTTGTAGATAATATCAGAGGGGTTTTCACACTTGAAAGTGTATTGAAAAACATCTAATTGTGCAGAGAAAATATAGTGTAAGTGATAATGAAAAATAATATGGACAAGTGAAATTAACGGCTGAGTGACTAGGAAGTCTACAGCTGTAGCTTCCAGTTTTTTGTGAAACACAAAGTTTTATGCAATTTTCAAAGTAATGATGAATGTAACTAAATGTAAATGTGCAATAAACAAAGCAATAAATAAATAAAGCTATGTAAATAAGAACAACATGTTTATAGTGGTTCAAGTCTAATAAGACCTCCTACATCCACTGTTACACCACTCAGGTGCCAAATTCACCAAGACAAGATCACAAAGATCAATTACAACTAATTCCTCCTCAGAACTAGATCTCACAAAGATTTCTAATCTAAGTAAAAGAGAAAACTTAACCTATTCACTCATAATAAACAAACTCACTAAGAGTCTCAAAATAAAAACCTCACAAAGATATATCTACACAAAGTAGAATACAAATAATAAAGTGTGAGGGAACAACAACAAAAATGTGATTATTTCTAAGAAAACCTAACCAACTATCCTATGAATCACAAAGGAATTAATATCTGATGAACTCTCTCAAAATTTGTTGGCTATAGATTTGCTCAGAGTGAATGTTTTCTTGCTCGAGTTGTTGTTGTTGCTTCCTCTGAAATCCTCTTCTATTTATAGTGGAAGAGATGTGTTTTATCCGTTAGAAATTCAAATTTGAATTCTAGATAAGGCCCCTCTTTCTCTCTATAAAATTCCACATGTGTGAAGTAGTCCTTCTCATTCACACAGAATAGTACTGGGTGTACTATTTGTCTTTATTCTCAGAATCTGGTTCAGCTTTGAAATTAATCTTCAATAATCTTCCAGACTTTAGAATAATATCTTCCTTAAGTACTCCTTAGTGAGTGCAAAATTGCTTCACTAATTTGAGTTATAAGGGTCTTGATAATCCTCTTGAAATAATAATCTTGAACCTTAATCTTCCAAGAGTCTTCATAGTTGTAGGTTTCATTGTACTTTGCAGCTTCAACTCCTGCAAATTCAATCCCAGCTGTTGGAACAACTGTTGGTCCCGAAGCGAGTTAAATCAGTGTATGGGGGGGGAAATACACTGATGTCAGATTTTTCTGAAAGACTCAGAAAAATGCTCTATCGCACTCAGTCAGGATTCCCTGAAGTACTCAGTATTCTGAATGTCCGCAGGGGCAGCAGGGACGGTTCAGTAATGAGTCAGATAAGCTGAGTGTGAGTAAATTGCTCGGAGGCTCAGTAGAGATAACAAACCTACTGACTGCTCGGAAGCGAGTCAGTTGGACTACTATCTCAGTGAGTCAGAGTACGTGCGGAAAGTGAGCCCTTAGATTCTACTCGTTTTAGTTTCTGAAATTGTTTTCTATGAGTTGCTTAGTAAATTGGTGGTTAAGGCTGAGTGCACAGTATTCAGATTCAGGATGATTGATTCAGTCCTGAAGTTAAAACCAATGCAGTATGTTCAGTTTAAGATGATGACATTTATGATCCTGAACAAAACAGTAAATCAGCACATAGGGGACTTTTTAACGTGGTTCGGAGATAACCAACTCCTACGTCCACGACCTGATTTAACAGGAAGCTATCCTCAAAACCCTGAGGATAGGTACTTGGGTTTTACGTGCCAAGGGACATGAGTAGCCAACTTCCTCTCTTAGGAACTGACCCCTGGGCGTTTTACAAGTCCCAGTCCTTCTAACCAACCTATCTCACACGTTGAGAGGTTTGGTATTCTGGTTTCCAACTAAGATAGCTCTAGCAATACAAATCAATGCTAAATAATAGAGCTATCGATCTAAGCAAATACAGAGTGAATCCTACTACAACACTAGGGAAATTTAATTGCAGAGTGTTGTTTATGATATGCTTTGAGTTCTTGGATTCTTGAGAGTTTTCTCTTGGAAATTTCCCGTTAACCTTGAATGGGTGCAAGGTTCTCCATATTTATAGGCGAGATTCAAAATAGATCCGTTGGAGGAGATCAAATCAAATCTTTCCTAATTTAGGTAGATTGCGGGCTAGAAATATTGTTCGACCTACCCGCCATGCTTATTCTGGCAAGTTGTCACATCACCTGCAACCTTTTAAGACGCATTAAATGCCGCATTAAATGCTGCGCAGACTCCGTGCATACGTGTCGAAGGATCACTGGCTCTCCGCTATAACGGCTAGTTGACCTTCAGACATTTATCCTTCTTCGTACATTCAATGCTCTGAGTCTCTTGTTAATAACTCAGTCTGAACGTGTGTCTTAATGGAGTCTTACTGACATTCTTTTTGTCTCTTGTCCCATAGCATAAATAACCTTCTGCTTTGGACTGACATGATTCAGGTGATCTGAACCACAGCCTGAGTCAGGTCCTATGTGCATTCAGCACAGCCTGATAGGTTATTCAGCTCAGTATGTGTTACCTTTTTGCTTCGGACTTACAGGATTCAGGCGAACTGAACCAAGGCCTAAGTCAGGTCCTATGTGCATTCAGCACAGCCTGATAGGTAACACTTACTCTTCACTGACTGACTTCTGTTCTGAACATGCTTAGTGTATTCAGTAGAAACATCAGACAATGGTACTTCAGGATGAATCAGCAGGCTTCGATCTTCAGCTTCAGAACAGACAATCTTCAGCGAGACTGACTGACTCCTTCAGAATGGTTTACGCTTCAGACTTCAGTAAATTGGGTCGACTCCAATATTCTTCAGTCTTCAGCATGGTCCTTCTGTACTGAATCTCTAACCTAACTATCCTGAACTATTTTATCCTGAACACTATACTTAGGCAAATTCATCAGGGGTTTTGGGATCTAATCAAAATACTCAGATTGTCCCAAGAACAACTTTGCAGGCGCTAGGCCTTGTCTAGCTGTAGGTTCATCAACTCTGCCGCTGTAGACTTTCCTTTTACACTGTAAGTTCCTTAGCTCTTAGAATTAACCTGAAAAAAATTAGTATCCACAAGAATATAAATATATATTTTTTGAATCAAAATCTAATCAAAATAAGGTAATAACAAGTTGTGACTGTAGTCCACCCTGATTTTTCAAAATTATATATATATATATATATATATAATATATATATATCTTTATATTATATAAAGACGAAGTTATGAAATCAACCAGAATACTCGATTTCAAAATTCCTCTATTCTCATTAACTCTGGCATAATGATTTAATCTCGACCTTATATTTTAAGTGTTTTAATCTTGGTCATATGTTTTGATATTTTATAAATAAATAAATATATATATATATATATGTATATAAATATATATCTTATATAAATCTTATAAATATATTCATTATATCAAAAATTTTATCAAATTTTTTAATCTCAATCGTTCATCTTAATTTTTATGCTTCTATAAATTTCATCTTTATAAACATTATTATTCTCATCTATTAACCTTATTTTTTCGTGCGTTTCATTACTTCTTCTTATTTTTCTTATGATGTTCTTATTTATCGTATTCTGATATTCGAATTATTTATTTATCTTTTTATGTTCAAAATTTTTTGCAGATTCATATTTTACATTTAATAATTTGTTGAAATAATTTTTTTTTCTATTGCTACACAATTTTTGTGGTTTTCTTTTAGAGGTAATGTTTAATTGTTATAATTGCAGATCTATTTGATTTAAAATTTTAATGTTTGACTTGAATTCTTTTTTATTGCTACACAATTTTCATGGGTTTTTTAGGTAATGTTTAATTGCTACAATTGCATATCTATTTGATTTAAAATTTTGATGTTTGAATTATTTTCTTTTCTATTGCTACACAATTTTTATGTTTTTAAGTAATGTTTAATTACTAAAATTGCAGATCTATTTGATTTAAAATTTGATGTTTAAAATCTTTATTTGTCTTCTTTATTTGTCTTTTTAATATTTTTTTTCATGTTCTTAATATTTTGATATTTTTATATATTCAATTTTAATTGCATGTTCGTATTAAAATCATTGTGTCTGCATCATACATACCGTAAGTTATTTCTAATTCTAGAACCAAAGATGTTATAGAACATAATATTGTGTATGCATTGTGCATGTGTACATATTTTTTAAGTACTTAATTTATTTACCACAATATTGTATATGTGTTGTGCTTGTGCAAATCATTGATACACGTATATGTTAGATTCGAGAAATCACACACAAACATATATATATTTTATATAACTCATTAATACACGTATATATAAATTAAATAATTCTTAGCAAAATAAATCTTATAAATATTATGTTCTTGATTATTTCAATAACATATTTTTTTGATATATTCTTAATTTTCTTTTAACATACCTATATAATAATAAAAATTTATATTATAAAATAATATGTTCTTGATTTTTTTAATCATATATTTTGATATGTTCATGATTTTCTTTGAACATACTTATATAATAATAAAATTTTAGAAAGAATCACAGATTGATACAAAAGTAATACATTATTTTCAAATAGATACAAAATTTTTGCATAATAGTGTAAATATAAGTTGAATAATAGAGTAATTTCTTGAATATTGTACCTATTTGAAAATAGTGCATTATTTTTGTATCAATCTGTGACTGACCCAAAATTTTATAACTCAAATCTTACATAATTAGGTGGATGTTAGCACATTTATATTTCAAATATTATGTGAATAAGATAGCCTCAAATTATATAAGTATAGATTTAATTATCGAATAATTATATATATATAAATATATAAAAAATATTAAAATTTATTAATTCACATAATATAATCTATATTAATTTTTTTTTTTTTTAATAATCCCGCGTGTTATGCGAATTTACTTATTAGTATATGTATATATCAATCTAGCTTTCCCTAAAAGAATCAAATCCGGAACTTTCAGGGAGAAGAGAATGTGGCTTTGCCTCTAAGCCATTTTAAATTATTATAATATATTTTAAATCTAAAATATATTTTCACACATTAAAATATTAAAAAAAAAATCATTGCATTTTTTATTTTAGAAACAGACACATCATTTATATTTTTAGAAACATACTCACTTTTTAAGTGTATGTAAAATCCTAACAGAGGCAGACAGTCAGTTTTCGCCGCCTCTCTTGTGGTACAGTGGTTTGATGTCGTCCCTCCGTCCGTCTTGTTGCCGGAGTTCAGCCCGTCCTAAAATTTCATCCTGTCTTCTCTCTTGAATATACACTTATCAAATGTAGTTCTTAATTAAATACTTTCTCTATATAACCAATGCTTAAATATATATATATATATATTTATATATATGTCCATCAATTAATTAAATAAATTATTTCATCATGTTTGTCAAATATTCTGGATTGCTAAAAGTGCTGGCCTGTCCCCTCATGTGCTTTGGAATGAAATGCATGCAAGATTGTACGATTATGCCTTATTTAGGCATAAAAATCAACATATTTTATTTGCTAATTTCCGACATGAGGAATTTAATGATGCTATAGTTTATAGGATGATACCTACCACTCCACAAATGGGGTTGAGGTATATCTCCTGATTGTACTTATCTCTCTATTAAAATGAGCACTACCTTCTTCTTTTTTTCAATTAATATTTCCTGGATTCTTTTCTAGCTTTTGGCTTGCTTTTACGAGGAAAGACTTTATTTTAGAGATAAATAAATAAATATTCAGAAGTGAAGGGCTATAGATACACAACTAAAAGGGCAGAGAATTGAAATTAATTTTTTTTTTGTATTTTACAAAAATGTCCTGGAACAAATTATATATGAACCATATTTCTTGGTATAGCCTGAAGATAAATTACCAATTTGTGAGTATCTATTTTACATTTTAAGATGTAATCCACTAATTGGAGGTTTATCTTGCTTAAATGTAGTCCTCTTCTTCATTCTTGAAAATGTGTCTTTTTTTATTCATTCTAGATGACTTGTTGTATTATTATTAAATTATATCTATGTGGAATAATATATTGTACTGTGTGATATAGGAGTAAAATATATGGAGTATTGCATGACGTGAGGTTTTATTTAAAAAAATAAATTGAAGAATGGAAAGAATGATTAATATGGGAAGATCTTACTAAACAAATAAATCCCTTAAAATTAGTCCAATAATTTTTAGAATAAATTTACATATAAGATTAGATATAATGATCTAGGGTGAAAAAAAATTCATAGTACAAAAAGGATAAAAAAGTACAAATCTCCCTTCCCTCCCTAATTAAATCTGATAACCCTTTCCTCTCCCGTTTTACTTTGGATGAAAGAACCAGCTCTCTAAGTACATATTTTTTAAAAGCAATTAAAATAGCTCTCTAAGTAAAATTTAGAAAACTATTCAAATAAGGAGCAATTTACAATTTGCACATTCATATTTGGAATATATATATCGGGGCATAACTATCCCATCATGATCCATGCACGCAGCCATAAAAATGCATATAAGTGCACAAAAATGTGCATCAATAATTTAAGAGCAGATATTCTTTTTCTGGGCACATGGGAATAATCTTTTAATCAGATAATGCCAACATTTTCTATTCTTATTTGCATATTTCTGCTGCCCAATTAGAAAACCTCTTTTAATTAAGCTTTGTTTCTAAAAAAAAGTACTTTTTGATCAGTTTAAAGTTCAACAAATATAGACTCTCTCTCGACAAAATATGACCACCTTCATGCTTCACCCATGTATTGGTTATGAATAATTTAATATAACGATTACGAATCCAGTCCATTCTTAATACTTTTATGGCTACAATAATTACTACTCCCTCCGTCCCATAATTATTTTCACACTTTCCTTTTTCGTCCGTTCCACAATTGTTTTCACACCCTATAAATGAAAACTATTACTTTAATTTTATCCTCACAATCCAACTAATCTCATTATTTTAATAATATAACTTTACACAACACTCTACTTTTTTTAAAAGTTGTGCCATCCCAGAGGTGAAAACACCTCTGGGACGGAGGGAGTATTATTTTAAGGATGTAAGCTCATTAGATAATAATTTAGATATCATATGCACCTATATTTTAAATTCTCACTCGAGGGTTGTAAATGAATTAAATATTTTTTGTTCGATTAGATATTTGTATTCGAATTATGATATTTGTATTCGAAATTTTATTATTTGAATTCGATTCGAATTCGTTTACAAATATTCGATTCGATAATTATTCAAATACAAATACAAAATTATGATATTCGATTCGAATTATGATCATGAAGCCAACCGTATATCTCCCTCCTAATTCGTTTCTAGTGGGAATCGAACCCGGGTCACTCACTCAAATGAGGAGCCCGGTGGCCATATGAGCTAACCCACCTGGTTCAAATCATCAAATTAACCCACCTGGTGTCCAGCTATACCCTATCATCTCGTTCTCACCCTGCTTAATATTAGCCATTCAATGTTAAGAAGTATTCCAGCTTCTTGGCTTTGGATGGATCCAGCGGGCAAGGAAGAGTACCATCAGTGGGCTCGATCACTAAGGGTAAGAGAATACATTTGGCACTGAGCGCACTTATGGCACCCGCGGACACCATATACGTTGAGTACTGTCTTATATGAATAATGTAGTCGGTCTTTCCATTGTACGTGCTTATGGTGGTTATGCTGATCTTCGGCTGTGTTGGAGCATGGAGGGGTGTCAAAGATAGAGGGAAGTTTGGCATATGAGCTCCGGAACTAAGGCCGTCTCACTTATCTACCTTCTCTTGGAGAGTCGTGAGCGTCTGCAGAACCTCTGCCATCACATTCAGAATTGGTTTATCCACCTGAGGTTCAGACTGGGCAGGCTACGCCTGAGTGAGGTATTCATGGATTGGCTGCCTCGGACCTACACTTTCAAGATATTGACTGACTGGAACTCTTGTTGGCATCAAACTAGCCCCCAATTCGCAGGGGCAGGCAAATCTAAGAGGTCTCCCAACCTGGAGAACACGGATTCGACACGATGGGGAGCTCTTAGAGAACGCGCAGCTACATCAAGCCATCTTTTTAAGTTCAGGGGGTGCAGAGCGCTGGAAATAGAAGCAGGCTGCTCGCGCTGTCTGGGATGACGATTCTGGTCCCTAGGGGGCTGAACTAGCATCTTAGTCAGCCTCTCTTAGCACGGAGTTGGCTTCTATGCGGTTAACAATTCTGCCTGGTGATGGTGAATGATAACTAGAGCCGTCCGGATATCGACTAGGGTCCAGATTTGGGCGAGGAGGCCACAATGGTTGTCCTCCTCTACATCATCGGGACGGTGGGCTTCTGGGGTTGTATTATCGTCCATCTATTCTGAGTGATGGTCCATGTTCTCGGCCATCTCGACATAAACTCTTGAAGATCTGGGTGCTTACTAGTTTGAAGGGCCCTATTTAGCACATTACATGATGTAAGAAGAACGCCCTCCTTCTAGTGCCAATATATTGATGCTCAAAATAGGTGGAATATGAACGTGACTTAGTGGCTTGAACATACAAAAGTCAAGTAATAAATGATAAACATAAAGAGTAAGAAAAAGAGATATATAATCATGATTTACGCTAAATACAAATTTAAGCCTACAACTAATATCATGATTTAAATATAATTAAATCAAATAGTTGAACACCCAACAACAAGGTTTGCATGCAAAACATATGAATATAAAAAAAAAACACATAAATCCCCACACATGCGGAATAAAGGGGTTTAAATGAATTTTACCTCTTGATGACAAAATCTTGAGATACTCGCTTTCGGTGCGCACGATCAACTTGATCAACCCAATAAGCCTTCTCAAGTATTCCCTTGCCCTTGCTCGTACACCCGGTGGGAGGCCACACGAACAATTACAACACAAGGAAAAAGAATAATATTTGTTGCCCTATGTCTTGTGATTTTCGAAAATCACAAAGAAATACTTGTGTATTCTTGTATCTTTATGAGCTCTCTTGACCCATATTTATAATAAGGATTCTAGGGTTAATTTGTGGGCCAAAAATTAAATATGGTAAAAGCCTATTTCCTCAAAAGGAAAGTCTTGAATACCAAGTATTCCAATTACCAATATTAATTTTTCCACAAAATAATCCTCCTTATTATTTTAGTAAGTAATTTTCAAAAATTACATATATATGTATTAATTCAATGAGTTCTTTATTTTATTAGATATTCTTGTATTCAACATACATATCTATTTTTCATAAAATATCTCATGAATTTAAGTACACTAAAATTCGAAAATTACATTATCATGGGCACAAAATATTTCTTTTATTTTAATCACTTTGTTCATTGTTGGACATTTAATTGGGCTACTTGAAGGGCCTCTAGGAGAATTAAGATTGGACCTCCCAATGGGCCTTGAAATCTAACATTGAGCCCAGTGTCATTCAACTCATTAACATTAGTCTCACTCCACTATAGGATTAATGTTGCACTATCCATCTTAACTCATATTACAATCATATGGCTCCCGGTCATGTGTTTAAGATTCTCTTGTCCGTTAATTAATCAAGCCACTGAACGCTTTAATTAATTTAACATTTTGACCTTGGAGTAAGGATAGCTCTTCTTTATCATCATACCGGAAACAAATTCCACTTGCAAGATTTAGTATGACGAACGTATAGAGCCCACCAAGGGGACTAATCATGCAAGACTCTCCAAGCACACGTTCCTCTGTATTAAATCTTAGCAACTGTCATGTTCTCAATGATGTCTCCCAAGATGCAAAGTATTGAGTCTCATTGACTCTCTACCCATAACAAAATAAAGCGCCACGCTCGGATTACACACAGTCCTATTTAAGGGACAGAGGTTTAGAAATAAATGACCACTGAGGTCTAATTCTTCATCCCATAAATCAGCACGGAAGAATTATCTCTTTGTAGGTCCTCTTCAATGCATCATCATGCACTAGTGTAATCCCTTGGTCAAGATAAGCCAATCTGAAATTTACACATCAACCATTTACGAATGTGTTTTCAAATTCCATCTAGGTTGTGAATTTAGTACTTGTTACAAGACACTGATAATGTGATCTTGCTGTGAGTTATCCGGGGATCACCACATTTATCTATAGTGTAACTTGTACTATTATTTGAACGGGTTGCAATAAATAAATAACATTCATATTATTTAAAGCACAGTGATAAAAGATTTATTTCAGATAAAGCTTCAAATATTCAATTTAGTTATACAAAGTAAAAGCATACTTTCTAGTATAACCCTAACAATCTCCCACTTATACTCAAAGTCTGCTTTTAAATATACTACCGCATATCTATGTCTTACACATCTCCTAATAATTTCTCCCACTTACACTCAAAGTAGATTGGCAACACACTTGAGACCTAATCCTCCCACATGTCTCTCGAATGTACATAGAGGCAGACACTTTGTGAGCGGATTAACTAAGTCGTCTTCCGATGCGATATTTGTCATCTCTTCATATCTCTTAATGATTTCTCGTCTAAGATGGTATATTCTTAAATGTGTTTGTTGGCCTTGTGGACTCTTGGTTCCTTTGAATCTGCAACTGCCCTAGCATTACAATGCTAGACAAATTCGGAATTTTATCTAAGTCCACTTAGAAGATCTTGAGCCAAAATGCCTCTTTCGCTGCTTCACAAGCAGCTACATATTTGGCTTCCATGGTAGAATCTGTGATGCATTTCTGCTTAACGCTTCTACATGTCACGGCTGCACCTCCCAGACAGAACACACTACCCGAGGTAGACTTTCTGGAATCTAAGTCTGATTGGAAATCCAAGTCCTTGTAACCGCGGGGATTAGACTATCTGACTGATAAACCAACATTCTATCTCGAGTTCGCTTGAGATATTTTAGAATGTTTTTAACAGCCGTCCAATGCTCTTTCCCGGGGTTACTTTGATATCGTGCTACCATGCCTACGGTAAAGAAGATATCCGGTCTCGTACACAACATAGCATACATGAGGCTTCCTACTGCGGAAGTATATGAGATGCCTTTCATGCAATCTATCTCTTCTTGTGTCTTCGGACACATCTCTTTTGATAGATGAATTCCATGTCTAAAAGGTACAAAACCTTTCTTGGAATTCTGCATGCTGAACCGTTTCAAAACAGTGTCTATGTATGAAGCTTGTGATAAGCCGATAATTCTTTTCTTGATCCCTAAGACATGACCGGCTTCCCCTAAGTCCTTCATATCAAATTGATTTGACAACCATACCCTCACGTCTGATAACACCGCCACATTGTTTCCAATGAGCAAAATGTCGTCTATGTATAGTATCAAGAATACCACGGCAGTTCCGACACACTTCTTGTACACACAACTCTCAAATTCATTTTGATCAAAACCATAAGATTTTATTACTTGATCAAAACATTGATTCCAAGCTTGCGATGCTTTCTTAAGTCCGTTGATAGACCTCTTAAGCTTGCATACAAGGTGCTCATAACCTTTTTCAATAAAGCCTTCGGGTTGACGCATATAGATTTCTTCTTCAAGACTTCCATTTAGGAAATCAGCTTGACATCCATTTGCCAGATCTCAAAATCAAGATGTCCAGCTATCGCCAAGAGAATACGGATGGACTTAAGCATGGCTACCGGCGAAAAGGTTTCCTCATAATCGATCCCTTCTTTCTGAGTATATCCTTTTGCCACAAGCCTAGCTTTGAAGGTCTCAACCTTCCCGTCTGATCCTCTTTTTCTCTTGTAGACCCACTTACATCCAATGGGTTTTACCCCATTGAGTGGCTCAATAAGCTCCCACACCTCATTTTTATCCATAGAACCCATCTCTGCTTCCATTGCTGTTTGTCAAGAATCTGCATCCTTATCTTGGAGTGCTTCGTCGTATGTCCATGGGTCTAATTCATCTTCCCCGGGGACCAAGTCAGACGACTCTCCCACGAACAAGAATCTCTCGGGTTATCTCACAACCCTCACACTACGACGAGACTCCGGTTGTGTTGGTGTGTCACGTGGTACATCAACTTGTACTTTGGTATATGATTAGGCCCTTTTATTTCATCTAAGGTAATCTCACTTTTGGGCTTTCTATTGTTCATATAGTCTTCTTCCAAGAACTTAGAATGCGTACTAATTACGATTCTTTGGTCCTTGGGACTATAGAACATACCCCCTTTCGTTCCTCTAGGGTATCCTACAAACAACCTCAATTCCGAACGTGGATCCAATTTTCCAGCTTCCTTATCCAACACATATACCGGACACCCCCAGATTCTTATGTGTCTCAAACTAGGTTTACGCCCGGTCCACAATTCTGTAGGAGTTTTAGGAACTAATTTGGATGACACCAAGTTTAGAATGTTAACCGTTGTTTCCAAGGCATAGCCCAAAAATGATTTGGGTAACTCCGAATAACTCATCATGGATCTGAGGTATTCGCCCCCATGATCCGATCGTAGGAACTTGATACTCTTTCCCCTATGTTTCTCGACCTCAGCTTTGAACTCTTTGAATTTATCAAAGGTTTCCGATTTGTGCTGCATAAGGTAAACGTACCCATATCTTGAGTAGTCATCCGTAAATGTTACGAAATACTCAAAACCTCCTCGAGCTTGAACCGACATTGGCCCACATACGTTAGTGTGAATGATTTCCAACACTTCACTAGCTCTATTTCCCTTGGCCCTGAAGGCCCTCTTAGTCATTTTCCCCTCTAAACAAGATTCACACGTTGGAAATGACTCAATATGGAGAGACTCCAACGAGCTGTCCGCCACCAATCTTTGAATTCTCTTTAGATTAATATGACCAAGTCTTAGATGCTATAGAAGTGTTTCGTTCACGGTTGAAGAAAATTTTCTTTTCTTAGAAATAGTCGATGTGTTATAAGAAGCATTTTGCGTATGGTGTGCACTTTTAATAGTATAAAGATTATTCACTAATGTTCCCGAACAGATGAACTCATCATTTCGAAATATAACAACTATATTATTAAAAGAAACTGAGTATCCATCAACGTACAATTTAGAAACCGAAATTAAATTCTTCCTAAAACTGGGAACATAAAGAACATCCTTTAACATTAAAACTCTATCTTCAAAAAATAGGTGCACGTCTCCCACTGCGACAACCGCTACCCTCCTAGCATCGCCCAATGTGATGAGCATCTCATTCGCACTAAGTTGTCGGGTTTTCCGTAACCCCTGTAAAGTGAAACATACATGATCAGTGGCTCCCGTATCCACTACCCACGAATGGGAAGCATATGCCACTAAACAAGTTTCAACAACAAGTGCAAGAGAATTACCTTTCTTCCCGGCCTTCTTTGGCTTGGGACAGGCCGTCCTCCAGTGTCCTTTCTCACCGCAGTTGAAACACTTCCCTTTGGTAGCTTTCTTGACCCCTCCCTCATTAGTTACCTTACTCTTAGCTTGGTTCAGGCATTTGGTCTTTTTCTTCTTCTTCCACCTTTCGGTGCGGAAGAAGTCAGATAGCTTGCCACCAAGATTTGATTTTGGTGTCCCATAAGTGTCTCCGCCGATACCAAAGCTTGCAAGAGTTGTGCTAACGTGAACTCTTGATTATTCATCATATAGTTCAACTGGAACTGCTCAAAGCTTTTCGGTAGAGAATGGAGAACGAAATCAACTTGCGTTTCCGCATCATATTCCGCTCCAAGTACCTCTAACTTGTTGAGGTAGCCCATTATTTTGAGAATGTGATCCCTTACGGGCGTTCCCTCTACCATTTTCAGCGATAACATGTCTCGCATGGTGATTTGCCTAGCCGTACGATTCTGATGAGTGAACATTTTCTTAAGGTTCATCATTATATTAGAAGCGGATTCCATGTCTTGGTGTTGGTGTTGCAACACATCTGACATTGAAGCCAAGATGGTACACCTAGCCATTTCATCGGATTTCATCCACTCCCTATGATATTCCCTTTCGGCGTTATCCGCATCATCCGTAGGCGTAGGGGGCTTTGGTGTGTCAAGAACCCATTTGTGTTGTTGTGCGGTAAGGACACTAAATAAGTGACATTTCCAATCAACATAGTTTTCACCTTCCAATTTGCTATCTTTAAGTATCGTAAACAGTGGATTATAAGGAGACGACATGCTGAACTGAAATAAAACATACATTGCATCAATACATACATCGATTCACAAAGATTATCACAAAATTCATTCATGCCTTATATTAAAATCTCAAAAAATATATATAGCATTAATCGGCCGACATCTTAAAACAGTTCACGTAAGCCACGATGAGTGTGGACGTTTATGCAAACACATTTAAGCAAGTTACAAACAAGAACAATTACAAACTTTTAATTTCAAAAAATTAATAGTCGGCTCCCACTTGACCATATAAAATCGGTAGGGACTCCGATGAGGAGTAATAAAATGCCAATTTTAGACCTAAGTATTAACCATGATTAAATACAGGATTATTACTTCGTTTTGAATAAGCCACTCGATGGGAGGGTCAATACCGCCACTAATAATAATCCACAATCATCCTTTTGGGAATTTGTTCATGTGAACTTATCTTTTGGCCTATCCGATAGGGAGAAAGGCGCTTGCCAATGCGTAGCCAAAAGACTTCACAAACAAATAAATCATGGAGGCCAAATAATTCAATTTTATTATCTAGAATAAAATACTGAATTATATTTAAAACATACTTAGTAATTTTCGGAGTTGAGATTTTTCATCACGATATTCATGCAATCAAATATTTAATAAAATTAAATAAATAAAGCATGCATCAAAACAAATTAAACAAATTGGCACATTATATCCAATTATCATGGTTTAATTTCTCGTTTTGACTACGAGATATCGTAATCACTGTTCGTCTTCAAGCTTTATTGTCCGTCTCGATTAAGCTCCCACTCGACCGCAATAAAATTACAACAACTTTGTCTCCGGGTTTTAAAATCTCCGTTCTCCGTCTTTGATATTGGTTACAATTTATTTATAAAAATAAATAAATAAACCTATCATCTAGACTAGTCTACCTGTGGAATTTCTCACGGGAAAAATGATCTGAACGAATCAGATTTTAAAACCGCATCATCATACATACATGCATAAAAAAATATTAAATATCATGACAATTGGATACCTGCAAAAAAGATCTAGCAATTCTACTATCCAATTTTCAAATTTAATATTAAACACTTAAATTACAGTTTAATGTATAGAGCCCAAAACCGGCTCTAATACCAGTTGTTGGGGAATTAACCGCGGATCTATTCGGTATTTACACTAAATACAAATTTAAGCCTAAAACTAATATCATGATTTAAATATAATTAAATCAAATAGTTGAACACCCAACAACAAGGTTTGCATGCAAAATATATGAATATATAAAAAAAACACATAAATCCCCACACATGCGGAATAAATGGGTTTAAGTGAATTTTACCTCTTGATGACAAAATCTTGAGATACTGCTTCCGGTGCGCACGATCAACTTGATCAACCCAATAAGTCTTCTCAAGTATTCCCTTACCCTTGCTCGTACACCGGGTGGAAGGCTACACGAACAATTACAACACAAGGAAAAAGAAAAATATTTGTTGCTCTATGTCTTGTGATTTTCGAAAATCACAAATAAATTCTTGTGTATTCTTGTATCTTTATGAGCTCTCAAGACTCACATTTATAATAAAGATTCTAGGGTTAATTTGTGGGCCAAAAATTAAATATGATAAAAGCCTATTTCCTCACAAGGAAAGTCTTAAATACCAAGTATTCCAATTACCAATATTAATTTTTCCACAAAATACTCCTCCTTATTATTTTAATAAGTAATTTTAAAAAATTACATATATATGTATTAATTCAATGAGCTCTTTATTTTATTAGATGTTCTTGTATTAAAAATACATATCTATTTTTCATAAAATATCTCATGAATTTAAATACACTAAAATTCGAAAATTACATTATCATGGGCACAAAATATTTCTTTTATTTTAATGACCTTGTTTATTGTTGGACATTTAATTGGGCTACTTGAGGGGCCTTTAGGAGAATTAAGAATGGACCTTCCAATGGGCCTTGAATTCTAACATTGAGCCCAATGTCATTCAACCCATTAACATTAGTCTCACTGCACTATAGGATTAATGTTGCACTATCCATCTTAACCCATATTACAATTATATGGCTCCCGGTCATTATTTCCCGTGTTTAAGATTCTCTTGTCCGTTAATTAATCAAGCTACTGAATGCTTTAATTAATTTAACATCTTGACCTTGGAGTAAGGACAACTCTTCTTTATCATCATACCGGAAATAAATTCCACTTGCAAGATTTAGTATGACGAACGTATAGAGCCCACCAAGGGGACTAATCATGCAAGACTCTCCAAGCACACGTTCCTCTGTATTAAATCTTAGCAACTGTCATGTTCTCAATGGTGTCGCCCAAGATGCAAAGTATTGAGTCTCATTGACTCTCTACTCATAACAAAATAAAGTGCCACGCACGGATTACACACAGTCCTATTTAAGGGACATAGTATTATAAATAAACGAGGTCTAATTCTTCATCCCATAAATCAGCACGGAAGAATTACATCTCAGTAGGTCCTCTTCAATGCATAATCATGCACTAGTGTAATCCCTTGGTCAAGATAAGCCAATCTGGAATTTACACATCAACCGTTTACCAATGGGTGTTCAAATCCCATCTAGGTTGTGAAGTTAGTACTTGTTACAAGATTCTGATAATGTGATCTTGCTGTGAGTTATTCGGGGATCACCACATTTATATATAGTGTAACTTGTACTATTATTTGAATGGGTTGCAATAAATAAATATCATTCATATTATTTAAAGTACAGTGATAAAAGATTTATTTAAAATAAAGCTTCAAAGATTCAATTTAGTTATATAAAGTAAAAACATATTTTCTAGTATAACTCTAACAGTTCTCGGCCATCTCGAAATAAACTCTTGAAGATCTGGGTGCTTACTAGTTTGAAGGGCCCTATTTAGTACGGTACATGATGTAAGAAGAACACCCTCCTTCTAGTGCCAATATATTTATTAGTACCTTGGTTTTGATTTTGATGTGTGCAAAACAATGTGTTTATTTGATGAATTAGACTAACACTTGTATTGAGGAAATTGGTGTTTGAAACATATAGTTGTAAGTGAAGTCTACAGCTGTGAATTTGATCAATCTACAGCTAAGACATGACCCTACAGCTGTAAGGTTTCTCTACAGCCGATTTTTGTTATTGACAGGACTCTACAGCTGCAAGGTTGAAGACTCTACAGCTGCAAATAACCATTTGAAAATGAAGTACAACTCAGAAATTAATTGAAGATTAACCCTTAAGGACTATTAGTGTAGCCTTTGAGCACTCACTAAACTGTACTTAAGTGGAGGTTTTTCCTTTATTCTGGAGGATAATGAAGATTAGTTATAAGGAGGCCACAATTCTAAAGGAAAGGACATAGTACAATCAGTACTATCCTGTGTGAAGGATGAGGACCACTTCACACATGCCAATAGAGAGAGAGGAGCCTTATCCGGATTTCAAATTTGAAATATCCAACAGATAAGTCACACCACTCAATCTATAAATAAAAGAAGTGTTGGGACAATCTGAGTATTTTGATTAGATCCCAAAACCCCTGATGAATTTGCCTAAGTATAGTGTTCAGGATAAAATAGTTCAGGATAGTTAAGTTAGAGATTCAGTACAGAAGGACCATGCTGAAGACTGAAGAATATTGGAGTCGACCCAATTTACTGAAGTCTGAAGCGTAAACCATTCTGAAGGAGTCAGTCAGTCTCGCTGAAGATTGTCTGTTCTGAAACTGAAGATCGAAGCCTGCTGATTCATCCTGAAGTCATTCCTGAAGTACCATTGTCTGATGTTTCTACTGAATACACTAAGCATGTTCAGGACAGAAGTCAGTCAGTGAAGAGTAAGTGTTACCTATCAGGCTGTGCTGAATGCACATAGGACCAGACTTAGGCCTTGGTTCAGTTCACCTGAATCCTGTAAGTCCGAAGCAAATAGGTAACACATACTGAGCTGAATAACCTATCAGGCTGTGCTGAATGCACCTAGGACCTGACTTAGGCTGTGGTTCAGATCACCTGAATCATGTCAGTCCAAAGCAGAAGGTTATTTATGCTATGGGACAAGAGACAAAAAGAATGTTAGTAAGACTCCATTAAGACACACGTTCAGACTGAGTTATTACAAGAGACTCAGAGCATTGAATGTACGAGGAAGGATAAATGTCTGAAGGTCAACTAGCCGTTATAGCGGTGAGCCAATGATCTTTCGACACATAAGCACGGAGTCTGCGCAGCATTTAATGCGGCATTTAATGCGTCTCAAAAGGTTGCAGGTGATGTGACAACTTGCCAGAATAAGCATGGCGGGTAGGTCAAACAGTATTTCTAGCCTGCAATCTACCTAAAATAGGAAAGATTTGATTTGATCTCCTCCAACGGATCTATTTTGAATCTCGCCTATAAATATGGAGAACCTTGCACCCATTCAAGGTTAACGGGAAATTTCCAAGAGAACTCTCAAGAATCCAAGAACTCAAAAGCATATCATAAACAACACTCTGCAATTAAATTTCCCTAGTGTTGTAGTAGGATTCACTCTGTATTTTGCTTAGATCGATAGCTCTAATATTTAGCACTGATTTGTATTGCTAGAGCTATCTTAGTTGGAAACCAGAATACCAAACCTCTCAAAGTGTGAGATAGGTTGGTTAGAAGGACTGGGACTTGTAAAATGCCCAGGGGTCAGTTCCTAAGAGAGGAAGTTGGCTACTCGTGTCCCTTGGCACGTAAAACCCAAGTACCTATCCTCAGGGTTTTGAGGATAGCTTCCTGTTAAATCAGGTCGTGGACGTAGGAGTTGGTTATCTCCGAACCACGTTAAAAAGTCCCCTGTGTGCTGATTTACTGTTTTGTTCAGGATCATAAATGTCATCATATTAAACTGAACATACTGCATTGGTTTTGACTTCAGGACTGAATCAATCATCCTGAATCTGAATACTGTGCACTCAGCCTTAACCACCAATTTACTAAGCAACTCAGAGAAAACATTTTCAGAAACTAAAACGAGTAGAATCTAAGGGCTCACTTTCCGCACGTACTCTGACTCACTGAGATAGTAGTCCAACTGACTCGCTTCTGAGCAGTCAGTAGGTTTGTTATCTCTACTGAGCCTCCGAGCACTTTACTCACACTCAGCTTATCTGACTCATTACTGAACCGTCCCTGCTGCCCCTGCGGATATTCAGCATACTGAGTACTTCAGGGAATCCTGACTGAGTGCGTTAGAGCATTTTTCTGAGTCTTTCAGAAAAATCTGACATCAGTGTATTCCCCCCCATACACTGATTTAACTCATTTCGGGACCAACAAATTGAATATGGAAAGAAGACTCAACTTTGATAGATTCTGGAATGGAAATATGTCAGATATGTCTCCCTCTTCAAGCACTCAAAGAGGAGGATCAAGCAAGAACTGTAGAATTAACAACTCTACAGCTCCCAAAAAGGCTTGGATTGTAAAGAGTAACACTGGAGGAAATCCAAAGTATTGGATTTCTAAATAACTCACTTTATTTTGCAGGGACATGTTACAACCACTAAAAGAGAGATTTGGTACATTGACAGTGGTTGTGCAAGACATATGACTGGAGATAGAAGTTTGTTACAAAATGTGAAAGATCATAAAGGTCCTAAAGTTGTTTTTGGAGATAATGCCAGTGGAACAGCTAAAGGATCAGGATGTCTACTGAAAGGAAATGTTGAGATCAATGATGTGTATTTAGTAGATGGTTTAAAGCATAATTTGCTTAGTGTGAGTCAATTTTGTGACAAAGGCTACACTGTAGACTTTACACAAGATACTTACATAGTCAAAGATGTTGAATCCCAAACCACCAAACTAACAAGAACTAGAAAAGGGAATGTTTACATTGTGGAGTGGAACTCTGCAGCTGAAACAACCTGTTTTCTTGCTAATAGTTCCAATGAAGTTAGTTGGCTATGGCACAAAAGAATGAATCACATAAACTTCAAAACCATGAATGAACTTGTAAGTAACAAACTTGTAAAAGGTTTGCCAAACACTAAGTTCAGGAAGGAACATTTATGTGATGCTTGTGTCAAAGGGAAACAAATCAAGAAGACTTTCAAGAGCAAAACTCATTCAAGCACTTTAAGAACACTCGAATTACTGCATATGGATCTCTTTGGACCCATAGAACCAGTAAGTATAAGTGTGAAGAAGTATACTTTGGTAATTATAGATGATTACTCAAGATTTTCTTGAACTGTGTTTCTAAGAAAGAAGAGTGAAACTCTACAGCGGTTACCAGAATTGTTAAGAAGAATTCAGAATGAAAAGAATCTGAAGATTGTGAAGATCAGATCAGATAGAGGAACAAAATTTACAAATCAAGTGATTGAAGAGTATTGTTCATTATATGGTATTACTCATGAATACTCTGCAGCTAGAACCCCACAGCAAAATGGAGTTGCTGAAAGAAAGAATAGAACACTCAGAGAAGCTGCAAGAACAATGATTGTTGAAGCAAAGTTGCCTAAGAAATTTTGGGCAGAAGCTACAAGCACTGCATGCTATACTCAGAATAGATGCTTGATTGTTAAGGATCATAAGAAGACTCCATATGAGTTATGGAAAGGAAGGACTCCCAATATCTCTTATCTACACATTTTTGGATGCAAATGTTTCATACTGAATAATGGGAAAGAATATCTCAAGACTTTTGATTCAAAGTCAGATGAAGGTATATTTCTAGGTTATTCTAATGTTAGCAAAGCATTTAGAGTGTACAACAAGAGATTGATGATTGTGGAAGAGTCACAACATGTTGTTTTTTATGAACAACATAACTCCTATGAAGAAATTGCTGAAGACTCTAAGGAGGACAACTCTACAGTTACAAGTCAACAACACTATGTTGAGATCAAAACTCCTGTAGATTTGACCAACAAAGGCTTTGGCACTATAATTGTTGAGTTACCACCTTTAGAGAATGTAAAGGACCTAGTCTATGAGAATGTTCAAATAGAAGTAAAAACACCAACAAAAGGACTTGATGAGTCTGCAGTAGGTGAATCTACAACTGTAGAGAACAATGATCAAGGATTAGAACCTGTGTCAGATTTGATTTGGTTAAAAGATCACCCCACTGAACATGTAATTGGAAACCCATCAGATGCTGTGAAAACCAGAAAACAAATCCATTAGGCAATGTTTGCTACATTTCTTTCATCTTCAGAACCTACTGATATTCATGAAGCACTGCAAGATGTAAATTGGATTATTGCAATGCAAGAAGAATTGAATGGTTTTGAAAGAAATCAAGTATGGGAACTTATTCCAAGACCTAGGAATCACAAAGTGATTGGCACTAGGTGGGTAATCAAGAACAAACTTGATGAAGATGGAATTGTAACCAGAAATAAAGCAAGGATAGTTGCTCAAGGCTATTGTCAATCTGAAGGCATAGATTTTGATGAATCATTTGCCCCAGTTGCAAGATTAGAAGCTATTAGAATATTTCTAGCCTATCCTGCACATATGAACTTTACAGTCTATCAAATGGATGTAAAGAGTGCATTTCTTAATGGTTTACTTTCTGAAGAAGTGTATGTTGAACAACCACCAGGATTTGAGGAATCTACAGCTGAAGACAAGGTTTATAAGCTTAGAAAAACCCTTTATGGACTTAAACAAGCACCAAGAGCATGGTATGATACCCTATGTGATCATTTGATAAAAAATGGATTCAAAAAGGGAATGGTTGACAAAAATTTATTCAGATTACAACATGGGAATGATATTTTGCTTGTCCAAATCTATGTTGATGACATAATCTTTGGCTCAACCAATGAGGAATTGTGTAGAAAATTCTCTAAGCTCATGACTGAGAAATTTGAAATGAGCATGATGAGAAATTTAAATTTTTTTTTGGGTTTACAAGTTAAGCAAATGAGAGATGGAATTTTCATCAATCAAGCTAAATATACTCAAGAGCTCATAAAGCGATTTAGAATGGATTGTTCAAGGCTTACCAATATACCTATGACACCTTCTGTGAATCTTGACAAAGATGAGAATGTCAAAAGTGTTGATGTAACCAAATATAGGAGACTAATTGGTTCATTGCTATACCTTACAGCTAGCAGACATGATATCATGTTTGCAGTTGGGGTATGTGCTAGATTCCAAGTAAATCCTAAGGAATCACACTTAAATGCTGTAAAGAAGATCATCAAGTATGTCAAATCCACAAAAAATCTAGGATTATGGTATCCTAAAGAAGGAGGAATTGAACTCATTGGGTACACTGACTCAGATTTTGCAGGCTGCAAGATTGATAGGAAGAGTACTAGTGGGATTTGCCAATTCCTAGGTGAAAGGTTGGTGGTATGGCATAGTAAAAAGCAGAATTCAATTGCTCTTTCTACAGCTGAGGCAGAATATATTGCTGCTGGAAGTTGTTGTGCTCAAATCTTATGGATGCAATATCAATTACAAGACTATGGGATTGAATCAAGAGATACAACTGTATTTTATGTGCTATTGCTATTACACAAAATCCAGTTTTACACTCTAGATCAAAACACATATATGTAAGACATCATTTCATAAGAGATCATGTTGAAAGTAAGGATGTGAAATTAACAAAGATTCATACTGATTTGAATCTTGCTGATATTTTCACTAAACCTTTGTGTGAATCAAGATTTTCAATCATCAGAGGTAATTTAGGAATGTTAGAATTGTAAAAAGACTCTGTGAAAATCACTAAATTGAAAAGACAAGCCTAGAAAATTGAAAATTCAGTAGAAAGGAAAACTGCAGTTGCAAAGTCACTCAACTGTAGAGTTAAACTCTACAACTGTAGACTTAGCTCAGAACTGCAAATTCCTTACCAACTGTATAATTTCAAATTCTAAGATTGTCAACAGCAAACTTAGTAAACTTACAGTACTATGTACAATTCTGATGATTAAATGGAGCACTACATAATTCAGAAACTTTTGTACTAAGTTACAGAAATTTTGGATTTATTCAAACATTTTGGTTAATAAAATATTTGAGCACGTGTAACATTTTAAATGGAATTAAATTCTATGTGAATTAGATTTTTGGACAAATTTAATTATAAGTTTGGTTTAGAATTCAAACATTCATAAATTTTAGGTCAAAGACCTCTATACCCCTGTTCTTAATGATTGTTTAAGGAAAGGTATTTAAAGGACCCTTCATCCTTTTATATCCTATTTTAACATTTTGTATCCCCTGAAACACTCCCTAACCCATACTCAGAGAAACCCAAGAATCATGACAATGAAAGTTATATTTGGCGCTCTATTCGACTTTGATAAAATTTTGAAGAAACATCCCATTGATGCTATGGAGGATGTTAGAATGCATATTGTGAATCAAGGCGTTCATTACTGTCTCACTCATGACCCAGGTTCATATGATGACAAAATCGTTCATTAATTCTATCAAATTGCTGAAGCTGATATTGAAAGAAAGACACTCTCAGTAAGAATGCAAGAAAGGAGTGTAAATATTACAGCTCGTGATTTTTGCAAAGCTTTGAATATAAGGACTGGAGGTAATGCACATGACAACCTCAACTTTGCAGAAGAAGATGAGAAGTACTGGAAGCAATTCACTGCAAAGAAGTCATTTCCAAAGAATTGGAAGAGAACGTTCAAGAAGACAGACCTAGCAGTTGAGTATTGTTGGGACAATCTGAGTATTTTGATTAGATCCCAAAACCCCTGA
>JAPKLY010000038.1:1678094-1706032 GCA_026898435.1 Prunella vulgaris
TAATAATAATAATAATAATAATAATAATAATAATAATAATAATAATATATAAACCAGGTGGGTTAGCTCACCTGGCCACTGGGCTCTTTACTTGTGTGAGTGACCCAGGTTCAATTTCCTCTGGAAATGAATTAAGGGAGATATAAGGTGGCTTTGAGATAATTCATGGTGTATTTGAGAAATTAATGAACTAACTTCTAACTACTAACAACTAACACATATCGATCAAAAAAATAATAATTTTTTTTCTAAGGATAAATAAATATATGTGTTGGTCCCAAAACGAGTATAAATCAGTGTATGGGGGGGGAATACACTGATATCAGATTTTCCCGCTGATTTCCCCGAAAGGCTCAGGAAAATGCTCTTTCAAACCTAGTCAGGACGATCCTGAAGTGTTCTATAAACCTGATGGTCCTCAGGGGCAGCAGGGACGGATCAGGAAAGAACCAGAAAGGCTAGGTCAGAGTTGTGCTCTCAGAAGCTTAGTAGAGATAACCCACCTACTGACAGCTCAGAAGCAAGTTAGTTGGATAGCTATCTCAGTAAGCTCAGTTTAGTGCAGAATGTGAGCCCTTAATTGTTTACTTGTTTTAGTTTCTGAAAACTTTTCAGTTTGCTTAGTGAAAACGTGGTTAGGCTAGTGCACCGATTTAAGGATCAGCATGACAAAGTCAGTCCTGATGGTTTTCCAAAAATAATGCAAGTATGCTTCAGTTTAATATGAATGACAGTTTATGATCCTGAGCAGAATAGTAATTCAGCACACAAGGGTCTTTTTAACGTGGTTCGGAGATAACCAACTCCTACATCCACGACCTGATTGAACATGAAGCTATCCTCAAAACCCTGAGGATAGGTACTTGGGTTTTACGTGCCAAGAGACACGAATAGCCAACTTCTTCTCTAAGGAACTGACCACTGGGTGGTTTTACAAGTCCCAGTCCTTCCTACCAACCAACTCACAACCTGAGGGGTTTGGTATTCACATTTTCCAACTATTGTGTATTGATCCCTCTAACAAATCAGTGCTAAGGGTAGAATCAATACTCTAAGCAAAATACAGAATGAGATTCCTACTACAACACTAGGGAAACTTAAAGTTCAGAGTGTTGTTCAAAGTATGCTTTGAGTGCTTGGAATCTTGAGAGTTCTTCACTTGGAAATTTCCCGTAACCTTGAATGGGGGCAAGGTCTTCTGTATTTATATGGAGGTGTGAAATAGATCCGTTGGAGGAGATCCGTTTCAAACCTTCCTATTTTTGGTAGATGCAGGTACTTGCTGTCCTTGCCTGACATGGACCATACCTAGTATGGTAAAGTCTCTGATCCGCCGCCTGCACCTCTGATAGGCATTAAATGCTCTTCAGTCTCCGTACATACGTGTCACCTTCTTACTGGTCGTTGGTCCAACGACTAGTTTATCGGCATTGACTTTCTGATCCTCGTACATTTATGACTCTGAGTCTCTCGTTCTTTACTCAGCATAAATGTTTGTCTTATGTTGGAGACTCTAACATTCTTTCTGCTTCATCAGACTTCCATTCGCACGTGTAACCTTTGGGTCTCAGGTCTTACAAGTATCAGGATAACTGATACTAAGCCCAAGTCAGGACTTATGAACATCAGAAGGACATTCAGCCTGATCAAGGTTACATTGTGCCTTCACTGATAAAGACTTCCCTGAGCATGCTTAGTTTACTCAGTTCTGTCAAGATCAATGGTCTTCTTCAGGATGGCTTCTAGGCTTCTTCAGTAGTCTTTCTAGGTTTTTCAAGTTGCAGCTTCAGGTTGATAATCTTCAAGACGATCATACCTTCAGGATGGAAACAACTTCAGACTTCAGATTTTAAGGACGTCTCCATCAATCCTCACTCCTCAGTACGTTCCCCCTGAACTGAATTCCTGTGAATAGAAAAACCATTCTAACCTATCTATCCTGAGCCTATCATCCTGTTGAACTATACTTAGGAAATTCATCAAGGGGTTTTGGGATCTAATCAAAATACTTCATGATTGTCCCAACAATTTCCCCCTTTTTGATGATGCCAAAACCCTTTAGAAAAATCCTACCATCTAAAAAAGTTACTGACTTAGTCAGTATTCAGTTCAGGAACCTATATCAGGTCCTTAGTTCTATAAGATGGAATCAGGAAAGGGTTAGTACAGTTCTTGATAAAGAGCAGAAAAGTAAATCAGGAGTCAACGAGATGTTGTCTGAGGAATGTAAAAAGTTTCATTGATATAGATGATAAGTACATGCTGTCCTGAAACTATTACAAAAATTCCTGAAACAAAGATCCTGACAAACTATTCTAGTTTTCATCGTCCCACCTTGCCAAAGAGATCCCATACTTCTTCAGGACTTTCAACTTGACTTCATGAAATTTCTTCTGATCAGTGAGGCTTCCAGTCCTTGATGCAATCATTGCAATCTCTTTCCTGATCAGCTCCATGTTAAGGTGGTTGTTGATGCCGAGGGTTGGAGGCGGATAAGTGATGTGCTCAGGTGCCCTGATCTGAACTCCTGCTCTATCAGCATGTCGGTCAATCTCAGCCCAGAGTTCAGTGTGATGCAGGGCCATCCACTCAGCAAAGATAGTGTCCTTGTTTTTGCCTTCGGATGTCCTGAGCCAGTTCCCGACAACATAGTACAAGTCCACAAACTCTTTCTTGATTGGAATCCAGGATTCGTTCAGTTCGGGAGGTACGAAGTTGTCAACGTATTCATATACGATGGGATTGGCATCCTGAGCTTCCACCACTTTCTTCTTGGACGCAACAGCTTTCTTCTTCCCAGCTTCAGGGGCAGGCTTCTTAGGATCAGTCGTCTCCTTCAGCGCAGCCATTTCACCCTTCAGCTTTTGGAGTTCAGTTGCCTGACTCCTGACCTGCATTGCAGTCTCCAAAGTCAGCTGCTTTGTCTTCTTCCTTCCCTCGACAGTGGGATCACCAGGGTATACTTGCTCCTCACATTCCTCCATCAGATCATCCACGGATACGTCAGCCTTCCGCTTCAGAACCTTAGACTTTGGATTTTTCAGAGCTTTCTTCCCTTCCCCCTTTTTGGCAGCATCAAAGGGGTCCTTGTCCTTGTCAACTTGTTTCTGAATATCTCTAATCAGAATCCCCTGAGACGCTTGCTGATCGGCCACCACCGGAAACTCCTTAGACAGCTTTGTGTTGGCCTCAGCTCTGAGTAGGCTATCTGTCAGATGACTATCAAACTCCCTCCGCATTGCATTCAACTTGTCCTTCCTCTTGAGGCTTTCAGTGAGCATTGTGTTCAGAGATTTATGCAATGCCTCCTCGGAAACTTTCTGACCCTCCTTCAACTTGGTCAGTAGCAAGTCATCCGCCTTCCCTGCCTCCTCCCGGGCCGCTATCCTGACCTGGGCCTCCTGCCCCTTCAGTGCTTCAGGGATCAATGCATTGATCTTGTCATCTAGGCTACTGAGAGAGTTGTTAATCATATCCTGCACTTAGTCAGTAGTAACGCCGGTTGATCGTTGTTGCTCAAGACTCAGGAATCTATCAACTGATTCCTTCTTTGCCTTGTTCAACTCAGCAATGAGATATTTGATTTTCTCACGCTGACGATCGAGCTTGCCCAGTATGGTCCTCCCCATCAGTGACACTCCCACTGAGATGGTTCGGAGCTTCCTTTTCCTTGCTGGCTTAGGCTTGGTGGTAACCTTCTTTGGGACCTCTCCTGAAGCCTCAGTAGTCCCGATCCCTGGGAGTGCTTCATCGGCCAGTGCACCTTCTCCCAAGGTCGCACCTTCCCCAACTACTTGCACAAGTGCCAAAGAAGGGTTGGGCTGAGGATTCTTCGCCCTGACCACCCTCAGAAAATCCTCCTTGTTGACAACCTGGGCATAAGAACGAAGCCCAAATCTATCTAAGATTCTCTGCTCCTCATCCCTGAGGGTGCCTTCTCCGATAGCGTTGATCAGGGCCACTACTTCGGGGATTGAAGCCTTTCTCATCATCACCAAGACTCTCAGTCTGATGACCTCCTCACTGTATGCTTCCTTCAAATCAGGAAAATGCTGATTAACAAACCTGATAGCCTGACAACGAGCATCCATCTCAAATGGAGTTAGCTTTGGTGGCGTTGACTCCTCCTGAGTTTCTTCTTCAGCTTCCTTCGGTTTGTCAGATTCGAATTCAGTGTCATCGGAAACAGTCCATTTCCGTCCCCGATGGTCCTCAACATCCTCATCATGGAACTCCTCCTGAGTCTCCATGCCCACAACTTCCTGATGCTCACCTTCCCCTGCATCAGAACTCTCTTGCTCTTCCTGAGCAACCACTATACCTTCATCTCCATCTTCATGCTCCTCCTGAGCAGCCACCGATGGTTCAGCCTGAACCTCCTCTTTACCCAAAACCTCCACGACCTTCATCACTGGGTCCTCCTGAATAGGTTCCTGAGCAGGTGGAGCCAGTTCCCCCTCAATCTGAGCCACCTCCACCTGAGGTGCCGGCTCAGTGCCCAATGCGGCTGCGGTTTCTGAGGAAGGAATATCAGTGGGTGCCACAGAGGAAAGTGGCATTGCAAAGGTGGCAGTAGAGTCTGGCCTTTGATCAGGATGATCAGATTCGGTATCAGAATCATGAAACATTGTCTTCTTTTCTCCGATCACAATCCCCTTCAGCTTCACCCTCTTCGGACTTGACTTCACTGGCTCCTCCTGAGCCTTCGAACTTGCAGCTTTTCCTTTTCCTTTTCCTCTGACCACCTTCTTGACTTCAGTGTCAAGCATCCTTTTGACTGTATCAGCAGAGTTCTTGAAAAGGATGTGCTTGTCCTTAAAAGCTTCACACCCATCCAGATCAACATCCCCAAGGAAATCCAAAAGCATCACTGATAGCCTTGACCCAAAGTGGGGATTTTTGTCAATAACTATCCTATCTCCATCCATCCTTACCTTCTTCGACTCCTGAACGAGCTTCTGAAGGAAATACTCCTCCCAATCGATTCTCGCATTGTTAACAATGGCAGTCAAGCCCCTGATCTTGGGCTGACTGATCTGCTCCATGCCTCCCATGAAGCCCATTATGCTTTGCACCACGACCTCGAACAAGAGCTTATATTCAGGCTTCAGTAGCTTCTTGTTCATCGTGCTGAAGATCTCTTGAGAAACAATCAGGTACTCATTCGTACATTCCTGCTCCTTTCCAGCCTTTTAGGCACCGAGATCAGCCAACTGTTTATCCTTAGTGGAGTAAGACAGCTTATACGTCTTCCTGATCAGATTCTTGACATTGATCCTCTCAGTAAAATGTTGAACAACCTTCTTTCCATTCTTCTCCACAGACCTTCTGAGTGGAATCACTGATTTCCACTCATCGTCAGCATTCAGCTTCATGTTCGTGTAGAAGGCAATAATCTGATGAGGATAGGTTTTAGCTTGCTTCTTGGTTACGAAGTCTAGGAGCCCAGCCTGATTGATTGCTCCATAAACTTGAGAAAGCTCCTTGATGGTGGATCGATGGGTGAAATCCACCAGCCACTCATAAGACACCTCCGATTCCACCTCATTGATGGGAGCATGGAATCTCCGAGTATCTTCAAGGGATTGAGCAGCAGAAGAAGCCATGGATGCAAAGGAAATAAGAGAGATAATTTGTAGAAATGTTTGGGTTAGGAAAATATGAGTGTGCAATTTTTGGCACAATGAATAATCTTTCCTTTTATACCCAAAACTCCAGTTTTAATGGACGGTTTTGATGAAAATTCTTTTGAAATTCAACGGATTAGATGAAAGGGTATATCCGGAATAAAAACTTTACCAAATTCAGTTTTTGAAATCAATTATTCAAACTTTATAGAAAACTGTTCCCGCCCACAAACGCATTTAATGCTTGTCAGAGCATGTCTGAAATAAATTTCAATAATTGCATTTAATAAAAACTGAGTAATAAATGAACGGCTGAGATGGGATTTTAAAATCCTGTGATTGATGTGGTGTCAGACATGATAAGAAATGATGCAAGCAAGTCATAATTAAGGCAAGGTTCAATAATACATACCAGTCAGTCAGATATAGAAACTTGACTGATACCTCTGAGACTGATCAGGGTGACAAGCCCTGAGCTCTGTGTTCTGAACCTAACTCTATTCTGATCCTGAAGATCCAAATCTGATGTCTGTTCCTCCTGAAAGCCATCCATGTACTCTGCAATCTGATCCCTAGTTAATTATCCTTCATGACAACTTTGTTTAGTCCTGAACTGAGGTTCATATTGAACCTTCTAAACCTGGGTCAAGAAGTCCTAACTCTACTGACAACTCAACAAACCGGGTTTCAGGCAAAGCCTTAGTCAGGATGTCAGCTCTTTGCTTGTCAGTAGGGATCCTCTCCATCCTTATATCCTTCTTCTCAACCTGATCTCTTATGAAGTGATGCCTGATATCTACATGCTTACACCTTGTGTGTAAGACTGAGTTTTGGGATATGGCAATGACACTATTGTTGTCACAATAAATTGGGACTTCAGTGGCCTCAACTTGGTAGTCTCTCAGTTGTTGCTTCAACCAAAGGATCTGGGAGCTACAACTGCCTGCCGCCATATACTCAGCCTCAGTAGTAGACGTTGCAACACTGGTTTGCTTTTTAGAAAACCAAGAGATCAGTTTACTCCCTAGAAACTGACAAGTGCATGTAGTTAATTTTCTATCAAGCCAACAGCCTCCATAATCAGCATCAGAATAGCCAGTCAGTTCTAGGTTGTCATCAGAGGGATACCAAAGTCCTAAATTGACTGTACCTCTCAGGTATTTCAGTATCTTTTTTGCACTCTTTAGATGACTTTTCTTCGGATCAGACTAATACCTTGCATAAACTCCAATTGCATAAGTGATGTCAGGATGACTTGCAGTCAGGTAGAATAAGGATCCAATCAGTGCCCTATACTCAGTCTGATTTACTGAGGTCCCCTCCTTGTCAGGATCCAGCTTCTCATTTGTGTTCATGGGAATACGTGAGATTTTGCTGGACTGAACTCCAAACTTCTGAATCAGGTCCCTTGCATACTTGGACTGATTTATGAAGATTTCGGAGTCAGTTTGCCTGACTTGAAGACCTAGAAAAAAGTTCATCTCTCCCATCATTGACATCTCAAATTTCCCAGTCATCAGCTTGGAGAATTTCTCACAAAGCTTCAGATTAGGAGATCCAAATATTATGTCATCCACATAAATCTGAACCAAGAGAATGTCTTCCCCTTCGGTAATCCTGAAGAGGGTCCTGTCCACTGCTCCTTTTACAAAGCCGTGGTCTATCAGGAACTGGAAGAGTGTATCATACCAAGCCCTGGGGGCTTGCTTCAGGCCATAAAGAGCTTTCTTCAGGTGATAAACCTTGTCACTGACTTCGAACCCTGGAGGTTGTTCCACATAAACCTCCTCGATCTGTACACCATTCAGAAAAGCACTCTTCACGTCCATCTGATACACTTTGAACTTCTTAAATGTTGCATAAGCCAAGAATAACCTGATTGCTTCCAATCTTGCAACTGGGGCAAAGGTCTCATCATAGTCGATCCCTTCGGCCTGAGAGTAACCCTTAGCCACCAGTCTGGCCTTGTTCCTGACAACAATATTTTTCTCATCCCTCTTGTTCTTGAAAACCCACTTGGTGCCAATAACGTGTTGACGCCTAGGTCTCTCAACTAACTCCCAGACCTGACTCCGCTCAAACTGATTGAGCTCATCCTGCATGGCTAGGATCCAGTTGGGGTCAGCAAGAGCTTATTCTATGCTCTTAGGTTCCTGATCACTCAGGAAACAACAGAACATAGCACTCTCACCAGAGGACAACCTTGTCCTGACCCCCTTATTGACATCACCAATGATGTCAGCCAATGAGTGATCATCTAGCCACTGCCTCCTACTGACGGCTGCACTGGGAGCTGCTGACGTTCCCTCGCCTGATCCTAAAATATTAGTCTCGACAGTAGCAGGCAAAGAGGCAGAACGAGCAAGAACAGGGGATACTGAGCCATTTCCTGAGGGTTGGCCAATATCAGAGACATTGTTTCCCCCTACAGTGTTAGACTCAGTAACTGTCTCAGGTGTAGAAGCATCATCACCGACAGTACGTACCTCAGGTTGAGTCTGTGCCTCCGTCTGAGACTCAACATTCTTCGAGGCTGGGGCTTGCTGAGGGTTAGCCTGAGGTCCATCCTGATCATCGTCATCATCATCCCATCCCTTGGGAGCACTCACAAGTTTGATCTTGAATTCAGGATTCTTCAGGCTAAGTCTTCTCACCCTTTTGGTAACCCCCTCAGTGTCAGGACTCGAAACCTGTTTTCTATGCACTGATGCAGTCTCATCAAACACAATATAAGGTGTTTCTTCCACACAAAGGGTCCGACAGTTATACACCCTGAATTCTTTGCTGACTGAGGAGTATCCTAAGAAAACTCCCTCATCAGACTTGCTATCAAAGGCTTTAAGCTGGTCTTTCCCATTGTTCAGGATGAAGCACTTACACCCAAAAATATGGAAATAGGAGATGCGAGGCTTCCTTTTATTCCAAGTTTCATAAGGTGTCTGAGTATGTTGTTTGTTAAGCATAGATCGGTTCTGAGTATAGCAAGCAGTGTTGATTGCTTCAGCCCAGTACTTCTTGGGCAGTCCTGACTCAGCTAACATGGTCCTGGCAGCTTCCTTTAGGGTCCGGTTCCTTCTTTCAGCTACCCCATTCTGCTGAGGGGTCCTGGCTGCAGAAGTCTAATGAGCAATACCAAGGTCAGTACAAAAATCAGTTATAATTGAGTTAATAAACTCAGTTCCCCTATCTGATCTGATCTTGACGATGCTCTGACCCTGTTCAGTACTCAATTTCTTGAGTAATTCAGGAAGATTGACCTGAGTCTCATTTTTGTTCAGCAAGAAAATCACCCAGTGTACCTAAAATAATCATCAATAACAACAAGGGTATATTTCCTACCATTCATGCTGAGAGGAGTAATCGGACCAAAGAGATCCATGTGCAGGAGCTGAAGCACTCTGTCAGTTGAGAAGGCATCTTTCTTCTTGAATAAGGCTTTGGTTTGCTTGCCTTCCTGACATGCTCCGCACACGTGGTCTTTGCTAAAAACTTCATTAGGTAGACCATCTACAAGAGAAAGTCTAGAAATTTTGTTAATAATCTTGAAGTTTAAGTGACTCAGGCGTTTATGCTAAAGCCAACTGAGCTCAGAAGAGCTCTTAGCGACCAAACAAGTTTCAGGAGAGCTGCTCTTAAAATTAGCAAAATAAACATTGCCTCTCCTGACACATGTTATCAGAACCTGCAGTGCAGATTTATCCTTCACAAGGCATATGTTAGATGTAAACTCTACACTATATCCTCGGTCACAAAACTGACTGACCGAAAGCAGGTTATGCCTAAGACCCTCAACATAGGATACATTAAGCACTTTAACAGAACCAACAACAAGAGTACCAAATCCTCTGGTGAAACCCTTAGAGTTATCACCGAAGGTTACCTGCGGGCCTTCCTGACCTACATAGTCCTGAAGGAGATAACGAAATCCGGTCATGTGCCTGGAACACCCTGAGTCCAAGTACCAGTCCTTCATCAGATCCTCCTTCTTCTTCTTGTAGCCCGCAACGACCTGAAAAGAATCAGGCCTCAGGTACCCATCTAGTATTGGGTCCTACAGTGTCAGCCATACCCTTCGGGATCCAGATTTGTTTAACAATTCAGATGGCATCAGAAGTGTAAACCTGTCTCCTTGAAATATCAACATACACTGTCCTCTTCTTCCTTTGTGCCTGGGAAGTTGAGGGTGTATGTGTGTCAGTCTGAGTCTCAGGAGCCCTTGATTGATTCCTTGGGGGAGGCGGCATCCTGTTCCTGGCACTTGAGGTCTGGCCTGAGTGTTATCGGAGTCATGTCTCCGTTGCCTTTCAGGGGCCATTTGGTTTGTCCTTCTCCTCTGAGGATTAGGACGCTCCTGATGGGCCCTATGCCCTGTCTGAGGCTTCTGGACCTCAGTAGTCCTTAGCCTTGCCTGAGGCTCCCTCCGACCTGAGTTCCTTCTACCCCGAACACTTTGAGGCTGAGCCTGAGAAGTGCTTGAAGCAGAATTCCTTCGGGCCTGAGAATTCCTAGGCTGAGCCTTGGAGTTTCCTTGGTCCTTATTCCTCGGCTCAGGATGAGAAGCCTGGGCCTTTCCCTTAGGTTTTGGCCTAGATTCCTCAGTCCTTTGTGTTGGTCCCAAAATGAGTTAAATCAGTGTATGGGGGGGGAATACACTGATTTAAGATTTTTCTGAAAGACTCAGAAAAATGCTCTAACGTACTCAGTCAAAATTCTCTGAAGTACTCAGTATGCTGAATGTCCGCAGGGGCAGCAGGGACGGTTCAGTAACGAGTCAGATAAGCTGAGTAAGAGTAAAGTGCTCGGAGACTCAGTAGAGATAACAAACCTACTGACTGCTCGGAAGCGAGTCAGTTGGACAACTATCTCAGTGAGTCAGAGTACGTGCGGAAAGTCAGCCCTTAGATTCTACTCGTTTTAGTTTCTGAAAACGTTTTCTCTGAGTTGCTTAGTAAATTGGTGATTAAGGCTGAGTGCACAGTATTCAGATTCAGGATGATTGATTCAGTCCTGAAGTTAAAACCAATGCAGTATGTTCAGTTTAATATGATGACATTTATGATCCTGAACAAAACAGTAAATCAGCACACAGGGGACTTTTTAACGTGGTTCGGAGATAACCAACTCCTACGTCCACGACCTGATTTAACAGGAAGCTATCCTCAAAACCCTGAGGATAGGTACTTGGGTTTTACGTGCCAAGGGACACGAATAGCCAACTTCCTCTCTTAGGAACTGACCCCTGCGCGTTTTACAAGTCCCAGTCCTTCTAACCAACCTATCTCACACTTTGAGAGGTTTGGTATTCTGGTTTCCAACTAAGATAGCTCTAGCAATACAAATCAGTGCTAAATATTAGAGCTATCGATCTAAGCAAATACAGAGTGAATCCTACTACAACACTAGGGAAATTTAATTGCAGAGTGTTGTTTATGATATGCTTTGTGTTCTTGGATTCTTGAGAGTTCTCTTGGAAATTTCCCGTTAACCTTGTATGGGTGCAAGGTTCTCCATATTTATAGGCGAGATTCAAAATAGATCCGTTGGAGGAGATCAAATCAAATCTTTCCTATTTTAGGTAGATTGCAGGCTAGAAATATTGTTTGACCTACCCGCCATGTTTATTCTGGCAAGTTGTCACATCACCTGCAACCTTTTGAGACGCATTAAATGCCGCATTAAATGCTGCGCAGACTCCGTGCTTACGTGTTGAAAGATCATTGGCTCTCCGTTATAACGGCTAGTTGACCTTCAGACATTTATCCTTCCTCGTACATTCAATGCTCTGAGTCTCTTGTAATAACTCAGTCTGAACGTGTGCCTTAATGGAGTCTTACTGACATTCTTTTTGTCTCTTGTCCCATAGCATAAATAACCTTTCTTCTTTGGACTGACATGATTCAGGTATTCTGAACCACAGCCTAAGTCAGGTCCTATGTGCATTCAGCACAGCCTGATAGGTTATTCAGCTCAGTATGTGTTACCTTTTTGCTTCGGACTTACAGGATTCAGGTAAACTGAACCAAGGCCTAAGTCAGGTCCTATGTGCATTCAGCACAGCCTGATAGGTAATACTTACTCTTCACTGACTGAGTTCTGTCCTGAACATGCTTAGTGTATTCAGTAGAAACATCAGACAATGGTACTTCAGGATTAACTTCAGGAAGAATCAGCAGGCTTCGATCTTCAGCTTCAGAACAGACAATCTTCAGCGAGACTGACTGACTTCTTCAGAATGGTTTACGCTTCAGACTTCAGTAAATTGGGTCGACTCCAATATTCTTCAGTCTTCAGCACGGTCCTTCTGTACTGAATCTCTAACCTAACTATCCTGAACTATTTTATCCTGAACACTATACTTAGGCAAATTCATCAGGGGTTTTGGGATCTAATCAAAATACCAAGATTGTCCCAACACTTTGCCTGACAGGTTCAACAGGCATTTTCTCCTTCCCTTTGCCTTTATCCTGACGAGCAACACTGGGGCCCTTATCGTCAGTTTGGGCAGGGACAAACTTTTTCTGAGAGTTGCTCCCTGAAGCACCCCTCTTCTTCTCGCCCTTTGGGTCTTTTGAGGCATCATAGCCTAACCCAGCTTTAGCACCATCGGTCAGCTGAGAGAAACTTGTTAACTCATCAACCACTTGGGAAGATGTGTGTAACTTCTTCAGCTTATCCTCAAGGTGCCCATTCTGCTTTTTCAGGGCCTCAATCTCAGTGGTGTATTGAAGCACCAACTTCTGATGAGCTTTCTCTTTTGAGATCAACTCAAGACCCCAAGCAGTTTGCTCAGCACAAAGGCGAGCTTGCTACTTAGTTTCGAACATCCCTCTCAGAGCAATTCGCTCAATCATCTGCTGTTCCTGAGCAAGGAACAAATCAGTGTCACGAGTCTCAATCAATGAGCTGATTACACCATTGAGTCTTTCAACCGCCATTGGAGTTTCATCATGCCTATTCCGGGCATGAAGCAACTCTTCCTGGATGTTTACTAACCTCAAGGCTTCCTCAGTATCTCTCGTCCTGAGAGACTCAGTTAACCGATCATTCTCCCCGCTCAGTTGTGCATTCACATCCACTGTGTGAATATGAGTCTTCTGCAGCCTCGAGAAATTAACCATCAATTGCTCTAGGGCGAGCTGAAGGTCAAGATCTTTTGCTGAAAGAACATACCTCATCATCTGCCATCAGGCAGAGATCATCATACTTCTCATCGGAGAGGAGTTCAGGGGACCGACGTCCTGGACCATCTAAATCTGAGGAATCCTCAGCAAGCATAGCTCTCCGGTCTGATGCCCTGAGCTCTCTCTTCGCTCTCTGATCCTCTCGTTCTCGAGCACTGAGCTCCGGACAATCATACTGATAATGTCCGGTCTTCTTGCAGTGGTAACACTGATCTACATCAGAAGTAAACTTTTTATCAGTGTACCTCTTTACTGGCGATTCCCTCCTGCTCCCTGATGATCTCTCAGGTTTGGAGCTGGATCTTCTGGGATCAGCATCATCTCTCCTCTTGGAGCTCTTCTCATCTCTGCGACGCTTAGGCTCGTCACGTTCTCTCCTGGATTTTGAACCCCTCCTTTCTTCTCTCCGGGGGCTTGATCTCTTGGGGCTGGAATACCTGCGATCACGGGTGTCAGTATAAAACTTCTTTTACCTGTCGAATCGAGAGTTCAGTTTCTTGAAACGCCGTGCCATCAGGCTGTATTCCAGGGCTAGCTCATCCTTGCTCATATCTCTGAGTGATTTCGAGCCAGATCTAGCCTCAGGCTCAGGAGTAGCTTTAAGAGCCATGCTTTTTTCCTTCTCAGGTGTCTTCTCCTCACCTACTTCCTCACTGATAGCACCTTTCGTCTTCCTCTTATCGAGGTCGAATTCTAGAGCCTTTAACTCTGAGAATAGGTGAGAGTGAGTAATGTTGGTGAGATCCTATGTTTTTAACAAGATCACCCCTGTGTCCCATCTTTCAGGGAGACAGTTCAGGATTTTAGACGATACCTCCCTCTTGGGAAACTCCTTCCCAAGGGTTGCTAGCTCGTTCATCATCTTAATGAACCGAGTTTCCATCTGATCGATGGACTCTCCCTCTAACATTCGGAAGGCCTCAAACTTCCTGATAGCAAGATCTCTCTTGTTCTCATTGATCTTCTCTGATCCTTCACTCATCTCCTTCAGTGCATCCCAGATCTCCTTCGCAGTCTTCAGATGCAACATTATCCAGTCCGATTTGCTTAATCTGATCAGCAGTAAGTGCGGACCTCTCCGCTTCTTCATCTTCGGCGGCTGGAATAGGGACATTACCAGCAACTGGCCAGGACGTCTGAAGATTCCTTATGAACCTGATCGGACCATGCTCAATCACCTTCGGCATCTGATCATGGATGGAGTAGAGATGTGCGAGGATCCTGAATTTCCAATAATCATAGTTATCAATAGAAAACTCAGGAAGGTTGCCCTCAAGGCGCTTAGAACCGGATGCCATGAAATGCAGTTTTCAGAAACATATCTGTTCAGTTGACCACCAAAAGTTTCTCCTCAAAAACTGTTGGTAAACAAAGTCGGTGGTCTTTTGAACCACTGCTCTGATACCACTTGTTGGTCCCGAAACGAGTATAAATCAGTGTATGGGGGGAATACACTGATGTAAGATTTTCCCGAAAGGCTCAGGAAAATGCTCTTTCAAACCTAGTCAGGACGATCCTGAAGTGTTCTATAAACCTGATGGTCCTCAGGGGTAGCAGGGACGGATCAGGAAAGAACCAGAAAGGCTAGGTCAGAGTTGTGCTCTCAGAAGCTCAGTAGAGATAACCCACCTACTGACAGCTCAGAAGCAAGTCAGTTGGATAGCTATCTCAGTAAGCTCAATTTAGTGCGGAATGTGAGCCCTTAAGTGTTTACTCGTTTTAGTTCTGAAAACTTTTCAGTTTGCTTAGTGAAAACGTGGTTAGGCTGGTGCACCGATTTAAGGATCAGGATGACAAAGTCAGTCCTGATGGTTTTCCAAAAATAATGCAAGTATGCTTCAGTTTAATATGAATGACAGTTTATGATCCTGAGCAGAATAGTAAATCAGCACACAAGGGTCTTTTTAACGTGGTTCGGAGATAACCAACTCCTACGTCCACGACCTGATTGAACAGGAAGCTATCCTCAAAACCCTGAGGATAGGTACTTAGGTTTTACATGCCAAGGGACACGAATAGCCAACTTCCTCTCTAAGGAACTGACCCCTGGGTGGTTTTACAAGTTCCCGTCCTTCCTACCAACCAACTCACAACCTGAGGGGTTTGGTATTCACGTTTTCCAACTATTGTGTATTGATCCCTCTAACAAATCAGTGCTAAGGGTGGAATCAATACTCTAAGCAAAATACAGAATGAGATTCCTACTACAACACTAGGGAAACTTAAAGTTCAGAATGTTGTTCAAAGTATGCTTTGAGTGCTTGGAATCTTGAGAGTTCTTCACTTGGAAATTTCCCGTAACCTTGAATGGGGGCAAGGTCTTCTGTATTTATAGGGAGGTTTGAAATGGATCCGTTGGAGGAGATCTGTTTCAAACCTTCCTATTTTAGGTAGATGCAGGTACTGGCTGTCCTTGTCTGACATGGACCATACCTAGTATGGTAAAGTCTCTGATCTGCCGCCTGCATCTCTGAGAGGCATTAAATGCTCTTCAGTCTCCGTACATACGTGTCGCCTTCTTACTGGTCGTTGGTCCAATGGCTAGTTTATCGGCATTAACTTTCTGATCCTCGTACATTTATGTCTCTGAGTCTCTCGTTCTTTACTCAGCATAAATGTTTGTCTTATGTTGGAGACTCTGACATTCTTTCTGCTTCATTAGACTTCCATTCGCACGTGTAACCTTTGGGTCTCAGGTCTTACAAGTATCAGGATAACTGATACTAAGCCCAAGTCAGGACTTATGAACATCAGAAGGACATTTAGGCTGATCAAGGTTACATTGTGACTTCACTGATAAAGACTTCCTTGAGCATGCTTAGTTTACTCAGTTCTGTCAGGATCAATGGTCTTCTTCAGGATGGCTTCTAGGCTTCTTCAGGAGTCTTTCTAGGTTTTTCAGGTTGCAACTTCAGGTTGATCATCTTCAGGACGATCATACCTCAGGATGGAAACAGCTTCAGACTTCAGACTTTAAGGACGTCTCCATCAGTCCTCACTCCTCAGTACGTTCCCCCTGAACTGAATACCTGTGAATAGAAAAACTATTCTAACCTATCTATCCTGAGCCTATCATCCTGATGAACTATACTTAGGCAAATTCATCAAGGGGTTTTGGGATCTAATCAAAATACTTCCTGATTGTCCCAACAATATGTACGTACAATAACACATATTTTCTCTTACAATAATACACATTTGCTCTCAGTTTGTGTTTTATAGGCCAATGCACGTTACTATACAAGTAAAATGTGTGTTACTACTCCTTCTGTCCCATATTTCTTTTCATACCTTATTTTACACATTTTATAAGAAAAATGTTAATGAGTAGAGCATTGAGGATGATGTGTAAATTATATTATTATAATAATAAAATTAGTTGGATTGAGTGTAAAAGCAATGACATTTGAATATTGTGCGGATAAATTTAAAGTAGTTGTTTTCATTATAGGGTGTGTGTACAGTGTTGTGGGACAGACCAAAAAGAAAAGTGTGAAAGTATTAAGGGACGGTGAGAGTAGTTCTTAAAACAACAAATAGGGACAATTGTGTGTTTTATAACAAAATATGTGTTCTTAATTAATTTTGTTGGTCCCTGATAAGGAAAACATGTGTATGGGGAAATACACTTGTACTTAAAAACTTTTGCAAATAACATACACAATGAACAGAATAACTGATACATTTAGCCTGTATAACCTCAAAATGGGACTTAGAGGTAGCCTGTTGAAGTTTTAGAGATGTTGGTGATTGACACCTTTCCAACTGCAAGGTAAGGTGACCTTTAAGTTGAATTATTATCAATACTAGCCTATAGGCAGCGGATTAAGGTTCAAAACAGATTTTACACCCTTGGAAAGATTTTCACAACCAACACTCACAGAAAGGAGATAAACAATATGCGGCACAGGCTATTTGTAGTGGTTCGGAGTTAAACTCTCATACATCCATTTTTTCTAATTTAACAGAAGAATTCCTTCACTTGGAATTCCTTGATTTATAGTGTCAAGGTACACTGATCAAGAACACGACTTAGTCTTGATCCCTAGGATTTGTCTGAGTTCTAGTCGTCGCCTGATTTCAGACTGAGCACAATTCTCAGCTTACTTTCAGATTACTCTCCACCTAAACTTCTCAGCTTTTGGCTTTGAGTGGGTTCCAACTGATTTGAAATAGCCTTTTACAATGAAGAATAGTTTCTGGGCTTGGACTATTTCAATAGGCTTCTAAGGATATTACAGTGCAAGCCTAATATACAGAGTAGAACTCTAAGTGAATGAAAACATTTGGAAAACAATATATATTTCGAGTGTTTTCTTTAATACTCTGAGAGTTGAGTGCTTGAGTTCTTGAGAGCTTGAGTGTTTCCCGTACCTCTCTTCATCTTCAAACTCTGTATTTATAAACATGATTTAAAAAACTTTCCGTTGGAAAGAAGAATTTTAAATCATGTTATTTTGGTAAACCAACATTCTTCGAATTCTTATGCAGAAAATCCTAAGCATTAATTAGTGATAGCACATTAAATTCTTGCTTCAAATTAATGCAGCCGCCTTTGAAGTTTGTGTCATTCTAGGTTGTTGGTTGCTTCTGACTTTGATTCTGTCAGGCCAGTCAGCTTTGTGTCAGGTCCGTACATAGGTGGTAGCTTCTCATTGCCATAAGTTGGAATGTTCTCAAACCAGTCAAATGACTCTCTTTAAATCTACTTTTACTTCTTCAGGTGACTTGGAACATTCCTTCTGTTGCATTTATTCCTTCTCCAAGTGCTTTACCAACCTCATTAAATGTCTTGGTAACATTTAATACTTCAGGGGACTTCTTGACAGCGAGAATGTAACTCCCCCTGTTTAGATATAGTCCACAACTTAGTTGTACTTATGCTTCTGCATGTGAACTTCTCTTCTGATGGGTGTATTTACTAATTGCCCATCAGGTTAGTTGACCTTCACAGTCGAGTTCTTCTTGTCTTCAAGTAGTTTGTTGTCTATTTGAACTAGTTTGTTGCTTCTTAAATTATCCTGTCAACTATTTTCAGCCTTCTAACAAGTAGGTTGTTTCTCTAGACATTATTACAACTACTTTTACATTTATTCTAAGGGATTTTGTGATTAAATCAAAACACTCTTACATACATTTCCCAAAAAAAATCTAATCTCTTAAAGTCTTTGTATATTATTTCATGTTGGTATTAATTTCTTCATGTAGTAAAACATCAATCAATACCCTACACTTGCTCCTATAAGAACAAAAATATTTTTTAAAAACAAATATATATTTGTATTTATAGTAATACACATTTGTTCTCAATTTACTTTACTATATGGACAAATAGTGTTACTATAATGATAAAATATATTTTTATTAGGAAAAAATTACAAAATGGTTCACAAAATTGGCATTGATTACAAATTGGTTCTGTGTACAAAAAAATATGCTTATGTGCAGAAAATAATTATACTTTTGTGCAAATATTGTAAATCAATTTTTAAATAGTCACTTTTTTAAACCAATATGCAAATGCTCATTTTATAAGAACAAATATATATGTTTTAACTTATTCATCACCCCTTTAAATCTATATATATTGCTTCATGTAATAACATATTTTTTATTCTTTTCATTTGTTAGGTGTTTCTATGAAAAACATAAATATTTATGAAAAATCAATATTTGTTTTTACAGTAACACTCATTTTTATTTTTATTTGTATGAAAAATATTTATTTCTCCAAAAGTAAATAAATATATATAAAAAAAATTGATACTAACACACATTTTATCTTATAATATCATGTATTTATTCATATAATAACACAAATTGAAATCTAAAATTATGGAATTAGTTTTGCACAAAATTTTGAGAAAAATTTGTCAGGCCGACCCAATTAGGATTGAAGAATTTTTTGATATAGATTACTCTACGAATCACATATCTATGAAATATTTTATATGAATACTTGTGTTTGTATGTATATCAATAAAGTTATAACTGTACCGTACGTATTAATTATAAAAGAAACTTTTGTAGTAAGTAATATAATAAATAAAAAAAACGTATTTGTCCTGTATAATTCAAAGCACCCGGAAATAAATGAAGTTTTAAGGAAAGAAGTGGTGGAAGGACAACGCAAATGTATTAGTTGTCTTGTCAATAATAATATAAATGCATAATACATTCCTTAACATTTAATTTTTATCATGAAAGATACTTGAATTATTTTTAATTTTAAACTATTAATTTTTGTTTCATGATATCTGTAATGATGGAAAACTAATTGATTTTTTCTGAGTCAATTTAATATTTTCTATTAAAATATGAAGAGTCAATCAGTTTCAACTTTCTGAGTAATACATAGATTAAATTTAGTCTCAATAAAAATGCGTTTCTAATAAATTATCTAAACAGGATCTTATAAGATAAAAATTATATATGATAAAGATCTTTTAAAATAATAAAAAAAGTTCATGAACATAATAAAACAATAATGGTCTGAGGGCTTTATAAAATAATAATTAATTTAACACAAATTCTCAAATGCAATATTGCATCATAATCTGACACATGCAATATAAGCAGATAAAATTAATTCGCGGATTCTTAACCAGTCAATTTGGGTCAAATAAAATATTCAAGAAAAAATCAAAACAGTTCTAAAATGTGCTACTATATGAATGTATGTGTGTTATTGTAAGGCAAAATGTGTGTTACTACTTCTTAAAAAACTATTTTTTGTACTTTTAAATAACTTTAAGGATAATATTTTTTTTTACAATAACAAATATGTATTTCTTAATTTATTTTTAATTTTTTATTGATTTATATTGATAATATGTTGTTAATGTAATAATTCATCTTTTAATACATTACATGTATTACTATATCACGATAGTCCCAAAATGTGTTAATATATGAACATATATGTGTGACTGTAAGACAAAATGTGTGTTACTACTTCTTAAAAATGTAACTTTTTTTTAACTTTTAAATAACTATAAGGATAATATAAATTTTTTTACAAAAATAAATATGTGTTTCTTGATTTATTTTTCATTCTTTTTATTGGTTTTTGTTGTTAATGTAATAATACATTTTTTTAATATCTTACATGTGTTACTATAAGGACAATATATATTTTTCTAAGGATAAATAAATATTTATACATACAATAACACACATTTTCTTTAAGAGTAACACACATTTTGCTCCCATGTTGTTTTACTAGCTATATGGATAAATGTGTGTTACTGTAATGATAAAATGTATTTTTTATAAGAATAAATATGTGTTTCTTAATTTATTCATCATTCCTTTAAATTTATGTATATTGTTTCATGTAATAACACACTTTTTTACTATTTTATATGTGTTTATGAAAAAAAAAATTCTATAAAATTTATAAAAAATTAATATTTTTTTTCTTATAGTATGTTGGTCCCTTAGAGATGAAGGTCTAGAGGGGGGGGGAGGTGAATAGACCTTCAAGTAAATCTTAAAATTTTAAAGAATGATGATAAATTCTTCATCGTACCTTAGTTTTAAAATCAATCTACAAGGTTATGGACAAAGGTTACAGTTGCAGACTACAAAGTTTACAATTGTAAATTTTGTAAAAACAAAATTAATGAACAACTTATAGATAACTTTTCAGAGTGGTTTTTTACACATTAAGAAATGTATTGAAAATTCTTTGTGTGCAGCGAAAAATGTGTGTGTGTTAATGAAAAACAATATAAACAACAGAATTTACAGTTGAGTAACTAACAAGTCTACAACTATAGATTCCAGATTCAAAGTTTAAAGGTTTTATGCAGTAAATTCAAAATAATGATGCATGTAAAGAAGTAAGTAATCAATAATAAATGTTATAACAAGAAGTAAAATGCACAAACGATTTATAGTGGTTCAGAGACTGTGAAGTCTTTCTACATTCACTGTTACACCACTTAGGTGTCAAATTTACTAAGATGATCACACAAGTTTTGTACAAGTGATTCCTACTAAGAACTGATTTTCACACATATTACTATTCTAGGTAGAACACTTAATCTATTCACTCAGAATACAAAATGATTCACTCAAAATCTTTTAACCTCACAAATAATAATCTACACTAAGTAGATATTGAAATAGAATAAAAATAAGTGAGGAACAACAACAAAGATGTGATTCTTCTCTAAGAAATTCCTATCAAGCTAACATATGAATCGCAAAGAAAAATATCTGTTAAGTACCTGTTTAGATTTTGATGTGTGCAAAACATGTATTTTTAATTGAATTAAAATTAATGCTTTGACTTGAGAAAATTGGCTAAGAGAGTTATAGTTGCTAAAGGAAAGTCTGCAGCTGTATATTTGATCACCCTACAGCTAAGACATGACCTTACAGCTGTAATGTTTTCTCTACAGCTAGTTTCTATTTTTCAGGATTCTACAGCCTTAAAGTTCAGAATCCTACAGCTGATATATCCATTTGAAGACTGAAGTACAAGTTCAAGATTTAATGAAGATTATCAAGACCATTAAGCTCAAATTAGTGTAGCAATTTTGCACTCACTATAGAGTACTTAAGATGAGCTTATTTCTAAAATTAATGAAGATTAATTCAAGTCAACCAGAATTCTGTGAATGAAGACAAATATTACATCCTGTACTATTCTGTGTGGAGGATGAGGACTCCTTTACACATGGAAGGCTATAGAGAGTAAGAAGAGCCTTATCCTGAATTCAAATTTGAATTTCTCAATGGATAAGACACACCCATTCATCTATAAATAGAGGAAGTTCTCAGAGGCAGCAACAACAACAACCTGCACATTCAAGCATTCAACCTAAGCAAGTCTACAGCCAACAAACCAGAGAAAGAGAGCTTATTTTCTTGTTATTTCATGTGATTCATAGGATAGTTGGTTAGAATTTTCTTAGAAAGAATCACCTTTATTGTTGTTGTTCCCTCACTTGTTTTTATTATTTTCTACTAAGTGTAGATATCTCTTTGTGAGGTTTGTTAACTCTTAGTGGGTTATTCTGAGTGAAAGGATAGTAATTAATCTCTTGTTATAATAGAAATCTGAGTGAATCTAGTTCTAAGGGGGAACTACTTGTATTGATCTTTGTGATCTGTTCTTAGTGAATTTGGCACCTGAGTGGTGTAACAGTTAATGTAGGTTGTCCTATTCATAGACACTGAACCACTATAAACTCTGTTGTTTTACTTATCTTGTTTACTTATTTTCTGTATTGCATATTTATCTTACTGTTTCATTCATCATTGTATTTAAATTTGTGCATAAAAACTTTGTGTTTATCACAAAGGAACTGGACTCTACAGCTGTAGACTTGTCTAAGTCACTCAGCTGCTAAGTCTGTTCAAATTGTTTTTCATTAACACTTACACTTATTTCCGCTGCACATTAGAGTATTCTCAATACACTTTTAAGTGTGAGAATCCTTCTGATATTTTGTCTACGAGTTGATTATTTTGTTTGCAAGTTTTATAACTCTGCAGTTGTAGACATCATAAGTCCACAGTTGTAACCTTTGTGGTCCATAAAACCTCTTGTAGACCAACTGTTTTTTAACTTAAAAATGGGCTACTGTAAGGTTCTAGAATTTCCAAATTAATGACTAGCTAGAACCCTCCAATTATTGTTATAGATGAAGATATTTCAAATTGAAAGAAAGATAAATTGACTAAAGTAGAAAAAGCTCAGAAAGTTACTACAAGCAAGACATGTAAGAAAAAGAAGAGTCCTATACAAAGAAGAGCCAATAGAAGGCCTAGTGGTCTAAGTACTCTCTAAGCGCAATTTCTTGTAAAGTTGTTTAAAATTGCTCTCTAAATAAAATCTTAGAGAGCACATTTAATTAGAGATTTCTAAGTGGAGCTATTAAGCTTAAATATGTAGTAGTATTGATATAGATATTTGTCCGTTTTTGTACAAGACAATTTCATCTTTGTAGTAAAATTTCATCTTAGTATTTGAGTAAAATTTATTTTCAAAACATGGTATTATTGAGATTCTATAAACCTATGAATCATTTTATATAGTGAATGGAGTTCATTTTATACATGAGATCGTTTCGTACCAATAACTATTATTCCTTCACAAAGCAATGTTAAACTTCAAGGTGTAATCTTTTGAATAAAACTAAATTGATAATGAGAGTCATCTTCATTACATAACAAACAATACTAAAGTTTATCATTATTCACGCGCCAAAAAAAAAAAAAAAATTGGGAAATGATGATCAATTCGAACGATAAAACTCCATTCTAATTTCCTTCCTTCTGGCTAGTAATAATTGAAGAAGTATACACAAAATTTTACTCCCTCCGTCCCAGAGCAATTTGCAAGGGAGAAGGGGCACACAAATTAAGAAAAAGTAGAATAAAATAAAAAAAAGTAGTGTTTTGAGGGTTAATTTGATAAAATTTTATGTAAAAAGTGAAAAAGTTAGTTGGATTGAGTGTAATGTGGGCCCAAAAAGTGAAAAAGTAATAACATTTTGTGTAAATATGTAGATATTGTGAGGGTGAAATTTATAAAATAATTTTTTTTTTTTGTCTGCAGATTCCTTTGAAACGTCTCGAAAAAAAACACTTGCAAATTCCTGGGATGGAGGGGATTATATACGAATGACAATTTCCAATGCAAACAAATCGGAAATGGTTTCTGAAAGGGAAAATAAATGGGGTAGTAAGCAAATGAGAAAAAGCAAAGAAGCGATAAAGAAAAACAGCTGTTGCACGTCATTTCATGGGACAACCCCATTTGTCCACTGAGTCGAATGATGTAGTGTGTGTTGTCTGTGCAGTGCGGTGGACTTTGGTACTTGTGTGCTCTTTCTTTTGTATTTCTTCCTCCCCCGTTTACAAAGGGGGCGTATCCCCAATTCTCCATTCTCCACACACACATCAAATCATGTGACTATTAATTGGTGGGCATAAATATACATTTCTATTTAAATATGATAATGATACATGCATAAAAACTTATTGTTATTTTTATTAATTATTTAAATTTACTTATATATATATATCATTATTACATTCATATTGTTATTTATAAATTTTTTAATCAAATCAACATATAATAAATCATGTGACTATTAATTGGTGGGCATAAATATACATTTCTATTTAAATATGATAATGATACATGCATAAAAACTTATTGTTATTTTTATTAGTTATTTAAATTTACTTATATATATCATTATTACATTCATATTGTTATTTATAAATTTTTTAATCAAATCAACATATAATATTTTCCAATATATTGTACACACTATGCCCTGTAAGTGGCATATTGAATAAGGCTAGTAGGATTTTTGTGAGGTCGAGTTTACATAAACTCGTATCATTATTATGCTTAATTATTGTCATTGTTTTTTTTAACGGGGTTCATTGTTATTCATATATACTATTATTGTTATAAAAATATACGTGATTGTTAACAGTGATAATGTATATGCATAACAATAATAGTGAATATATTTAACAGTAATAATATATACACATGAAAATAATAATTGATAAACTTGAATTCACCATGAATTCAAGTTCATTTTATTATCGAATACTGATAATGTCTAATGTCCATTATGAAAATTTGAGTTGATGTAAAAAAAATTATGAAGTACAAGTGCACACATTAAATATTTAACGAATAGATATTCTATGAATTATGTAAAAAAAAGGGTAATAAATTCAAATCCACATAAAATCATATTACTATTATATATAAATATTTTGTCGATATATAGATATATGTACCATCATTATTATAAAAATATGTTTATTTCTATGAAAATGTGTTAACGCTGAAAGTAATTAGAAGTTAGTTTCGTTCTCAAAGGGAATCGAACCCGGGTCACTCACTCAAGTGAGGAGCCCGGTGACCAGTTGAGCTAACTCATCTGGTTCCTAATATATGTAAATTCTACCACTAAACTCGGACTCACCGTAGCTCGAATTTTACCCATAAAAGACAAAATTCCCACATAATTTGTGACTCCATAAGATAAGGATATTTATTAGAGTATATATACATTGTACTAATAATTGGATTAATGATTATAATTCACACCATAAAATAAAGGCCTGAGATGCCTTTTAAGATAATTTTTTGATATTAAGGTTTGGTTTTCTATAAATAAAGGGTGCGAAAATTAAAAATCAGTAACATGATATTTTCTGTCACATTTCATTTTAGTCGCGTTTCTTTTTAGTTTGGTTTTCAGATGTGCTCTTTCATTTATATTTATGGTTATAGTTGCATTTGGTTTTTCAGACGCGTCGACAAATGTTTCTACTTATTCTCAACCAGTTTTACAAAATTACTACAATTTGATAATTTCATCCACGAAATACAATATTTAAAAAAATCAAGTATTCGAGCAATTTATTAAATCTAAATAGAAATTATTATTTTAAATCTATCCTTACAATATTTGTATATTTACATAAAATATAATTACTTTTTATATTCAACTCAATTAATTTTATTATTTTAATAATACTCTCTTCGTCACACAAGATTTTGCACAATTTTCTCTTTTAAACGTTTTACACAAATTTGTACACTACTAAAAAAAAGAAACATCGATTTGTGGTCACACTCGCAATATTGTACACATATTTACTTATATGTCATTATTTTATTTATAAAATACTCCCTCCGTCCCCTTATAAGTAGTTAATAATTTTTGGGCACTAATATTAATAAGGATATAAAAATATTGATACAGTACATATGATATAATGGAAACTAGGGGAGCTAGTTCACCTGGCCACCGGGCTCCTCACTTAAGTGAGTGACCTGGGTTCGATTCCCTTTGGGAACGAATTAGGAGGGAGATATAAGGGTGGATTTGGAGATATTCCTTGGATGTAAGGAGACTTGGTGAACTAACTTCTAACTACTAACAACTAACATTGTCCGATCAAAAGTAAAAAAATAATAAGAATAGTGTAAAAAGTATTAAAAATAATAATAAAAAGTAAATAGTACTTTTCTAAAAAAGTAAAAAATCAAATAAGCAACATATAGTAGGAAGAACGAAAATAACAAAATGAGCAATTTATAGTGAAACAAAAAAAAGTTCTCCCTCCGTCCCAACTCTTTCTTCCTGTTTTTCCATTTCAGGACGTCCCAACTCTTTCTTCACACCTTAAAAAGGAAATAATTTACACTTACAAAAGTCAATAAAATATATTTTTTATATTTTATTATTTAACTTCACACTCACACATTCCAACATTTTTCTTAATATATGTGTCCTGGTCTTTTTGAAGAAAGACCTGGGACGGAGAGAGTATATATTTTTTTAAAATATGTTACTCCTTCCGTCCCAGGGGTATTTGCACCCGTGAGATGACACACGGTTTAAGAAAAATATATTTTTAAATAAAGTAATAATATATGGGTAAATGTGTAGAAAATTTTGTGAATGTGCACGCAAATCAATATTTTCTTTTTAAGTAGCGTGAAAATTGATTTGGAACAACTCAAAATAGAAAGTTTGCAAATTGATTAACTATTTTAATAGAGTGCAAATTCCTCAACGAACGAAGCTGAGTATAATCATCTGTGTTTTAAATATTTTTTTATTACATGAACATTAGATACAACAGGTTGCCGGTATTTTAGATGATGGTGTATGATCAAAGGGCCCCAGTTTGGGTCACGTCCATCAACTGATTTAGAAAGCATTCTTACGCACAATATTGAATATTTGAAATATAAATTCTGATATTCGAAAAATTGTTCATCTTTAATGATCATTTTTATGAATTCGGTGGTACCTTCTAAGGAAGATACTCTAATTAATCCTCATCATACTCTGACGTCATTTTAATTCCAAAAACAAAAGCCTGACTCATCATTCAGTTGATTGGATAACACGATGATGCAAAATTACCGCAAAAAAAAATAATTGTAAAAAATAATTGTAAAGATTAGAAAAAATATATAAAAAAGAAGATATAAAATAAAAATTATACTCCAGTTTTCATATTGAATTATGATAGATTTCTTTAAGTTTTTTAAATCAAAATTACAATAAAATCATTTCAAATACATTATGACTTTAATTAACATTACTTATCTCTCAAAATCTACAACCAAACACCCATTGGTCTTCCAAATTTCAGTTTAGAATTTGATTTTCTTTGTCCATCAATTTTTAGAATAGTACTCCCTCCGTCCACGATAAATGGTCCACGTTGCCTTAAACGGTTGTGCACAATAAATAGTCCACTTACTTAAAATAGAAATATTACAATTATTATCTTTATTTTTAATACACATACAATTACTTTTATACATCGCATCAAATACTTTTTCAATAAACTAATATTTTTTTAATATTACTACTCTTACTTTTACACATCATATCTACTTTTTTTTAATAACTATGCACAAAAAAAGTAGTTCAATTATCATGGACGGATGGAGTATATAATCCTGAGTATTGTATAGAATCCACCTTGCACTCCAACGTGTATATAATATAGTAACACATTAATTAGTGGTTGGTTGGTTGGGATAGACAGATGAGAAGGTGAAAAGATAATATTGATTGGACAAGTAATGGCATGAAATGAAATTCGTATTGAGAAGGGTAAGTAATAGAGAGCAAGGGGGGCAGCCTTTTAGGATTGACAAGACCTTCAATTTTGCCCCTTTTAGGATTGACAAGACCTTCAATTTTGCAATGAGAGAGAAAGAGAGAATCTGATGTGATCTTCCTCCACAATACACCCAACACAAATTCCCTCTATTATTACTCTCATTGGCCACATCTCTCTTTTCAACTCGATTGTTCCTCCCTTTTCTAATTTAGTGGTGAATATTAATTAGGGATGGCAAAATGATCCGCAACGTGATAGGCCAATTCTGATCTGTTCTATTTGGGGCAGTCCCATCCTGCCCTATCCTGAGAATGGGACAGTCCGCCCCGCCCTGCGCATGGGGCAGGGCAGACATGGGTTTGCATTCTTACTGTCCTGCCATGCCCTGCCCCATCCTGCCCCATGTATATATTAAACAAATATATAATATTTTATAATATATAAATATTGTTGGTCCCGAAACGAGTAAGATCAGTGTATGGGGGGGGGG
>JAPKLY010000038.1:1731589-1748991 GCA_026898435.1 Prunella vulgaris
AATGTATATGCACAATACATATATGTAGAAGAATCACATCGTTATCACGGAAAACTTTAAAAATATCCTTTTCGAAAGTAAAACGGTTTAATTTACTAATTAAAAAAGTTAATAATGAATGCAATGAGCATTTGTAAGATTTCCTGTAAGAATATAAGTATTTGCAAAATTAGAAAAATTTATCAAGTGTTCAATAAAAATATTTAAATAGAAAATCCAGTATTTATTTTCATATTTAGCTGTGCACACGAATAAAAAATATACTCCCTCCGTCCCATAATTGTTTTCACACTTTCATTTTCCGTCCGTCCCACAATTGTTTTCACACCCTATAAATGGAAACTATTACTTTAACTCTACCCTCACAATCCAACTAATCTCATTATTTTAATAATATAACTTTACATAACATTTTACTTTTCTTAAAAGTTGTGTCATCCCAAAGGTGAAAACACCTCTGGGACGGAGGGAGTATAACTTTTGAGTTAAGAAGTTACATGAACTAATATTTATCGTCCCAACTTTATATATATATATATTATTTAATTTTATATTTACATATTCTTTTTTCTTAGTTTGTATGTCGTGAAAATAGTTTCAAAATAGATATAATTATATATTTTGTGAGGACACACATAAATCAATATTTTATTTATATAATGTGCAAATATTAAGACGTTTCAATTAGAAAATTGTGCAAATAATCATAAAAAGCAGTAAGAAACTATAATTAGATAAAAAGGTTATATAGATTATTAACTTAAGTACAATCATTCAATTTAAAACTTTCAAAATTATTTTTACACAACATCTCCAAGACAACAAAATTCACACGATTTATACTTATTGGGAGAGGAAGAATAGAAAGAATCCAGTAAAATACGTGTTACAAATCTAGTAGAGGATATTCAAATATTTCATGGATGCCTCCAGGTGTGAATGAGGTTAAAATTAATACTGATGTTTCAGTGGTGGATGAACATGGGAGTGGGATTGGAGATGTGGCAAGAGATGATAGTGGGCAGTTCTTGTGGTGTTTTGCAAAATTTAATACTGTTGTTTTTTCTGTGGAAGTAGCCGAGGCTGTTGCAGTGTGTCGAGGTTTAGAGTTGACATGGGAGAGAGGTGACAGAAGAGTAATTGTGGAGGTGGATTCCCAAATTCTTCATGGAGCTTTAACAAAGCCTAAACCGAATCTCTCATATTTTGGATCGATCGTCGAAGATATCCTTCAATTAGCTGCACTTTTTGACAGATACTCCTTTACCTGGGTTAGGCGATGTGGAAATTTAGTAGCTCATAAGCTTACTAGTTTTAGTTTTAACTGCACAGAGTCTTTCTTCTCTGTTGATGTTCCTTCATTTATTGTTGAAGACTTGAATGCCGATTTGGCTAGTTAATTAATATTATTTTTCCGTCAAAAAAAAGTAGCTAACTAATAGAATATTAATATAATTATAAGCATGCACACACCTCTAAATAAGAAGGCTTGATCAAATTCCACTTAAAACGGTTAAGCCCACGAGTGAGATAATGTGTCTTATTTTAGACAAGATGTAATTCTTTTATTTTTATTAACATCCACCTCTTAATTAATTTGATGATTATGATAATTAATTAATAATTAATAGACATATAGTTGAACTATGAAAGTTTTATGCAATAGCTTCAAAAAATATGCATGTAACAGTTTAAGTAATCAGCAATGAATAAGGAACAATAAGTAAAATGTACAAACAAATGATTTATAGTGGTTCAGAGACTGTTATGTCTTTCTACATGTTAGGTGCCAAATTCATTAAGATGATCACACGGATCTTCTACAAGTGATTTCCCTAAAGAACTAGCTCTCATACAGATAACTATTCTAGGTAGAACACTTAACATATTAACTCAGAATACAACTGATTATTCACTCCAAATCTTTTAAAGTCATAAAGATATATCAACACTAAGTAGATGTCAAAGTAAACATAAAAACAATTGAGGAAATAACAACAGAAATGTGATTCTTTTCTAAGAAATACTTAACAATCTAACTTATGAATCACAAGATACCACTCTCTCTTAAAGCTCTCTGAAAATGTATTGCTAGTAGTAAGATTGCCCAGACTTTAATGCTTGAATGCTCGAGTTGTTGTTTCTCCTTCAAATTTCTTTCTCTATTTATAGATGAAGAGGTGTGACTTATCCGCTGGGAAATTCAAAATTTTGAATTCTGGATAAGGCTCCTCTTACTCTCTATAAACCTTCAAATGTGTGAGGTGGTCCTTTTTCTCCACTCATATTAATTTGTACTTGGTGTACTATTTGTTCTTTGTTTGTTATTCAGATTAATCTTCATTAATCTTTAGAAAATTTCGCAAAGTAACCCTAAATACTCGCTCGTGAGTGAAAATTTGTGCTTCATTAAGTAGAGTGATTAAGGGTCTTCTAGTTCCTTCCTTACTTAATCCTTGTGTTTATTTCCACAACGGTTATTTTCAGATGTAGGTTTCAATCTTGAACTGTAATCTTTTTCATGAAAACTAGTCTTTAGTTGTAGGTTATGTTGCAGTTGTAAGGTATTGTCCAGTTGTAGGTTTATAAGTCGACAACTGTAGACTTCACTTAACAACTTTAACTTTACCATTCTTTTTGAAAATTTTCACCTGAAATGTTAGTGTGAAATCACGCAGTCCTATATTTTGCTATCATTAAAATCTATCTAAGACAATATCCTAACATATATTCATTTATTTTTATAGAATATATAATTTTTCACATAATGTAAGAGCAAAACGTGTGTTACTATAAGAATAAGAAAAATTACAAAATAGTTCACAAAATTGACACTAATTCCAAAATTGATTTTGTACAGGAAAAAATTATACTTCTGTGAAAATATTGTGAACCAATTTGTAAATATACACTTTTTTGAACCAATATACAAATGTCCGTAAGAGTAAATATTGATTTTTTAATAAATATTTATGTATTTTTATATAAATAATTATTTTTTATATATAATAACACATATAAAATAGTAAAAAGTGTTTTACTACATGAATCAATGTGCCTATATTTAAAAGAGATGATAAATTAATTGAGAAATACATATTTATAATCATAAAATTAAATATATTTTATCTTTACAGTAACACACATTTACTCACATAGTAACACAAATTTGGGAGCAAATGTATAAGGATAATGTTATAGACAGATTCTGATGATAGATAAATATAGGAATGCATGTTTTGAAACTAATATTTCAGGTAAAAATTGAAGAAGATAGGTAAAGTTACAGTTGCTAAGTGGAGTCTACAGTTGAAGACTTGTGAACCTACAACTTGACAAGATCTTACAACTGCAACTTAACCTACAACAAAAGAGTGATTTGCAGGAGCAAAGTTGCAGTTCAAAGAGGGAACCTACAACTAATCATGACCTTTGGATGATTAAGTACAAAGATCAAGAGAAGAAGATACTAGAAGACCCTCAATCACTCAGATTAGTGAAGCGTTGCACTCACTAATAAGTATTTAAGGATGTTTTACTAAAGATTTATGAAGACTAATGAAGATTAATTCAAAATTCAGAGAAAGGACAATAGTACACTCAATACTAGTGTGAGTGGAGAAGGATGACCACCGCACACATGTGGAATTTTATAGATAGTAAGAGGAGTCTTATTCAGAATTCAAAATATTGAATTCTCTAATAGATAAGTTACACCACTCCATCTATAAATAGAGGAAGAATTCAAAAGGAGCAATAACAACAACTCGAGCATTCAAAGCACTCAACCATGTGCAAACCTACAACTAGCAAATATTTCCAGAGAGCATTTTGAGAGATATTTTTCTTTGTGATTCATAGGCTAGATTGATAGGATTTTATTATAAGAATCACTCTCTTTGTTGTTGTTCCTTCACTTGTTTTAATTTTTTTAATATCTACTTAGTGTAGATTACTCTTTGTGAGGTTAAAGATTCTAATTAAATCACTTGTATTCTTAATGAATATGTTAAGTGTTCTACCAAGAATAGAGATCTGAGTGAGAGCAAGTTCTTAGGGAGAATCACTTATAAAAGGATCTAAGTGATCATCCTAATGAATTTGACACCTGAGTGGTGTAACAATTGGTGTAAGAGGACTTTTATAGTCTCTTAACCACTATATATTGTTTGTTCATTCTCTACTTTCTGTTATTATTCTTATAAACTGCTTATTTATCTTGTTACATGCATCATTGCTTTAAACTGACTGCACAAACTTGTGAAACTTAAACCTGGAATCTACAATTGTAGACTTGTTAGTCACTCATTTGTATATTCTATTGTTCACATTGTTTTTCATTAACACATGAACATTTTTTGCTGCACACTTGGGATTTTCAATACATTTCTAAAGTGTGAAGAACCCCTCTGAAAAGATATCTACATGTTGTTCTTATTTTTGTTAATTTACAAAATCTGCAGCTGTTAACTTCGTATTCTACAACTATAACCTTTGTTCAAAACCTTGTAAATTATTTTTAAATTAAAGGTAATGAGAAGAATCTATTAACATTATTTTAAATAAAAAAAATTAAAGTTTGACTTGAAGGTCTATTCACCCCCCCTCTAGAACTTCACCATTAAGGGGCCAACAAGTGGTATGGGAGCAGTTGCCTTGCCACTTCTTTGATCAGTATCTAGCTAGATTCTTTTATTTTTTAAAAACACACATGCATACTTGCATGACTCTTAAAATGGTGAAATCCAAGGTTCCTATGTTCTCAGCAGAAGACTATGATGAATGGAAGATATGGATGCAAGCACACCTTTTAGTATTTAATGATTAAATATGGTCATTAAACATTGAAGAAGGACCTATTGTAATTCAGAAAGTGAACACTGCAGCTTGTCAGCACCAAGGGAAGAGGGTAAGTTTATTAAGTCTAATGGAACTAACTCAACTTATTTGTGTTACGACTGCATGAAACCTGGACACTACATCAAAGATTGTCCATATCCAAAAGCAAAGAAGTATACAGAAGAAGAGAAATTGGCCAGAAGAGAAAAGAAAAAAAAAGTTGACATGGAGAGAATTAGGGCACTTCTTCCAGAGATTGATAAAAAAAATAGTAAGAAAGTCTCTCTTCTCAAAAGTCAACTATAGAGTTGGATGATAGTGAGTTAACTTACTCTGATGAGGAGAATGAAGCCTTTTTCTGTCTAATGGCTAGAGATTAATTAAGAGATATGCTCATCATCTAGTTATAGAACAGACAAGGATCTTACCAGTGAGATGATTGATGGAATCCAAAGGATACAAGAAGTTGCACAAATCACCAAGGAAGAAAATGTGGATATATGAAAAGACAATCAAATCATAAGGGAAAACATGAAAGCTCTACTTACAAGAGTACAAAATGTTGATGTTTGGAAGAATTTAGAGATTACTTCAGCCACATAAACACATGCAGCTAATGATCCTACATGAGCTTAAAGAGTGGTTCAACTACTTGGAAAATAGCAATGGGAATCTCTTTCTTGAAGCAAGTTGTAGAGCTGCGGATTGTGCGAAATTATAAGAATAAATCAAGCTATAAAAAAAACTAAGGATAACTGAGCGTGAAGAAAGAAACAACAACTTCCAAAGAAAGTTAGATTGCTTTGGAAAATCTTCCAAGCAATTGAAAAGATGATGTCTCAACAAAGACATACAAGAGATTTAATCGGATTAGGACGCAATCCTTGTGATTGGATTACTCATTTGCAAAGCATTATTCCAAGATGTGAACCTGAAAGAAAGTTTGTTAAGAGTCTTAAACAAATCCAAGATGAAGAAACTGAAAATTCAAATCTACAGCTGGATGAAATCAACTTCAGAAACTTGTTCAAGAGTTTATCTCAAGAGAAGCAATAGAAAATCATTGAGATTATCTATGCTGCTCCAGAAGAAATAACTAATAAGATACAAGCTATGACCTTAAAAGACAAAAGTAGAGTCTAAACAAACTCTACAACCAGAAGTTTGAATTTTCAAGAATACAAGCTTTGAAAGGAAACTCAACTTCAATGTGTTCTGGAGTGGAAAAGAGAAAGTGTCTGATTTGTCTCCTTCACCAATTTACTACAAAGGAGGATCAAACAAAGTCTGTAGAAAATTTCCTTTTACTAAAAAGGCTTGGATTGCAAAGAGTACCAATGAAGGAGATCCTAACTTGTGCATTCCTAAGAAATAATTCATTATATTTTGCAGAGACAAAACACAACCACTAAAAAGGAGATTTGTACATAGATGATTGCCTAATTCGATTGCAACACGCAAGAGTATGTGATTATTCTTGTGATAATGCAAGTGACCAAGTTAAATATCGAACCAAGGGAAACAAGTGCTAATCCAATCTATTCCCTAGAAATATGATTCTCAAAAAAAATGAAAGAAAAGACAGTTTGGGTCCTATTCTCACAATATGAAAATAGGGGTGAACTAATCTAACTTCTGTAGAAGTGCAAGGGAGTGGGTGTATGCTCTAGGTAATCTCCATTATGCATCAATTAAAGCATTAATCCATCATATAGCTATCATGAGCTTCATCAAATGATTAAACTAGGTAATTAACACCTTATTAAGCACTAAATTCTCATTTGAATGCCTAATACTCTTATTGGTTTTGGTTCAAGCTCCTAGCAATTTTCTTTGACATATAAACCAAAACACAAACACTTGGTGTGCACTACAATCAATTAAAAACAAAATTGAATTAACTCAATTCTCATATGTTTTCAACCCAATCAAAGAACAAAATCTCAAGTAGCAAACAACCAAGACTCAAAACATCATCCAATTGGAGAAATTAATCATCAAAATCAACACAAGGAAGATATAACATGAATCAATACAAAAATTAATACATAACTTCAATCACCCAACGCATAGAAGTGATTAGCCCATGACTAATTGGATAAAAACTAACAAAAACATCATGAAAACAATCATCATACAATGAATTAAAAGAAAATTAGAAAGATCTTACCAAACGGAGATAAATTGTAATAATTGGAAAAACTTCACTCAACAAGCTTTAATGAAATCTTCAGCAATTCTTAAAATTGAACCATGTAAATATAGAGAATCTAATGGATAATCTATCAATTGCAATTGATTAAAAATATAATGGAGAATCTAAGAGTAATTTGAAGAAATGAAGAACAATCTAGAAAGATGATTTTTGTAACTTCCCTAATCTATTCCTAATTTAATCTATCTAAAAGTATAATGAAGTAATCCTCATTATACCTAAAATCTGAGGGAAAGGGGTATTTATAGGTTTCTTGGACAAAAATTGCAAAAAAATCCCTAAAAATAGCAAAATACACATTTTGCCAAGATTAGTAAATACACCAACCAGATTGATAAATACACCCAACATTGGTTTTTTCACACCCGCTCTACCAGAGCCTCCAGCGCTCGACCAGAGCCTTCAGTAATCTATCAAAATGGTTGAGAGGATGAAAATTTGACTTACAGAATGATTTCCGCTGGACCAATGCCTTTTGTGCTCGATCAAACTTGTTTTCTTCATATCTTGAGCTCTAGAACTCCGATGGACTCGATTCTTTTTGTGTTACAATTATCTTTTCAAGGTATATAAAATGGTACATGATTTGTACCATTTGAATTGATTTAACAAATCTAAAATTTATCAAACTTGCTTGTTTCTTCACCTTTTTTCCTCATTTTTCCTACAAATGCACAACTCTTTGCAAAATAGGTTAATTATAAATTATATAGAAATTTGTATCATAAATGAAATCAAAACGACCAAAAATTATATCAAAATGAGCATGAATTTAATGCAAATGTGACCATAATCAATAGACAGTGGTTGTGTAAGACACAAGACAGGAGACAAGAGTCTCCTACATAATATTAGAGAACAGAAAGGCCATAGAGGAATTTTTGGAGATAATGTCAATGGAATTGCCAAGGGATCAAGAAGTTTATTCAAAGGAAATTTATGGATAAATGATGTTTATCTGGTAGAAGGACTAAAACATAACCTACTAAGTGTGAGTCAATTTTGTGATAAAGGCTACACTGTAGACTTTATACATCACACATGTATGGTTAAAGATGATGATACACAGACAATAAACTAACTGGAAATAGAAAAGGAAATGTCTACATTGTAGAATGAGAATCTACAGCAGAGACTACATGTTTTCTAGTAAACAGTTCTAACGAAGTTAGTTGGTTGTGGCACAAGAGGATGAATTACGTAAACTTTAAGACTATGAATGAACTTGTGAATAATAACCTTGTAAGAGGTTTGCCAAATTCAAAGTTCAGGAAGGATCATCTATGTGATACTTGTGTAAGAGGAAAATAAATAAGAAAATCATTAAGAAGCAAGAATCACTCAAGCACTTCAAAAGTACTGGAACTTTTACACATGGACTTATTTGGACCAATTGAACCAATAAGTATCAGTGGTAAAAAGTATACTTTGGTGGTAGTAGATGATTACTCAAGATTTTCTTGGACACTGTTTCTGAGAAAGAAGAATGAAACTCTACAAAGACTACCAGAACGATGAGAAGGATTCAAAATGAGAAGAAATTGAAAATAGTGAAAATTAGGTCTGATAGAGGAACTGAATTCAGTAATCTAGCAATTGAAGAATATTGCTCAATTCATGGGATCTGACATGAATGTTCTACTACAAGGACACCACAACAGAATGGTGTAGCTGAAAGAAAGAATAAAATCTTAAAGGAAGCAGCAATAACCATGATAGAAAAATCAAATTTGCCTAAGAGATTTTGGATAGAGGCAACAAGCACAACTTGTTACACTCAAAATAGATGTTTAGTGGTTAAGATTCACAAAAAGATACCTTATGAATTATGGAAATGAAGGACTCCTAACATTTTATATCTTCATATTTTTGGATGCAAATGCTACATACTGAATAATGGGAAAGAACACCTAAAAATAATTGACTCTAAGTTAGATGAATGTATCTTCCTTGGTTACTCTAATGTAAGCAAAACATATAGAATGTTTAATAAAAGAACAATGCTTGTTGAGGAATCAAATCATGAGTATTTGATGAACAACACAACACAAGTGTAGAAAAGCAAGAAGACTCACATTAGGACAACTCTTCTGTTACAAAACTACAACCATAAGTTAGTATTAAAACTCCCGTAGAAGTTCACTAACAAGGATGAAGAAACTTTGATAATTGAGTTACCTACTGTTGAGATAGGTGGAGATGAAGATCAAGTCTATGAGAGTATTCAAATAGCTAAAGAATTACCAATAACAGGATTTGATAAGTCTGCAATTGAGGAATCTACAACTGTCCAGAATAATGATCAAAGACTTGGCATAGATTTGAAATGGTTAAAGGACCATCCCCCTGAACAACTTATTGGAGATGTATCAAATAGAGTGAAGGCCAGAAGACAAGCTAATGAAGCTATGTTTACTACATTCTTCTCATCTACAGAACCTATAAATATTCATGAAGCACTGCAAGATGTTAATTGGATCATTGCAGTGCAAGAAGAATTGAATGATTTTGAAAGAAATCAAGTATGAGAACTTGGTTCCAGACCTAGAGATCACAAAGTGATTGGAACTAGGTGGGTATTCAAGAACAAACTTGATGGAGATAGAACAGTAACTAGGAACAAAGTAAGGTTACTTGCTCAAGGTTATTGTCAAGCTGAAGGCATAAATTTTGATGAATCATTTGCTCCAATAGAAAGACTTGAAGCAATTAGAATATTTCTTTCTTATGCTGCACACATGAACTTCACAGCTTATCAAAAGGATGTGAAGAGTGCATTTCTAAATGGTTTACTATCAGAGGAAGTGTATATTGAATAACCCCCAGGATTAGATGAATCTACAGATGGAGATAAAGTTTACAAGCTAAGGAGAGCTCTCTATGGACTTAAGCAAGCTCCCAGAGCTTGGTGTGATACTCTATGTGATCACTTGATCAAAAATAGATTCAAGAAAGGAGTGGTTGACAAGACCCTTTTCAGATTACAACATGGAGATGACATTTTACTTGTTCAAATCTATGTTGATGACATAATATTTGGTTAACCAATGAAGAACTTTGTAGGAAATTATCTAAGCTCATCCGCGACAAGATTGAAATGAGCATGATGGAAAACCTAAAATTCTTCTTGGGTCTACAAGTCAAGCAAATGGACAATGGAATATTCATAAATCAAGCCAAATACACTCAAGAGTTGATCAAGAAATTTGGAATGAATAGCTCCAAGGTAACTAACATAGCTATGACACCTTCTATAAACTTAGACAAAGATGAAAATGGAAAGAGTGTTGATGTTACAAAGTACATGAGACTAATTGAATAACTGTTATACATTACAGCAAGTATACTAGATATTATATTTGTAGTAGGAGATGCCCTAGATTCCAAGTCAATCCTAAGAAATCACACTTGAATGTTGTCAAAAAGATAATCAAATATGTCAAGTGTACACAAAATTTAGGATTATGGTATCCTAAGGAAGGAGGAATTGGATTGACAGGCTACACAGACTCTGATTTTGTATACTACAAGATTGATAGAAAGAGTACTAGTGGCATATGTCAGTTTCTTGGCCAAAGATTAGTGGATTGGCACAACAAGAGACAAAATTCAATTGCATTATCAACAGCAGAAGCATGATATATTGCTGCAGGAAGCTGTTTGATTAGGGTCATAATTGCATCATTTTGCATCCATTTCTATGTTTTGATGAGTTTATATTCATATTTGACCCTATTATGCTATACTTTGTGCATTTGACCCCTTGTTGGCTAGAAAGTTGTGTTTATAAGTGAAAACAAGCAAAAAGGTGAAGAGATGAGCAAGTTCGATAAAGCTCAGATTTCTTGACTTGATCCAAATGGTGCAAATGATATACCATGTTGAAAAGCTCAAAGAGAGGGTTGTAACGGAAAAAGAATCGAGTCAATCGAAGCTCTAGAACTCAAGATATGAAGAAAACGAGAAAGTCGAGGATCGACTGGCACGAAACACTCTTGGTCGTGCGCCCAGCTGAAGGCGATCGCGCATCCGCATCCGGGTGAGAATTACGCGCGCGCATAGTCGTACGACCTCGTGCTCGCGCGTCCACCTGCTTCAGCTCGCACGCATAGGCTATTTTTTCGGATTTCAGGGGCAGTTTCATCTTTTGTGCGTTTTAATGAAGGGCATTTTGGTACATGCATGGAGAATACTATATATACTTCAAGCTCAGATTTCCAAGGACAATTCCACACACTTTCATTTCATTTTCTTAGATTCTTCCTTAGATTAGAAGTTAAGAGAAGTTACTAAGTAGGTTTATTAGATTTTCCAATTTTCAATCTTCAATTACTTTTAATATGTCCGTTGGATCAACGATCCGTTTGTTCCTGCATCTTAGTCGTGATTATAGCTACATTTTAATGGTTCGGTTTTCAATTTCAAGCTTCGGATTGCGAGTTGAGATTTCAAGGTAGTGTATAGCCATTTCAACTCTCTTGTATTAGGTAAGAACTTTGTAATTTTCTTTCATATTCATTATTATGAGGATGTTAGATAGCTTAATTGAAGTTTGTTCCATTCAATTAGCCATGGACTAATTTCTTAATGCATTGGTGTATGAATCCTATGTAGTAGTGTGGTGATTCAATTGATCTTATGATTGCTATGTGATATTGGATGATTAATTCTCTTAATTGATGTTATGAATGAATGCTTGGTTTTGCCAATTGAATGTTTGGAACCCTAGTGAATTAGCAAGACATGAAAATTGAGCTTTTCATGAATGTTCTTAATTGAAGGTTGTGCATGCTAAGTGTTTGATGAAATTCCCTTAGGACAATGAGAATTGCCTATGTGATAAGTCACCACAATTAGGGTGTTAAGTGTCATTAGGGAGACCTAGGCACATTAACAAGGCTATTGCCTAATTGATTATCCAATTGAACTTGCATGATTAGGAGAGATAGGCACCATATGAACCATATGAGGATTACACTAATGCATGTCTTCACTCTTGCTCACTTTTGACAAAAGGTGATAGGTAGTCTATACTATTTTTGCCAAGATTAGTAGATAAAAACTCGATCCTTTATTGTTTTCTTAGATACGATTCCTAAAACAACAATCTTACTTTACATTGCCCCGTTTCCCTGTGTTCGATATTATTACTTGGTCAACTTGCCTAGTCTACAACTACCACGTACACTTGCGTGAGACTCAAAATTGGCAAACACTGTTGGGCACAAATTTTGTGGATGCAGTTTCAATTAAAAGACAGTGGGATTGATGCTAGAGAAACAACTATATTTTGTGACAATACAAGTGCCATAGCTATTACACAAAATCCACTATTACATTCTAGATCAAAACACATAGATGTCAGACATCATTTCATCAGAGATCATGTGGAAAGAAAAGATGTCAAAATGACAAAGATTCATAATGATATGTATCTAGCATATATTTTCACTGAACCCCTATGTGAATCAAGGTTCTCAACTTTAAGAGGAAATTTGGGGATGTTAGAATTGTAAAAAGACTCTATAAAAATCACTAAGACATTCAGTTAAACTTGAGAAAAAGTGAAAGAATGCAATAGCAGAAACCTACAGCTGCAAAGTCACTCAACTGTAGATTTGGGAATCTATAGTTGTAGACTTCGCAACAACTGTAGATTTTGTATTTTTGTAGATTATCACTATCTAAGTTAATCAACTGTAGTTTTAGGAAAATTTACAATACTTTGTGCATTCTGACTTAATAAATGTCTACAAAAAATAATCCAAAAACGTCAGTGGTTTAGTTATAGAAATTTTGGATTATTCACTCAGTATTTTAATTGATAAAATGTACTGAAACTTTGTATGATATTTTATAATGAGTTTAATACAATATGAGTTACAATATGGATAAATTTATTTCCATATATTTTGTTCTTATTTAATGACTCATACATTTATTCCAATTGAATTAGAAATTAAACTGTTATATCATTTTAGCTGAACATGTGTAAAGGAAAGGTATAAAAGGAAACTGAAACCTTTCCACCTTTACTTACATTATTTCATGCTATTACAAACCTTACATTCTTTCTACCTTAAACCTCGAATTCAAAATACCTAGACAAAACTTCTAACAATGTCTATCATAGTAATCTTTGGTATGATTTTTAACTTCGACAAGCTTGAAAAGAAGTATGACACAGATTCTATAGAACGAGTCATCAGAAAAATCACCAGCCAGAAGCCAAGATATTGTTTGTCGCATATTCCATCTGGGTATGATGACAACCTACCTATTGAGTTCTACTTACATGCGAAGGTGAATATAGAAAGAAGAAAAATGGAAGTCACATTAAACAAGAAGATATCTAAGATATCTTCCAAGGATATTTGCAAAGCTCTGCACATTCATACTGGAGGAGATGCTCTTCAAAATCTGAATTTTGCTAGTGAAGATGAGGTGTACTGGAAGAAGTTTACAGCTGGCAAACCTTTCCCAGAAAGTTAAAAGCGAACCTTCAAGAAGAATGACCTAGATGTAGAGTATGTCTATCTCTATGAGGTAACTGATAAATGTCTATTGTGTAGAACTGGTGCCCATGACGTAGGAACTAGGTTAATGTGGGATATGATGATTTTTATAGACAAGGAAGTGAAGATTGTCATAGGCAAATTGATATGGAGAAACATATCCAAATATATGCAAACTAGAGATAAATAAGGGATTTAGCTTGTTTCTAAATTATATTCTGAAAGAAGTAGGATTTAAACTTTGTGATAGTTATGAGGTCAGCCTATACTGTCACACCAGATCATAGGGAGAGCTAACTTCCACAGAGGAACTGTGGATGCACCCTTGGCCCCCAAGAACAAAAAGAGAAAGAAGACTGGTGAAGGAAATCAAACACATAAATCTACAACTGTAGAGTTTAAAAAAAAGAAGAGTGTGAAGAAGAAGCTTATATTGGAGTCTGACTCAGAAGATGAAGTGGACAGAGAAAAGTGAGCCAAAAGATTCCATTCTAAGAAAGCTAAAGAAGTTAGAGCCGAAGTGGATAAGTCTACAGCTATAGACTTTCCCATTGTGGAAGCTGAGCCAACACATGAGGATATTATACCAGTAGAGTAGAACCCAGAATATCCACCAGATATTTTGGAACAAATTGCAAAGATTGAAGAATGGAATTCTCTAAGAGAGACCATAGAGAGATTGAAAATAAAGGAAGAACATACGTTCTAATGGGTTGTGGAATGGACTGGATGTTCTAATATGGAAAGATTGATGGAACACAGATTCATTTACAACTGGTTAGAGGAGAGAAATATGTTAACCACTAAGAAGGATAGAAGTGAGCTAGCCATGAAGAAAGGCAAGGGGATTTCAATGGAGAAAGAGGCAGAGAAAATCAAGATGACAAATCAGCAGCTGAAGCTCTGAGAGATGCTATAGGAAATGAAGCAGATCCTGAAGCTAAATTCCCAGAAGTTAACTATGAAGTGGTGAGCTCTAGTAGTGATGATGAGGAGGTCTCAAGGATAGCTAAAGGAAGTTCACACTTTCCAGAAGAAGAAGCTATAGGTCTCACTACCTTAGCTGAGAGTGCCGAGTTAATTGAGACTACAAGAGCAAGTAATGTAGAATTAATTCAAACTCTGAGTGCAGAAGAACAACCTCAGATTGAAGCTGAACAAATTCAAAATGAAGAAAGAGAGAAGGATGGGGATGGAGAAAAGTGATGATGATGATGACAATAATGATGATGATGATGATGATGGAAGACCTATGGGTGTGGAGCACAAGTTGCTTAGTCAAATGAAGCTGAAGTTCAAAATGCTCAAGAAGGACAAAATACTGAAGATGTTGGAGAAATGGAGAATGTGACAGAAGTGCAAGTAATAGAAGTCTACAACCAGTCTGCAGCTGTAGAAAACACACTGGATGAAGTTTTCTGAGAAGAAATGTCTAGTCCACCAATCCAAAGCTTCTCAGTATTTGATGAAAGTGCTTATGGGGACTACATAAAAGAGTTGATAATAATGCCATCAGAGAGTGAAAGCTTGACAATTACACCCCTAAAGAGAAAGGACTTCCTAGTAAAGTTGCCAATTCCAAAAGCTCAGAAGATAGAAAAAAGCCAAGAAGTCATTGTCACTGAGATAGAGACTGAAGAAGACAGTGATGAAGCGATGACGCCCTTAGAAAAGGTGAGAAATATAAACAACATGGAAAGCACATTTCAAAGCATTATTAGAGAAATCAGGGAGGAAGTAAGGAAAGTATCTGAAACCATTATCACTTCAAGAGTGAGAAACGGGATGGAGGATGTTGTCGACAAGATTCATGAGAAAGGAGTACAAGAAAGGGATATCTTGTATGAGAAGTTTAAAAAGACATATGATTGCCTTAATAAGCATAATGTACTTTTGAAGGGGAGATCCTATCCAAAGGAAATGACATGAAGATTTTGCAGAAGAAAATGGATGATATCCAAGAAGAAAATGCTGACTTGAAGAGAACTGTCACTGGTCTTAGGACTGACATGACAAGTTTGTTGAACAAATCAAGTTCTATGGAAGAGAGCCTAACTAAAAAGCTTGACTCAATTTTGTCATTTCTTGATGATGACAAAAAGGGGAAAAGTAGAAAGACGAGTCTTGCATTATAGGAAGGAGAAAAGCAAGAAAAAGCAATAATGAAGTCAATTGTTGAACAACAAAAAGCTTTAGATGATCAATTTGTTGTTGCAAGGTCGAAGGACCTATCCACAAAAATTGCTGAAGTCAAGGAGAAGGAAATTGGTGAGAGTGGCAAGAATAGTCAAGGCAAGATAATTAGTTTGCCCATCTCAAAGCATGCAACGAAGCAACCAAATTGAAAATGTACCAAGTCCATTCTGGAGTAGGTTTTTGGGAGAAGAAGGTGAAACAAAGGCAACAAATCAACATAGTTGAAAGAAAGAAGAATCAGCCAAAGCACCATCATGGTGGCTTTGTAAAAGAAGGAGCATTGACTGAACCTTTGAGGGTGGGTCCTATCAGGCAGGGATCCCCAGAAAAGCAGGAGGACAAGGAACTTCTGAAGGAAGTCAAGTCTACTTTTGCAATCCTTTGAGTGGAGTTTCAGTCAATAGTTGATAAATACTCAATCTTAAAAAAATAGAAGACAACGTTAAAGAAGTTTGAGATGTTCAGACACCTAAAGGATCAATAGATGTTGTATCATGGGAACAATGCCCATCTTTTATAGACACTGAACCACTATAAACCTGGTCTATTTACTTCATGCTCTTTATATTCTTTCTCCTGCATATTTAATTATCTTGTTACATTCATCATTGTTTTGAAATCTGAAGTGCATAAAACCATTGTGATTTTCACAGAAACTGACTATGCAGCTGTAGACTTTCATTAGTCACTCAATTGTTAAGTCTAGTTTATATTGTTTTTCATTAATCACTCACTTTATTCCGCTGCACATTAGAGTATTCTCAATACAATTCTAATTGTGAGAACTCCTCTGATAATTTGTCTACAAGTGATTGTTTATTTTGTAAAGTTTTTGAACTCTGCAACTGCAGACTCTCTAGTCTACAGTTGTAACCTTTGTGGTCCTATTTTAAAACTCTTGTAGACTTATTCTTTTAAACTTGAAAAAGGGCAACTGTAAGGTTCTAGAACTCATCCTTTTTAAAAAGTTTGAAAAATCTGATTTTGGACTCAAGGTCTATTCACCCCCCCCCTAGACCTTGACCACTTTAAGGGACCAACAAGTGGTATCAGAGCAGTGCATAATAGTGCATAATGATGCATTGAAGAGGACCTACAGAGAGGTAGTTCTTCCGTACTGATTTATGGGATGAAGAATTAGACCTCAGTGGTCGTTTATTTCTAAACCTCTGTCCCTTAAATAGGACTATGTGTGATCCGTGAGTGGCACTTTAATTTGTTATGGGTAGAGAGTTAATAAGACTCAATACTTTGCATTTTGGGTGACGCCATTGAGAACATGACAGTTGCTAAAATTTTGTTGGTCCCTAAAGAAGACTTTGAGTCTTCTTGTTTTGAAAACAGCTGACTTTACAATCAGCTGAGTGCGCAGTGATTTTGTGTGCGGAAACGTTTTAAATTAAATCCTTTTAATGAAAACCTTTTATTTAGTGCAGCAAGTAGGAGCAATTAAAATAAAGCAAGTAAAAGACACGAGATTTATAGTGGTTCGGACCAACTGTCCTACATCCACTCTCATCAAACCAAATTGGACTTGAGGGGCTATCTACTCACTTACTAACTTCCTTACAACCTTCGAGAGAAAACTCTCTTACAACTTTTGTTAGGGCACACTTGCATCTAACTTCTAGACTTCT
>JAPKLY010000038.1:1754382-1779395 GCA_026898435.1 Prunella vulgaris
TTAGGGCTTTATGTGATTATATTTGTTCATATGTTTTGCATGCAAAGTCTGTTGTTGGTAACATGGCACAGTAAAAAGCAGAATTCAATTGCTCTTTCTACAGCTGAGGCAGAATACATTGCTGCTGGAAGTTGTTGTGCTCAAATCTTATGGATGCAATATCAATTACAAGACGATGGGATTAAATCAAGAGAAACAACTATATTTTGTGATAATACAAGTGCTATTGCTATTACACAAAATCCAGTTTTACACTCTAGATCAAAACACATAGATGTAAGACATCATTTCATAAGAGATCATGTTGAAAGAAAGGATGTGAAATTAACAAAGATTCATACTGATTTGAATCTTGCTGATATTTTCACTAAACCCTTGTGTGAATCAAGATTTTCAATCTTGAGAGGTAATTTGGGAATGTTAGAATTGTAAGAAGACTCTGTGAAAATCACTAAATTGCAAAGACAAGTCTAGAAAATTGAAAACTCAGTAGAAAGGAAAACTGCAGCTGCAAAGTCACTCAACTGTAGAGTTCAACTCCACAGTTGTAGACTTAGCTTTGGATTGCAAATTCCTTATCAACTGTATAGTTTCAAATTTGAAGATTGTCAACTGCAAACTTAGGGAATTTACAGTACTTTGTACAATTCTGATATATATAAATGAAACACTACAAAAATTCATAAACTTTTATACTAGTTACAGAAATTTTGGATTTATTCATACATTTTAATTAATAAAATGTGTGAGTACGTGTAACATTTTAAATAAAATATGAGTTAGATCTTTGGACAAATTTAATTATAAATTTGGTTCAGAATTCAAAAGCTCATAAATTTTAGGTCAAAGACCGTTATACCCCTATTCTTAATGACTGTTTAAGGAAAGATATTTAAAGGACTCTTCATCCTTTTATATCCTACTTTAACATTTTGTATCCCCTGAAACCTTAAACACTCCCTATCCCCTACTCAAAGAAACCCAAGAATCATGACGATGAAAGTGATATTCGGTGCTTTATTCGAATTTGATGAAATATTGAAGAAGCATCCCACTGATACTATGGAGGATGTGGTCAAGCACATTATTAATCAAGGCGTTCACTACTGCCTGACTCATATTCCTAAAGCTTATGATGATAAAATAGTTCATGAGTTCTACCAGAATGCTAAAGCAGATGTCGAGAGGAAGACTCTATCAGTTAAAATGCAAGGAAAGAATGTGAATATTACAACTGGTGATATTTGCAGAGCTCTACACTTGAACACTGGAGGTGATGCACATGACAACCTCAACTTTGTAGAAGAAGATGAAAAATACTGGAGGAGATTTACTGCAAAGAAGCCATTTCCAAAGAACTGGAAAAGAACTTTCAAGAAAACTGACCTAGCAGTTGAGTATATCTATCTTTATGAAGATATAGATAAATGCTTATTGTGTAGAACTGGTGCTCATAATACTGGTACCATTATTATGTGGGATTTAATGATAGCATTCGTTAAAGAAGTTAAGATAGATATTGGAGAACTTATTTTGAAGAATAAGTGTTGATGTGATGAAAGATGGAAAGAACAAAGGTGTTGGCTTGTTCTTGAATTATATCCTAAAGGAAGTAGGATTATCTATGTTTAATGGGCATGTAGGAAAACCCATTATAACCCACAGAATAATAGGTAGAGCCAATTTCAAAATAGGAGTTGTGGATATTCCTATGGCTCCTGAATCTAAGAAGAGAAAGAAGAAAGCTGAGAAAAAGGTTCTTACTATCATTAGAGAACCAAAAGAACCAGAAAAGAAGAAGAAGAAAAAGAGTGTAAGAAGACAACTGTTAGTGGATGAACCCACTGATTCAGAATATGAAGTTAATAGAGAGAAAAGGCAAAAGAAACTTCACTCTGTGAAAGCAACAGAAATTGAAGGTGACAAGTCTACAGCTGTAGACTTGCCAATTGTGCAGACTGAAGTACAAACTAATGAAGAACAGTTTGTAGATGCAAGTGAACAATTCTCTGAACAAATTGAAGCTACCGAACCTGAAACTGAACAACTCCCTGTTGTTCCAGTTGAGAGGGTTGATGAATTTGAGGAAGAGAGATAAAAATTTGAAGAATGGAAGCTTGTAAAAGAAGAACTTGAGAAGTTAGCAGCAGATGAGAGAAAGTTATTCCAATGGATTGTTGAATGGACTAACTGCAATGATGTCAATGAACTGTTAAAGCCTAATTTCCTTGATGATTTCATTGCTAGAAAGAAAAGGAAAGATAAAGGAAAAGGAAAGCAGATTATCACTGAAGAACCTGTAAGAAAGAAAATCACCAAGTCTGCAGCCGCAACTTTAAAGGTTGTTCTTATGACTAAACAAGATCCAGAGGCTCAATATGAAGTTGATTACGATGTGGAAAACACAGATAATGATGAAGATGTTCCACAGAAAATTGGTGAAGGAAGCACTCAGTTAGCTGAAACTGAAGGATTGAATATTTTGGCTAAGGAAGCAAAGGAGCAAGTGCTGCAGATCCAGTTATTATTGAAAAAGATCTTACTGAAGAAGACTCAGAAAAGGAGAAGGAGAAAAGAATAGATGATTCTCCATGCAAAAAGCCTGAAGATAAGTCAAATAATGATGATGATAATGGCAATGATAATGCCCCAATGGGTGGTGCAAAAGCTCAAATCCTAGTCCAAGCTGATGTTCAAGAAAAGATTGTTGAAACTGAAGTACAAGCAACTGAGAATGTTCAAGTTGATGAGCTATCAAATGAGATTGATAAAGATGTATCTCAACAAATCACAAGTATATTTCATCAATCTCCACCTGCTTTGTACACTTTGGAAGAGATTTATAGACATGGAACTCCACCACTTCAGAGCTTTTCAGCTCTTGAAAGAGAAAATGAAGTTAATATGGATGATTACATTACTGGACTCTCAACAGAAGTTCCTATAACTCCTAGCAAGAGGAAGGCTTCCACTGAAGACTCTGCAGCTGTAGAGTTGGTGCCTTCCAAAGCTCAGAAGTTTGGGAAAGGAAAGGAATTAGTCATTAGGGAAGGTGATTCAGAAGAAGAAGATAGTGATACAATCCCTCAGATGACACCCAAAGAACTTGTATCTCAGCTGATGAATATGAAAGAATCATTTAAGAGCATTGAAGCTGAAATATTGAAGCAAGTGAAGCAAGTTCCTGATGCCATTATTTCCCAGAAAATAAGAAGGAATGGAAGATTTTATAAAGAAATTTGAAGAGAGAAGTTCAAAAGAAAAAAAAGTTTTGGAGAAAAATTTCAAAGCTGTTGTGGACAGCTTAATGAATCAGAATGCAGAAATCAAAACTGAAAGCAGCCAGAAATCAAGAGAAATCTCAAATCTACAGTCAGATATCAAGACTTTAAAGGATGAATCCCTTGATCTGAAAGTAGAAATGAAAGGTCTGAAGATAGAAATGTTCAAGATGACTGTTGGAAATGAATCTCTGAAGCTAGATATAATGAGAAAGCTTAACACCATTTTGTCACATATTGATGTTGGCAAAAAGGGGGAAAGCAGAATAGAGAAAGAGATTAAAGAAGGAGATCAAGCCAATGAAAATATTCTTGAAAGTATTAAGGATATTGGAAAGGCATGGACTACAGATATTGAAGCTGCAAAGTCTAAGAAACTAGGAGAACAATCAGATTTTATGAAAGGAAGCCTATATCAGACTAAAGGAAGTTCAAAAGAAGGCAAAATCATAAAACTTCCCAAGTCTACAGCTCAGAAGCCTACAGTTCATATTTAGAAACCGTTTGGTTATTGGGAACAGACTGTGAAGGAATCAAGAGAAAGAAGAAAGGAAAAAGAAGAGAAAGAGATGCAAAGTCAGAAAGAAATAGAACAATCTACAGCAGTTGTGTCTGCTCAACCTCTAGATGTTCAACCATTGAGTATGGTTCCCACTGAAGATTCTGAAGAAAGGATTAATCGTATGAAAACTGAACATGATCTTATCTGGAAAGAATTTTTGAGCATATGCAATAGACACACTGTGATCAGAAAGATTAAACTCAAGAAGGACAGGTTCCAGAAGTTCAAGGATATGAAAGCTAATGGAACTCTGTATCAAGGAGATAATGCAAGTTTACTTGGTGGAAAGTTGAAGAGTAATCCTATGCCCAAGAGACAATTCAAATCAAAGAAAGAAGAAGAGGAGATGGAATCCTATGAACTTGAAATGCTGATGAAATACTTTGAAGAAGATGCCAAGAACATGAAGCTGGTGGAACAAGGGATCTTGAAGCCTCAAGATGATACTGATGAAGAAGAAGATGTTGATCCTAAGCACAGAAGAAGATGAAGACTATGTTCTAGATTAGACACTAAAGCTCTTTAGTTTTTAGTCTAATTACCCTACTGTAAGCTGTATCCTGAACCTTTGTCTATTTATGCAGCTTTGTGTCTTGTGCTTTGTATGTTATTTGTTTTATCTTCTGTTGTTTTGTGCCTTGTCCTGCTTTTCTCTGTTTCTTGTTATCTTGTTCTGATGTTTTTAAGACAATTTCTTATTGTCTTTATTATCTTGTTTTGTTGTTTGTTTTGCCAACATCAAAATAGGGGGAAATTGTTAGTACCTTAATTTAGATTTTGATGTGTGCAAAACAATATGTTAAAATTGATGATTTTAATCTAATACTTGTATTGAGGAAATTGGTGTTTGAAACATATAGTTGTAAGTGAAGTCTACAGTTGTGAATTTGATCAATCTACAGCTAAGACATGACCCTACAGCTGAAAGGCTTCTCTACAACCGATTTTTTATATTGACAGGACTCTACAGCTGCAAGGTTTGAAGACTCTACAGCTACAAAGAACAGTTTGAAGATGAAGTACAAGTCAGATTAATTAAAGATTAAGAAGACCCTTAAGGACTATTAGTGTAGACTTTGAGCACTCACTAAACTGCATTTAAGTGGTGGTTTTCTTCTCAATTCTGGAGGATAATGAAGATTAGTTACAAGGAGGCCAGAATTCTGAAGAAAATGACATAGTACAATCAGTACTATCATGTGTGAAGGATGAGGACCACCTCACACATGCCAATAGAAAGAGAAGAACCTTATCCAGATTTCAAATTTGAAATTCCCAATGGATAAGTCATTCTACTCCATGTATAAATAGAAGATGTCCTCAGAGGAAGCAACAACAACAACCTCGAGCATACAAGCATTCAACCTAAGCAAGTCTACAGCCAGCATATTCTGAGAGAGCTTATCCTGTTTTTATTCTTTGTGATTCATAGGATAGTTGGTTAGGATTTTCTTAGAAAGAATCACACTTTTGTTGTTGTTCCCTCACCTACTTTATATTTCTACTTAGTGTAGATATCTCTTTGTGAGGTTTGTAAAACTCTTTGTGAGTTGATATTTTGAGTGAAAAGGGTAGTTTATCTCTTTTTAGAATAGGAATCTGAGTGAACCTAGTTCTAAGGGGGAACTACTTGTATTGATCTTTGTGATCACTTCTTAGTGAATTTGGCACCTGAGTGGTGTAACAGTGGATGTAGGTTGTCTTTTATAGACATTGAACCACTATAAACCTGGTCTATTTACTTCTTGCTCTTTATATTCCTGCTCCTGCATATTTAATTATCTTGTTACATTCATCATTGTTTTGAAATGTGAAGTGCATAAAACCATTGTGATTTTCACAGAAACTGACTCTATAGCTGTAGACTTTCATTAGTCACTCAACTGTTAAGTCTAGTTTATATTGTTTTTCATTAATTACTCACTTTATTCCGCTGCACATTAGAGTATTCTCAATACAATTCTAATTGTGAGAACTCCTCTAATAATTTGTCTACAAGTGATTGTTTATTTTTGAACTCTGCAGCTGCAGACTCTCTAGTCTACAGTTGTAACCTTTGTGGTTCTGTTTTAAAACTCTTGTAGACTTATTCTTTTAAACTTGAAAAAGGGTTACTGTAAGGTTCTAGAACCCATCATTTTTAAAAAGTTTGAAAAATCTGATTTTGGACTCAAGGTCTATTCACCCACCCCTAGACCTTGACCAATTTAAGGGACCAACAGAAGACCACCTCATACATGTGGAATTTTATAGAGAGTAAGAGGAGTCTTATTCAAAATTCAAAATTTTGAATTCTCCAATCGATAAGCCGCGCCTCTTAATCTATAAATAGAGGAAGAATTTAGAAGGAGCAATAACAAAAACTCGAGCATTCAAAATATTCAACCCTGAGCAAACCTTCAGCTATCAAATAATTCCAGAGAGCATTTTGAGAGATAGTTTTGTTTGTGATTCATAGGCTAAATTGATAGTATTTTCTTAGAGAAGTATAACTCTATTTGTTGTTGTTCTCTCCCTTGTTTTTATTTTTCAATATGTACTTAGTGTAGATTATTCTTTGTAAAGTAAAAGATTCTGAGTGAATCATTTGTATTCTTAGTGAATAGATTAAGTGTTCTACCTAAAATAGAGATCTGAGTGAGAGCTAGTTCTTAGAGGGAATCACTTGTAGAAGGATCTAAGTGATCATCTTAGTGAATTTTACACCTGAGTAGTATAACAGTGGAGGACTTTTTTAGTCTCTGAACTACTATAAATTGTTTGTGCTTTCTTTATTTTCTGTTATTATTCTTATAAACTAGTTATATATCTTGTTACATGCATCATTGCTTTAAACTGACGGCATAAAACTTGTGAAACTTGAACCTTGAATCTATAGATGTCGACTTGTTAGTCACTCTACTGTAAATTCTACTATACACATTATTTTTCTTTAACACACACACATTTTTCGCTGCACACAGTGGATTTTCAATACACTTCTAAAGTGTGAAGAACCACTCTGAAAATATATTTACAAGTTGTTCTTATTTTTGTTGTTTTGCAAAATTTGCAGCTGTAACCTTTGTTCAAAATATTGTAGATTGTTTTTAAAACAAAGGTATTGAGAATCCTCTATTAACCTTGTTTAAAAAAAAGATTTAAAAATTAGACTTAGAATGTTTATTACCCCCTTCCCCCACTCTAGACCTTCACTACTAAGGCACCAACAAAATATATGGTACTGTAAGATCAAATGAGTGTTATTGTATATACAAATATTTATTTTCTCTTAGAAAAATATATATTGTATTTATATAACATATGTGTTGGGAGAAATCCTAGCAGTCCCTGCCTTGGAGGCGAGCTGCGCTCAAGTCCACTCGTTCGCTCGATTAAAGGTATAGTTGTGTGCCGCCCATGGCGTTGAAGCTAGATATTGGGTTTAAAGGAATTGATTGTACTACTCATACCAACAAGGTGCATCTTCTTTTCTGGTGCCCATTGTGAAAGAACTCTAAAGTTAAGCGTGCTTGGCTTGGAGCAATTTCATGATGGGTGACCCCCTGGGAAGTTCTCAGGGTATGTGCGAGTGAGGACATAAGCACGCTAGAAAAGACCTGTGTTGGTTTGCGAGAATAGTACATCAGTTCTACTCAGCGCAACCGATCCAACAATATGTAAGTTATTAAAAGATAATATTAGTATTAAGTACCTTGATTTAGATTTTGATGTGTGCAAAACAATGTGTTTAATTGTGTAATTTGATCTAACACTTGTGCTAAGGAAATTGGTGTTTGAAATTTATAGTTGTAAGTGAAGTCTGCATCTGTATACTTGTTCACTCTACAGCCAGACATGACCCTACAGCTATAAGGTTTCTCTACAGCCGATTTTTCTTATTGACAGGACTTTACAGCTGCAAGGTTGAAGACTCTATAGCTGCAAAGAACCGTTTGAAGAGAGAGTACAAGTCCAAGATTATTTGAAAATAATGAAGATCCTTAAGCACAATTAGTGTAGCTTTCATGCACTCACTAAAATGCACTTAAGTGGAGGATATTTATTTAATTCTGGAGGATAATGAAGATTAGTTGCAAGACAGCCAGAATTCTGAAGAAAATGACAATAGTACACTCAGTACTATCTTGTGTGAAGGATGAGGACCACTTCACACATGCCAAATAGAGAGAGAGGAGCCTTATCCGAATTTCAAATTTGAATTCCTCAATGGATAAGTCACATCACTCAATCTATAAAAAGAAGAAGTCCTCAGAGGAAGCAGCAACAACAACCCTGAGCATACAAGCATTCTGCCTAAGCAAGTCTACAGCCAACAAATTTTCTGAGAGAGATTTATTGTTTTTATTCTTTGTGATTCATAGGATAGTTAGTTAGGATTTTCTTAGAAAGAATCACATATTATTTTGTTGTTGTTCCCTCACCTGTTTATTTCTACTTTGTGTAGATATCTCTTTGTGAGGTTTTGTAAACTCTTTGTGAGTTATATTCTGAGTGAATAGGGTAGTTTAATCTCTTGTTAGAATAGGAATCTTAGTGAACCTAGTTCTAAGGGGGAACTACTTGTATTGATCTGTGTGATCTCATCTTAGTGAATTTGGCACCTGAGTGGTGTAACAGTGGATGTAGGTGGTCTTTTTATAGACGCTGAACCACTATAAATTTGGTCTATTTACTTTTTGTTATTTAATTTATTATTCAGCATATTTAATTTATTTGTTACATTCATCATTCTTTTGAAATTCGAGTGCATAAAACTTTGTGGTTTTCACAAAGAGAAACTGACTCTATAGCTGTAGACTTCTCTAAGTCACTCAGCAGTTAAGTCTGTTTATATTATTTTTCATTAACACTCACTTATTTCTGCTGCACATTAGAGTATTATCAATACATTTTTAAGTGTGAGAACTCCTCTGATACTTTGTCTACAAGTGATTTTTTATTTTTGCAAGTTTTTGAACTCTACACCTGTGGACTTAAAAAGTCTACAGCTATAACCTTTGTGGTCCAGTTTCTAAAACTCTTGTAGACCTGTTATTTTGAACTTAAAAGAGGCTACTGTAAGGTTCTAGAATCCCCTCGTTGAAAAAGGTTTGAAAATCTGATTTTGGCCTCAAGGTCTATTCACCCCCCTCTAGACCTTGACCACTTAAAGGGACCAACAAGTGGTCTCAGGGCAGTTGGCTTGCCACTGCTTTGCTCAGTACCTAGCTAGATCCTTTTTATTTTGGAAAAACACACCTGCATACTTGTATGGCTCCCAAGATGGTGAAATCCAAGGTTCCAATGTTCTCTGCTGAGGACTATAATGAATGGAAAATTAGAATGCAAGCACATTTGTCTGCAGTCAATGATGATATGTGGTCTATCATAGAGGATGACCCTATACCTATTGTGAAGGTCAATACTACAGCTGATCAGTCAGCTGGACTAGCTCAAATCATCCCCAAACCTAGAAGGGAATGGACAGAGGATGACTAGAGAAGGTCCAATCTTGACAATGTTTGCAAAGAACACTATTTATCATTCACTTGGTAAAATTGTGTTTAGCAAGATCAAACACTGTAAAACTGCAAAAGATATATGGTAAAAGTTGGAAATTATTTGTGAAGGAACTGAACAAATCAAGGAAAACAAACTAATGATAGCAGTTCAAAAGTTTGAGAACTTCAAGATGAAATCTGGTGAAACTCTTGAAAAGTTTGAGTCAAGATTCATTGAGATTCTCAATGAGCTAGACTCACTTGGTAAAGATTACTCACAAAAAGAAATGAACATGAAGGTTCTCAGAGGCTTACCTTCTGAATGGGACACGAAGGTCATTGCTATGAGAGAATCAAAGGATTTATCTAAGATATCCTCCTTTGAACTCTTCTCAGACCTGAAGGCTTATGAATTTGACATAAATAGAAGAAAAGAACCTGACAGCAGTAAGGTTACAGCTCTAGTGGCTGACAACCCTACTGCTACAAGTTCTGATGATGAACACTTGGCTCTTTTTATAAAGCAGCTCAAGAAATTTGGTAAATGGACTAAGAAGAAGCAGTTCACACCAAAGGAAGATGGTAAGGTGAAATCTACAGTACCTAACTCAACTTATTTGTGCTATAACTGCAGAAAACCAGGACATTACATCAAGGATTGTCCATACCCCAAAGCTGAGAAGTACACAGATGAAGAAAAGAGAATCAGGAAAGATAGAAAGAAAAAGATTGCCAAGGAGAGAATTAGAGCACTACTTTCTGAGTTTGATAAAAACTAGGAAGACTGCCTCTCTTCTTCTCAAAAGTCTACTGCAGATTTAGAAGACTCTGACTCTACAGATTCAGATGAAGAAGCCCTGATCTGTCTTATGGCTAAAGATGAAGAGGTATGCTCATCATCATCAAGTTATATTATAGAAAATGATTCTTCCAGTGACATGCTAAGTGCAATCCAAAGACTACAAGAAGAAAATAAAGAACTTAGAAGAGATAATCATATTGGAAGGGAACATGTCAAAACTTTGTTAGCTGGTGTAGATTATACTGAACAACAACTGCTGATTCTACAAGAACTAAAAGAAGGTTACAGTTGTTTGAAAAATGACAATGAAGAACTTTTTAATGAAGCAAGTTGTAGAGCTGCAGACTGTGCTGAATTGAAGGAAACAATCAGAACTCAAGAACTTATAATAGCTGAGCTTGAAGAAAGCAATGCATATTATTAAAAGAAGTTAGATTGTTTTAGAAAGTCATCCAAACAATTGAAGAAGATGTTGTCTGAGCAAAGACACTCAAAGGACTTGACTGGAATAGGATATAATCCTTGTGTCTGGATGAAATACTTGCAAAAGTCAATTCCTAAGACCTGAAAGAAAGTTCATCAAAGAAACAACCCCTGAAGAAGCTGTAAATTCAACCCTACAACTAGAAGATTTGAAATTTTTGAATTCATTCAAAGAATTGTCACCAAGAAGACAACAGAAGATCAAGGAAATGATGAATGATACTGAAGAAGATGTTTCAAACATGTTGCAAAACATGATTTTGAAACCAACTGCAGAATCAAATATACAGTCAGAAGAAGAAGTCTTTCATAGATTGGATATGGAAAGAAGACTCAACTTTGATAGATTCTGGAATGGAAATATGTCAGATATGTCTCCCTCTTCTAGCACTCAAAGAGGAGGATCAAGCAAGAACTGTAGAATTAATAACTCTACAGCTCCTAAAAAGGCTTGGATTGCAAAGAGTAACACTGGAGGAATTCCAAAGCATTGGATTTCTAAATAATTTACTTTATTTTACTGGGACATGTTACAACCACCAAAAGAGAGATTTGGAACATAGACAGTGGTTGTGCAAGACATATGACTGGAGATAGAAGTTTGCTACAAAATGTGAAAGAACACAAAGGTCCTAACGTTGTTTTTTGTGATAATGCTAGTGGAACAGCTAAAGGATCAGGATGCCTACTCAAAGGAAAAGTTCAGATCAATGATGTTTACTTGGTAGATGGTTTAAAGCGTAACTTGCTTAGTGTAAGTCAATTTTGTGACAAAGGCTACACTGTAGACTTTACACATGACACTTGCATAGTCAAAGATGTTGAATCACAAACCACTAAACTGACAGGAAATAGAAAAGGGAATGTTTACATTGTAGAGTGGAACCCTACAGCTGAAACTACCTGTTTTCTAGCCAATCATTCCAATGAAATTAGTTGGCTATGGCACAAAAGAATGAATCACATAAACTTCAAAACCATGAATGAACTTGTGAATAACAGACTTGTAAGAGGTTTGCCAAACACTAAGTTCAGGAAGGAACACTTATGTGATGCTTGTATCAAAGGGAAACAAATCAAGAAGACTTTCAAAAGCAAGACACACCCAAGCACTTCAAGAACACTTGAATTACTGCATATGGATCTTTTTGGACCCATAGAACCAGTAAGTATAAGTGGGAAGAAGTATACTTTGGTTGTGGTAGATGATTACTCAAGATTTTCTTGGGCTGTGTTTCTAAGAAAGAAGAGTGAAACTCTACAGCGGTTACCAGAATTATTGAGACGGATTCATAATGAAAAGAATTTGAAGATTGTGAACATCAGATCAGATAGAGGAACAGAATTCACAAATCAAGTCATTGAAGAGTATTGTTCACTATATGGCATAATGCATGAATACTCTGCAGCTAGAACCCCACAGAAGAATGGAGTTGCAGAAAGGAAAAATAGAACACTCAAGGAAGCTGCCAGAACAATGATTGTTGAAGCAAAGTTGGGTAAGAAATTTTAGGGAGAAGCAACAAGCACTGCATGCTATACTCAAAATAGATGCTTGATTGTTAAGGATCATAAGAAGACTCCATATGAGCTATGGAAAGGAAGGACTCCCAATATCTCTTATCTACACATCTTTGGATGTAAATGCTTCATACTGAATAATGGGAAAGAACACCTCAAGACTTTTGATTCAAAGTCAGATGAAGGTATCTTTCTAGGTTATTCTAATGTAAGCAAAGCATTCAGAGTGTATAACAAGAGATTAATGATTGTGGAAGAGTCACATAATGTTGTTTTTTATGAACAACATAGCTCCCCTGAAGAAGTTATTGAAGATTCTAAAGAGGACAACTCTACAATCACAAGTCAACAGCAGTATGTTGAGATCAAGACTCCTGTAGAATTGATCAACAAAGGCTTTGGCACTGTAATTGTTGAGTTACCACCTTTAAAAATGTTGAAGATCTAGTCTATGAGAATGTTCAAACAGAAGTAGAAACACCAACAACAGGACCTGATGAGTCTGCAGTAGGTGAATCTACAGCTGTAGAGAACAATGATCAAAGATTAGAACCTGTATCAGATTTGATTTGGTTGAAGGATCACCCCCCTGAGCATGTAATTGGAAACCCATCAGATGCTGTAAAGACCAGAAAACAAATCCATGAGGCAATGTTTGCTACATTTTTTTCATCTTCAGAACCTACTGATATTCATGAAGCATTGCAAGATATCAATTGGATTATTGCAATGCAAGAAGAATTGAATGGTTTTGAGAGAAATCAAGTATGGGAACTTGTTCCAAGACCTAGTAATCACAAAGTGATTGGAATTAGGTAGGTGTTCAAGAATAAACTTGATGAAGATGGAATTGTGACCAGAAATAAAGTAAGGTTAGTTTCTCAAGGCTATAGTCAATCTGAAGGCATAGATTTTGATGAACCATTTTCCCAGTTGCAAGATTAGAAGCTATAAGAATATTTCTAGCCTATGCTGCACATATGAACTTTACAGTCTATTAAATGGATGTAAAGAGTGCATCTCTCAATGGTCTACTCTCAGAAGAAGTGTATGTTGAACAACCACCAGGATTTGAGGACTCTACAGATGAAGACATGGTTTATATACTTAGAAAAGCCTTTATGGACTTAAGCAAGCACCAAGAGCATGGTATGATACCCTATGTGATCATCTGATAAAAAATGGATTCAAAAAGGGTATGGTTGACAAGACCTTATTCAGATTACCTTGGTTTAGATTTTGATGTGTGCAAAACAATGTGTTTAATTGTGTAATTTGATCTAACACTTGTGCTAAGGAAATTGGTGTTTGAAATTTATAGTTGTAAGTGAAGTCTGCAATTGTATACTTGATCACTCTACAGCCAGACATGACCCTACAGTTGTAAGGTTTCTCTACAGCCAATTTTTCTTATTGACAGGACTCTACAGCTGCAAGGTTGAAGACTCTACAGCTGCAAAGAACCGTTTGAAGAGAGAGTACAAGTCCAAGATTATTTGAAGATAATGAAGACCCTTAAGCACAATTAGTGTAGCTTTCATGCACTCACTAAAATGCACTTAAGTGGAGGATATTTATTTAATTTTGGAGGATAATGAAGATTAGTTGCAAGACAACCATAATTCTGAAGAAAAGGACAATAGTACACTCAGTACTATCCTGTGTGAAGGATGAGAATCACTTCACACATGCCAAATAGAGAGAGAGGAGCCTTATCCGAATTTTAAATTTGAATTCCTCAACGGATAAGTCACACCACTCAATCTATTAATAGAAGAAGTCCTCAGAGGAAGCAACAATAACAACCCTGAGCATACAAGCATTCTGCCTAAGCAAGTCTACAGCCAACAAATTTTCTGAGAGAGCTTTATTGTTTTTATTCTTTGTGATTCATAGGATAGTTGGTTAGGATTTTCTTAGAAAGAATCACATATTATTTTGTTGTTGTTCCCTCACCTGTTTTATTTTCTACTTTGTGTAGATATCTTTTTATGAGCTTTTGTAAACTCTTTGTGAGTTATATTCTGAGTGAATAGGGTAGTTTAATCTCTTGTTAGAATAGGAATCTGAGTGAACCTAGTTCTAAGGGGGAACTACTTGTATTGATCTGTGTGATCTCATCTTAGTGAATTTGGCACCTGAGTGGTGTAACAGTGGATGTAGGTGGCCTTTTTATAGACACTGAACCACTATAAATTTGGTCTATTTACTTTCTGTTATTTAATTTATTGTTCTGCATATTTAGTTTATTTGTTACATTCATCATTCTTTTGAAATTCGAGTGCGTAAAACTTTGTGGTTTTCACAAAGAGAAACTGACTCTACAGCTGTAGACTTCTCTAAGTCACTCAGTTGTTAAGTCTGTTTATATTGTTTTTCATTAACACTAACTTATTTCCGCTGCACATTAGAGTATTCTCAATACACTTTTAAGTGTGAGAACTCCTCTGATACTTTGTCTACAAGTGATTTTTTATTTTTGCAAGTTTTTGAACTCTACAGCTGTAGACTTCTTATGTCCACAGCTGTAACCTTTGTGGTCCAGTTTCTAAAACTCTTGTAGACCTGTTATTTTGAACTTAAAAGAGTCTACTGTAAGGTTCTAGAATCCCCTCTTTGAAAAAGTTTTGAAAATCTAATTTTGGACTCAAGGTCTATTCACCCCCCTCTAGACCTCGACCACTTTAAGGGACCAACAATTAGTAAATTAATAACATATATCAACATAAATCAATAAAAAGAATAAAAAATAAATTAAGTAACATATATTATTTTTTGCGAAAATACATATTTTTTTCCTTATAGTTACTTGAAAAGTATAAAAAAATAACTTATTAATAATTAGGAACACATATTTTATCTTTTTAGTAACACATATGTCTATATAATATTCTCTCCGTCCCACTATAAGTTGCTTATTTTGTCATTTTCGACCGTCCTACTATATGTTGCTCATTTGCTTTTTTACCTTTTTAGGAAAATACTATTCACTTCTTTATTATTATTTTTAATACTTTTTATATTATTCTTATTACTTTTCTCCATCAAATCACATGTACTATATCAATATTTTTATACCATTCTGAATATTAGTGCCAAAAAATTATAAGCATCTTATAAGGGGAGAGAGAGAATAATATATTTGAGAGCGAATTTTTCTAAATGTATATTATAATATTACTTGGCTTTTTTTAAGTCAACACACCAATAAAAAAAATTGAAAGAAAGTGAGAATATGTTGACTGTATAATGTATTGTTGATCTTACATACGTGTGGCATGCTCATATATGATGATTAATTAATTTTTTTTCTTGGATTAATGCAGAAAGAGAAGGAGGCTGTGGCATTGGAATTAAAACTGAAGCCAAGACAAGTGTAAGGATCCGCGACTTTTTATCGAGTCGAACTCGCATTATCCCTCCGTCCCAACTCTTTCTTCCTATTTTTTCATTTCGTGACGTTTCAATTTTTTCTGCACACCTTAAAAAGGAAATAATTTATACTCACAAAAGTCAATAAAGTATATTTTTTATATTTTATTATTTAACTTCACACTCACATACTCCAACCTTTCCTTAATATTACCTCCGTCCAGGAACTACTTTCATAGTAGTTCCGGGCACGCGAACCAAGGAAAAATAAATATGTGAGTGTAAAGTTAAATAATAAAATAAGAAAAAATGTATTTTGTTGACTTTTGTGAGAGAGAGAGTTTCTTTTTTTGGTGTGTGAAAGAAGAGTTGGGACGTCCAAATAAGGAAAGTGTGAAAGTAGTTTTGGGACGGAGGGAGTATGTGTGCCCTGATCTTTTTGAAGAAAGACCAAGGACGGAGGGAATATAATTTATTTATTTTTGAAAAAATTCTACGGTAGACTTTTTTTATATAATACTTCCTCATATATATATACTCCCTCCGTCCCAGGGAATTTGCACCCCTGAGATGACACAAGGTTTAAGGAAAATATATTTTTAAATAAAGTAGTGGTGTATGGGTAAATGTGTGGAAAGTTTTGTGAGTGTGCACGCAAATCGATATTTCTTTTTTAAGTAGTGTGCAAATTGATTTGGAACAAATCAAAATGAAAAGTGTGCAAATTGGTCTGGGACGGAGGGAGTATATATGAATGCTGGCCTGCACAAAAAGTAGTCCTGTGTAGATCCACCTACTAAGTTGTGTAAAAATTAAATTTGAGATGCGTAGTTTTAATATTTGGACTGTTCCCAATGGCCCTGGCAATCTGATTAGAAAATTGACACTCCTCAAGATGTTGTGTCCTTATGTCCAAAGAGGTTCTTTCCAATTATGGAAACTGCACAGTGTTACAGCACATAAGCCCTTGTTTCTACCATTTTAAAACATGGGTACCATGTACTTTGGTTTCTTGGTCTAATACAATGCTCAAATGTACTTAAAACTGGTGCTTAATTAGTACTTGCAGTTTAACTTAAGCTTAGTGTGATCTGACCCACGTGTTTTTGATTAATATATTCCAAGATCGTATAATTTTTTCAAGAATTAAACTAATTAATTCATAAAATATTGAAAATACATTATTAAATCTGGAGATCTGTATATCTGCAAAAAGCCTACTTTGTGCAACCCTCAACTTAGGGTTAAGGATTAAAAAAGTGTGTTTCTTAGCATAAGTGGAAACCAACTGTAGCAGATTATATGACCTGCAGAGTGATATTAATAAAGGACTTTAGATATTGGAACATTCTCCTACATTTTAATTATATTAGCATACAGGTATTAATTATATAAATTTACACATTTTATTCTTTTACAATTAACGTGCATAAAATTGACTCTTTTGTAATATGGTATTCATCTCTGTCCCATTTTAAAATTTTCACGAAAGATAATATGAATTTTATTAAAAAGAAATTGTAAAATTGAGATATATTGATCATTTCTTCTTAACAGAAGATAAGTTATAGATTATTGTTTAAGAATATATTCAAAAGTATGATATCAAAATGTAAATAAAGATGTTTGTACAAGAAATTATTTTGTGAGGGTTATATATATATATTCCTTCCGTCTCAACTCTTTCTTCCAGTTTTATTATTTTTTGTAAGGAGAATATAATAAAAGTATGAAGAAAGAGTTGGGACGAGGTAGTATATATATATATATATATTTTGAAGTATTTTGGTTAGGAGGAACACTAATCTCCTCCTTTTTAATTTTGAGTAATCAATAATGGAAAAACGAAGTAATAATAAATAATAATATTATTTAATGCGTACTTAGGCATGTAACATAAAAAAGGAACCAAATATTACGTGTTATACATGATATTGGACATAAAAAATGAAATACTTGCTCTTTTCCTTTTTGGGGGGGTTGAGTTAATTATGTTGTTTAGGGGGACAGCATCTTTGATCTCATGGATTAATGCACAAATCCTGTGATGTATATCAAAGGAATATGTACGTAGTGGAGTGGTATATGGGTTGTGCTAATTAAAGAAAAGAGATACAATCTTATTATAATTTAATTTCATGATATATGTTTAATATATTCTACATCTACTTTCACATTTTTTTATTTAAATGTCATATATTTTTTCACATTTCTAAAAAAAATCATATATATAAAAATTAATAAAAATATAGATATTTTATTGATTGATTTACATATAGGTTCAAGAAAGTCACTATATTTACAAATATGTTCAAAATATTTGCACAGAAACACATTTTTTTTTCTGCACGGAAGCACTTTTTTTTTTCTGCACAACATCTATTTATAAATATAGTGATTTTTTTGAACCTATATGTAAGTCACCCTATTTTATTTTTTATTTAACTTTGCACACGTATATATTTTTTTAAAATAAATAATATTTTATTTGAAAGAAAGTTAATGTAGAGGGAATATTCTAATTAAAGACTTCCACAACATTGTTAATTATAATTGGGCTTTTTCAATTACTCAATTGGGAAATATGGTAGCCTCATGAGGAACTTCCTAGTTTTGGTTTTGGGTGAGGTTATAGCTTTGTTTATATCCCTCCACTAGCTTGCTGTGAAATATGAATGAATAGAGTTTAATCACATCTCATTAATACATCTATCATCAATATTTTAATCACATCTCACTAAATTTGAAACTATTGTTCTCCATACTGTGAAATATAGTTCTGTAGAGTGGATAGACTCTTTGGTTAGTATGAAGTGCTCAGTATTCAAAATGTACTTAATTATTCTTTTTACATTTTGTAACTGTTAAATTAATATTTTTAACAAAAAATTTATATTTACTATTTAAAAATATACAAAATGTGAATAAATTTCGCAGTGTAATTGATTAATAGTATACTTTGTCTTAGATGCCATGATATATGTAAAGTAGAGATGTTAAACGGGTTAGCCCTAACCCTATAGGGTCAGTCCTAATGGGCTTCGGGCTAAACGGGTTAGGGCCTTATCCCGATCATTCTTAACGCTCCTCTAATATTGGAGACCTAACCCTAACTCTAGCGGTCCTCGGGCTAAACGGGTCATAAACGGGCTATGTCAGAAATATAGAAAAAATCTAAATTTTAACACATAATCTAAAATAATGGTCATAAAATATTAATATTTAAACTAGAACCTAAGTATTGTCCATAATTTCATTAAAATTAATAAAAATAGTTTAACATAATGACAAAAGATCAAATGTTAACACTTAAAAAGTTCAAAATATTGGTATTTAAAAGTTCAAATATAAATACTTAAAATTAATATATATAATACATAAATAGAAATTGTGGATAATTTCAATTAATAATAATAATAACTAGTAAGTATATTATATATTTAATATGTATATATAAAATATAAAAAAATTATGCGGGCTAGCGGGCGGGCTCGGTTAACCGACGGGCTAGCCCGTTTAGCCCGCGGGCTAATAGGGCCGGGCCCAAAAAGCCCGGATTTAAACGGGCCTACCAAAAGCATGGCCCTAACCCTGCATTTTTCAGGGTTAAACGGGCCGGCCCTATTAGCCCAGCCCGGATTAACATCTCTAATGTAAAGTGTACTTGTAATTCGATCTACTACTACATTAAAAAAAAATATATTTATACATTGATCGTACGGTGCAATTTAAATTTATAAAAATGTGTTAATATTAATTCATCCGTCGCCGTATACAAATGATGTGATGGAGAGAAGAAAATATATAAGTATACAGAATAAATGAGTGATCAAATGTATAAATAAAACTAAAATGTGTGAATATAATATTCTTATTTTTATGTAATAAATAGAATGAACATTCATATATAGTGGAATAAATAAAAATGATAAAATAAAAAATTTATAATGGAACGAAAGAAATAATTGTTTTCGCAGAAAATATTAATTGCCAGAGATATATAATAGTGTTATTTTATGATTTTATCGGAACTCAATAGATTTACTGTAAATCAAATTTAAAAAATATCATTAACATAGTAACAATATATTTTTCTTTTAGCATATCAAATATCACGTCCTTAAAAAATTATTGATTTTATGAGTTATGTTACAAACTAAGAGTCGTTTGGTCAAAGGTAACAAGAATGAAAAAATAGTAAATGAGATTAATAAAAATTTATTTATTTTAATAATATTTAATATTATTTATTATATATGGATAAAATTATAAAAATAGGTTGAGCTAATGATAAATTTTCTTTTACCGCAATAAGCATTTTAATAAAAATTTTAAATAAAAGCCCAGATTAACTAATTAAGGTGTCACTTGTAGTAGAAATGAAGTGATGGGCCTTTAAAGTATGAATCCAGTTTGGAAAAAAAAAAAAAAAAACGAATTAGTAATTACTTATTTAAAAACCTATATAAATAGTGTATTCCCTACCTTTGCTAGCTATATAAAGGGCGGTGCATCACCGCTATATTATCAACTGGTTTGCTAGCTATACAAAAGCCCTTCTCCTTTTCTTTTCTTCTCCAGTATTCTTTGAAATTTTTTTAAGTTTTAAAAATGGCATTTAATTTTGTAAGTGATGCAAGTTTTAGAGAGAGCTTTCTTTGGTCCAAGCAGAGGGGCAGTAGGGTTCTATTTGCTGCTGACTCATTCATCCAAATGCTGAGTAGCTCACCGAGTTGCTACTCCTCAACTGAGTGAATGACGCGGGAGTCAAGTTGGATCCTAAACCTCCTTTTTTTGGACTGAAGGGAGCTCCCTCACAATCCTTTTATTTCTTTCATCATTTTCAAAGATTGATTTGCAAGTCTTCTGCTAGGGTTTTTAAACTTTGATTATAATATTTTCTATTTTTTTCACTAATCACTTGTGATGATGAATGTGTCGGTGCCCCTCTCTCTCTTTCTATGGCTTTCTCTCTCATGTTTAGGGTTTGTGGTTGCAGGGAAAGGGCGAGAAGATGTGTTGATGAACAAAGGTTTAGTTTCTTGGGGGTTGGTCTCTCTCTCTCTCTCTCTCTCTCTCTCTCTCAGTGGTAGCAACAAGTTCCCAGGCATGTTCTGTTGGTGGGTCGTTACAATTTCCAAAATGTACTCTGCGGCCCTTGATCTTCGCTGTTGTCCTACTTAATTTATTTTTTTTAATTAGTTGATTAATGTCCCAATAAAACATAGAGAGTGGGGGTAGTTTGGTTTTACATTAAGATCTGTATGGGAAGTTGAAGGATTGACACTAATTTTTTTTCACTTTTGTAGGTGATACGATGTTCCTCTACGGTTTTAAATTTGTAAATTATTTAATAGAGTACAGTTTTTACTGTAAGGTATATACTTGTATCTGTAGATTACATATTAACCCTCGATTGCTAAATGATAAACAGATTTTTCAATAATTAAGATTCAAAATACATATGTTAATATATATAAAAATATATGAAGAGTACGAGGATTGTTTTTCATCGTGAGAACTGTACTATTTGAAACACAACAAAATTCATAAAAAATATTAATGCTGCCACTGTAGATGTTTTCATGTAATAATAAAGGTAATTATTTATAATGCTTCTTTCATTCATAATAAATAATTTTTTTTTTCTGCACATACTTTAATATAATATTTCAAAAAATGTGAGTTTAAAAATTACTTTTTAATTTGTAAACAGATTTAACAATATTCCATAATAGTCCCAAATATTTGATTAATTATTGAAGACAGTTAAATTTTTTTGTAATAGGAAGGTTTTATTATCTGAAACGATTTTTATGCAAATCTTTCCAAGGAATATGTTCGTTTTTTTTAATTTTGAGTTTCCACATAGATTTAAATATTATTAAAAGGGATAATTTATAAAATTATACAAATATTTATTTTTATGTTAATATTTTATTTAAAAAATTAAAAGAAACTTTCTAGATATATTTAATTATTTCTTTGTCTCAAAATTATTTTTATATTTTCCTTATTTGAATGTTGCAATTTTTCTTTTACACATCTAAAAATAAATTTTTTTACGCCCAAAAAAATTTAATAAAATATATTTTTTTATTTTATTATTTAATTTTACACTTACGTATTTTTTCTTAATTTCTCTATTAGAGCCCAAATTTTTTGGGTTTAAGGGAGTTGAATTTAATGCAAGTTTTTTTTTTTTATTAAATTCAAAGTGTGGCAGTAAGTTTAGTATTTCACCAGTTGTATTATACATACTGAATATATATACGCGTGGATCTAAACCTCGTATAAATACCTAGGTATCAATTATTCTGGGGTAAGCTAGGTATTTTATTGTATATGTCCAGTTGTATTTGTAATTGTACGTGTATCAAATAGGTCATATAAATACACAGCTGTGATGAAATGATCTTCGTACCAATGAAGTGATTTAGAAAAAGCAGACGTCACTTCCCTCAGATTTTCAGAATCTTTGAAGTAAACCCTAAAAAATGAGAAAGGATTAATTAAAATGAAAAAAATTGAAGTGGAAGAAGTCCATAAACCAAAGGTTGTTTGGTGCTCTCCCTGCGATTGACAGGTGCCCTATGCGCTCATTTTTTTCCTTTCTTTTTAATAGAATCTTTCCCTGGATCCCTCTTTCAACTTAATTCTCATGTGACATTTTTTTAAGTAGTACTCTCAAATAATTCGGTTCAACTTTTACAATTACTTTTCTACAAAAGATAATATTGAATTTACTACCTCCTTCATCCATTATACTCCTGTCTCAGCATATTTTTCATATGAGATAGAATATACACTTTTAAGAAAAAATAAAGAATGTGAGTGTAGTTAAATAATAAAATATAAAAAATTATATTTTATTATCTTTTGTAAAATAAAAGTTGGAGCATCCCAAAATAAAAGTTGGAGTATTAAAATTTGTTGTACTTTTTATATAGAAATTAAGAAAAAATATAATGAGTACTATGCAAGATAGAAAATGTGAGATGAAAATTTTGAAAGTGGAAATTTAAAAAAAAAATAAAAATTTGGAGTAAGCAAATTTTTATGATATTACAAAAAAATTGTATTTTTGCAATCGATTTAACGATTGATTTTTGGATGTCAAAATACGAATCGATTTTAGAAAGTCGTTAAAACACGAGGTGCTAACATAAGCTTTTTGTTGCTGATAGCTGATCAATGATCGTCTTGCACCGGTCGCTGATTTATCAGGGTCAAGATTTGAATGACTATCATATTTGCGATTCCCACTGGCTGCCCACGTCCATATTGGTACCTTGGACGGGGCACGAGCCACTAGGCTAATGATCCACTAGCTTATTAATTGAGGTTCATGTTGTATACAACGAGTCAACTATGCCAACGAGCCACTTGGGCAACTGTGCACTAGCTTATTAATTAATAATAATATAATAAATATTTAAGAAAAAAATTAACAAAAAATTAATAAAGTATTCAAGAAATTAAAATTAAATAACTCTAGTTCTCATCGAACCTAAATCAATTTTCTCACCACCCTCGCCTTCCCCATTCCCTCCCTGACTACCCCGACAAGGGACAATGCTTGGGCCTCCAACTACTATAGACAGAGGAGGAGCACTCATATGTACGTAGAGGTTTTGACACCCAAGCCCTCATATGTACGTAGAGGTTTTGACACCCAACTCAACAGGTCTTGATCTTCCTCAACATAACCTCCATTTTATTTTTCACCTCTGAAAGATGGCGCTCCACTTCGAAGGGATGATAGCCGATCAAAGAGGAGGAGCTGGTCTGCGGGATTGCGCGATAGTCTTACTATGACTTCCAGTCCAATAATCTTCTTTTTTTTTTACTTCGACAACTTTCAAATAGATGTGATTCTCATCAACCATGCCCGGAGCAGGTGTAGAATTTATTAGAGTGGGTACCATATGCTGTTAGGTCTCGATGAGGGTCTCTTTTATTTTATTATAAAATTAAATAAAATATAATTAAAATTTAAATATAATTAATAGAATTAAACACTAATTAAAATTAAAATATAAAATAGGATTAATTACCTATAAGTGCTTTATAACACCTCATAACTCATATTAGTCTTCTAAATAAGTGTTTTTTTATTGCATATAGGTCCAATAAACTCATATTATTTACCCAAATGCCAATCATCCTACTTTAGTTTGAAAATTTTAATCTATAATTGTAGCACCTAACACACCCTCTCTCATCTCTTTCTCCTCTATCACTCTCACTCCTAGATATATCTCTAAAACACTCTCCTCATCCAGTTGGGGGTGATGGCAGCATCATAGTTGATTGAGGGGTGTCGAATTTGGTGAAGGGAGGGTAAGGGTGGTGGCGCTGGTCTGTTGACGTTGGCAATGGCCTGTTGGCGGAGAAGAAAGGGGTTTTCTGTTAGGCTCCAATTGGATGAGTGGATTTGAAATTCATAGATTTCACACACAAATAACTTGTTGGTCCCTTAAAGTGGTCAAGGTCTAGAGGGGGGGTGAATAGACCTTGAGTACAAAATCAGATTTTCAAACTTTTCAAAATAAGAGGGGTTCTAGAACCTTACAGTAACCTCTTTAAGTTCAAAAAGATAAGTCTACAAGAGTTTTAGAAACTAAACCACAAAGGTTAGAGCTGTGGACTTAAGAAGTCTGCAGCTGCAGAGTTTAAAAACAACTTTGCAAAAACAAAAGGATCACTTGTAGACAAAATATCAGAGGAGTTCTCACAATTATAATTGTGTTGAGAATACTCTAATGTGCAGCGGAATAAAGCGAGTGTTAATGAAAAATAATGTAAACAAACTTAACAGCTGAGTGACTTAGAGAAGTCTACAGCTGTAGAGTCAGTTTTTCTTTGTGATAAACACAAAGTTTTATGCACTCAGGTTTCAAAAGAATGATGAATGTAACAAGGAAATTAAATATACAGGACAAGAATTAAATGGCAGAAAGTAAATTGACCAGATTTATAGTGGTTCAGTGTCTATAAAAAGACCACCTACATCCACTGTTACACCACTCAGATGCCAAATTCACTAAGATGTGATCACTAAGATCAATACAAGTAGTTCCCCCTTAGAACTAGGTTCACTCAGATTCCTATTCTAAAAAGAGATTAAACTACCCTATTCACTCAGAATATAACTCACAAAGAGTTTTACAATACCTCACAAAGAGATATCTACACTAAGTAGAAATATAAAATAGGTGAGGGAACAACAACAAAAAGGTGTGATTCTTTCTAAGAATAATCCTAACCAACTATCTTATGAATCACAAAGAATAAAACGAGTAAGGCTCTCTCAGAATTTTGTTGGCTGTAGACTTGCTTATGCAGAATGCTTGTGTTGGGACAATCTGAGTATTTTGATTAGATCCCAAAACCCCTGATGAATTTGCCTAAGTATAGTGTTCAGGATAAAATAGTTCAGGATAGTTAGGTTAGAGATTCAGTACAGAAGGATCATGCTGAAGACTGAAGAATATTGGAGTCGACCC
>JAPKLY010000038.1:1809395-2026078 GCA_026898435.1 Prunella vulgaris
CGCTTCCGAGCAGTCAGTAGGTTTGTTATCTCTACTGAGCCTCCGAGTACTTTACTCACACTCAGCTTATCTGACTCATTACTGAACCGTCCCTGCTGCCCCTGCGGACATTCAGCATACTGAGTACTTCAGGGAATCCTGACTGAGTGCGTTAGAGCATTTTTCTGAGTCTTTCAGAAAAATCTGACATCAGTGTATTCCCCCCCCATACACTGATTTAACTCGTTTCGGGACCAACAAAATATTAATTATTCACAAAAATTTATTTATTTTATAGAGATAATTATTTTTTCATATAACAATATATGTATTACATGAAATAATATACCTAGATTTAAAGGGATTATGAATAAATTAAGAAACACAAATTTATTCTCATAAAATTATTTTTTGTCCTTATAGTAACACACATTTGTCTATATAATAACACAAACTTGGAGACAAATGTGTGTTACTAGTAGAGCAAATGTGTGTTACTGTAAAATTAAATCTGTGTTACTATTAGAGCAAATGTGTGTTACTATATATATAAATATTTATTTATAACATAATATTAAATGAATATATTTTAATCAACACAATATTTTTTTTTTTAAAAAGAAAAAACTAAAATTAAAAAAGTAGTATTTGCCAACCTTGTGAAGAGGGAAAATGATATGTATGGGGGTGGGGAGGGGCATTAATATGCATGAGGCAGGACAATTAGTATGCATGGACAGTGGCGGCATTAGTGTGTGTGGTGGAAGGAAACAACGAAATGGTTATACGTCATCAGCGAATTCTCAATTAAGGGCATTGTCGTCTTTTTAATAAAATTTTTATGGTAGAAATTTCTACGCAAGTGCTGCTCTTAAATTGTATCTCATTTTACTAATAATTAAATAAAAATATATTTCTCACAATGTCGTTCACTTAAATTAATTAATACGTCTTCATAAAAAATATAATTTATGCATTTAAATAATACAAATCAACTCCATTAAAAAGCGATACAAAGTAAAATGAGAAAATAAAATTGGGATGAAGGGAGTATGAATTAGCACCTATTTCGAGCGACATAGCTTCATTATTCGTTTATATTAATAACATAAATATCTCATGTGAATGTATTTTAGAGTAAAACTTGATTAATGAATAAATTTGTTTTTCAATACTAAATAACTTGAAGGACTATCATCCATCGGTCTCTTCGAGCCATCAACTCTTCAACCTGAAAATATTAATAAGATTGGGATAAACAAACAACTAGCTCAATGGCGATCTCTTTGTCACAGTTAAATATCTCACGTAAATAAAATCATCAACTCACAAATACGCATACTCTTTTACTTATAATTGTTCCATGACTTTATATAGATGCACTGACTACACCAATGATGCATCGGCAGACCTGCATACGTGATTTTCCAGGAAAAATATGCGTTAAATAATGACTATAGAAGCCACTACATGCGTCAAATAATGATTATAGAAGTCACAACATGCGTCAACGAATTTTATAAAACATATCATATGATGAAGTAAGTAACAAATCACTCACATTAAATATTTAAAAGTAACAAAACATGTAAAAACAAACCCTACCTTGGAATGTTGAAAAGATGAAAAATACGTGTACAACGGCTAACCTCTAGACCTCAACCCTCAAAGCACGCCCAACACTTAGAAAAAAATTAATCTCTCATCTCTCTTTTTCTTCTCAATTTTCGGCCAACATAGATGAGAAAAAATAAAACATGGCTTAATCTTACTCTTATAGTGGACGAATTCTCCTTGGATAATTAAAATATCTAAATCTTTGGCCTAAATCTTTACTACTCAAGATCAAATCTTATGGTTACAACATTAAGTCTTTAAATATTAATATAATATTTCAAATAGGGCTAATCTTGATACTTATCTCCTAAAAATAATCAAATCTTGATTATTTTTTTGATCTTAGTCCTTATTTAGATAATCTAGTTAAAATTCCATTAACATTCATTATTATTGTTGTGATTTTGCATAGCAATAATATAAAAGCAATAAAGAAAAAAGATTTGACTACCCAGTTTGTCACAACGTGACTACGTTTGGGGGCGACCAAGCCAGGAGATGTATAATATGACTGCGTATGAAGTTGTACAAAGTTACGGAATACAAGAGATAGAATACAATATATAGTAAAGTATCCTAACTCTAACCCTAAGCCAATAGGCCTAAAGCCCACTGGACTAAATATATTATTATGTCCACATATATTATATTATGTAATCTAATATATTACAACACTCCACATTGGACATAATAACAATGACATGGAAGAATACAAAAGTTAACAAAGGAGTATAATCATTGATCTTCGGGATCCAATCTTTAGGATTGTTTTGAATTAGATACTCCCCATGAAGACAACAATCTTCTAAGTCGACGCATCCCAATTCCATGTACATACTTTTCAAAAGTAGAAGTGGGAAGGGATTTAGTGAACAAATCTACAGATTATCACTTGAGCGTACTTGTTTTATCGTAATCTCACCACTCTTTTGGAGTTCGTGAGGATAAAAGAATTTTGGGGAAATATATTTCGTCAAATTCCCTTTGACATAGCCATTACTCATTTGAGCAATACATGCAGCGTTATCTTCATAAATAACTGAAGGGCTTAAGTTATTAGAAGGGATACCACACGAGTCGTGAATGTGTTTTACTAAAGATTTCAGCCACACATTCTCGTGCAGTTTCATATAGAGCTATAATCTCTGAGTGGTTTGACAATGTGGTCACCATAGTTTGTTTAACAGATCTCCATGAAATGGCTGTACCACCACAGAGAAAAACATAACCGGTTTGCGATTTCGCATTGTGGGGATCAGATAGATAACCAGCATCAGCATAACCTACAAGTGTTTTGTCTTGGTTTCTTAGATAGAACAGACCAAGATCTTGTGCACCTTGAAGATATCGTAAGATATGTTTCACATCATTCCAATATCTCCTCGTAGGGGAGGCACTGAACCTTGCAAGTAAGTTCACTGCAAAGGCGATATCCGGCCTAGTGAAGTTTACAAGATAGAGCAGCGCGCCAATCGCACTAAGATAAGGAACTTCAGGTCCTAATAGCTCTTCGGGTATCTTCTTTAGGTCTAAATGGGTCATTTTCCACTTCGAGGGAACGAACAACCATTGGTGTAATTAGTGGATGAGATTTATCCATGTGGAATCTCTCCAACACTTTCTTTAAGTAGGCTGACTGGTGTATCAGTATTCCTTCAAGGAAGTACTCGATTTGCATGCCGAGATAGAATTTGGTTTTACCCAAAGTTTTCATTTCGAATTCAGTTTTTAGGATTGAACTTGCTTCTTCAATCTCTTTCCTTGTTCCAATAATGTTTAGATCATCAACGTACACCGAGATGATGCAAAAACCATTAAGGGATTTCTTTATGAATACACAAGTAAAAGCCTCGTTATTTACGTATTCCTTCTTCAGGAGGAATTCGCTAAGTCGATTATACCACATTCAACCTGATTGTTTTAAACCATATAACGAGTGTTGTAGTTTTATGCTGAACATACTACGATGTTCATTATTCCTCATTTGTGGAATCTTTAATCCATCAGGGATTTTCATATAGATATCAATATCTAATGATCCATATAAGTATGCGGTAACTACGTACATTAACTGCATTTCTAAGTTTAGTTTAAATGCCAGGGATATTAAGAAGTGGAATGTTATTGCATCTATAACTGGAGAATAGGTTTGATCGAAATCAATACCGGGTCTCGGCGAAAACCCTTGAGCTACTAACCTCGCTTTGTATCTCACAATTTCATTATTTTTGTTTCACTTTCGTACAAATACCCATTTGTTTCTGATAGTGTTGTGTGGCCGTTGAGTTGAAGTATTGTTCGAAGTGTGGCGACACTCAAGACAACACTTAATGTGTTCAGAATGTTGTAGAGAGAATAAGTAAACAGCGGAAGTCTTTTTAACACAAGGATTAACTCAATCTTTCCACAAACTAAATTAGTTTGTGGCGGCCTCAAGGCTGAAATATCACTAACTTGGAAAAAGTGATTACAAAAACAAATTCGAGACTTGGAAACATTCTTTCCAAATCTCAAACATAAAATCGGATAAAATATCCAAACAAGTTCCCAAATGGCAAACCTAGATTGTTAAGTCTAAGTCTATTTCAAGCACAAACTTCCACTACCTGTGAACAACTCAGCAAAACGTATGGGATAATAATATACACAGTGTTGTACAGAGTGTAACAACACATGTGAAACCACTACATAGAAATCGTAAAATGGGTTCCGATAAATGCGTGTTGCTTCTATATGTAGTGTGGAGTCTCTCTCTCAGAGTTTCTGGACGTATTCCTCATCTATTTATAGAGTTGGAATGTGGATCCGTCCATCAATAAAGTGGAAATCATGGAGAGAAGTTGAGATCCACTTTTGTAGGAGTTGAGGTAACTTCCATGTAACTTCATTTCTTTACTCTGCGGTTCTTTGATTCCACATCCTTCCACTATGTTCCAGATCCTTCCAGGTGTATCAAGAATATTCTGGGTCATGGGAATAACCGCCGTTGACCGTCGTTGACCAGAGACAGCACCAAGGACAACCATTGAGGCAACACTAAGCAGTTAATCACTGGAACATATTTCATGAAGGATGTTGACCTGAAATGATAGCAAAGACAATTCGAACAACACTAAAAAGTTAGTCGTTAGAACGAATATCCTAGAGAATGTCTTGGAGGATGGGTGTGATTCCAGATGTGATAGCACTGGTCTCAACACTCACATCAACAATCTCCCCCAATCACACCTATCTGCAAACACTCAACTTGATGCACACAAAATCAGTTTATGACAAAGGCACAACAGATGTTAGTTTGTAGCAGTGTAATTATAGATAAGAACTTGGTGCACATTTAAACAGAGTATGATAAACGCACAACAAAATTCATCATGAGTAATCAATGGGAAAGACATCCTAATTGCTATCAGTTCAATATTAAAACAAAGGAACAGAATCAGAGTAAAAATAAGGGCAGAATAAGAATCAGTATTCAAGTTACATCAACTTCAAATAGTCAGCAATGTTAGTGGGATCAGAGTTATGATCAGAGTGAAAAAACTCCAGCAGTAGCAATCTCCCCCTAACATTAAGAACTCCCCCTAAGTAGCAGCTTCAGTAGCATCGACATCAGTATTGACAAGATCTGCAGGTGTTACCTCAGGGATGGCAACATCAGGGGCTTCATTACCAGCAGCAGCAGCAGCATTAACCTCATCGGTTATGTCCTCAATCACAACATTACCAGATCCAGAGCTTTCAACAGCAGTAGGTTCATTTGTTGGTGCATCAGTTGGTACATCTCCCCCTGTGGATGTGGATAGGAGGGATTTCCAAAAGGTGCTCCTTTCTTCAAGGATATCAGTCTGTTTGTTAAGAGAAGTGGCTTGGAGTCTGAGCTGTGAAACTTGCTTGGCAAGAGCAGTAGCCTGTTCTTCAATGTACCTGCGATGAACAATAACAGATACTACCTCACCAGCAGTGGAAGTAGATTCAGTGTGAGCAGGAGTGTTGCCAACCATAGGGGCAACATTTGGTTCATCAGTGGCAAGGACAGAGGCAGATGCAGTAGCAGGAGGGTTGTCAGTTTCAAAGGTTTGAGGTGTTTCAGTGGTTTGATGTGGGAGAGTATGTGAGGAAGATGAAATGGATGACCTTTTATGCTTCAATGATATGCGTGAGACACTAAGTAATTTATTTGATTTTTTGAAAGAATTTTTAATGCACGAACACAAGAGATGAAAGAAACGGCACATTAATCACAAATTTAACACATAATGAAATACTTCAATTTATAAGAGAATTTTGAAAATTAGGAGCAGTTTAATTAAGAGAAAAAATATCCACCATTATTTAGATAACTACCCATGATGTGTTAGTGTAGAAAGTGGGGTGAAAGTCGGGTAGTTATTGGAATTAAAGGAAAATAATCGACAATTAATTAATTAATTAATTAATAACATATAATTATCACAATATTATCATAATTAAAATAATTAAATAACTCATTACGTAAATGCTAAAAATATTCTGAGACTTAGATCAATTACGGTTTATAATGTAGGCACACATACATAATTTTTTTTATGCACTTTTTATTCTCAAGAATTTAATCACCTTTTGAAAAGAACACATCGTGGTTGTCAGCCCCGTGTGCCTAGTTACTCAGCGATCATTCAAGAGTGTTCTTCTTTTCCTTTTTGAAACTAAACATCCTTTTGAAAAGAACACATCGTGATTGTCAGTCCCGTGTGCCTAGTTGCTCAGCATGTTTAGACCTTTGATTTTTTTAGAACTTGTGCTTTTTTTGTGTATGTCCAGTACGAAACCTTTGAGATCACATCACGTCAGAATATGGTTAGCAAAAACAATATAAGTTACAGAACTACTCAATTACGACATAAAATGATAAAAATATAGTAGTGTTGCTTCAAGTGTAGTAACACTCGGAGCAACGTCACACACAAATTTTCAAGGAATGCAGAGTCCAAGAGATTTTCTAAGTGAAGAAAACCTCTCAAAGTCTAGTGCTTTTGTGAAAATGTCAGCTATCTGTTTTTCAGTGGATATATACTCTAATTTCACTATTTCCTTCTCAACTAGATCTCTTAAAAAAATGGTGTATAATGCTTATGTGTTTTGTGAGTGAGTGTTGTACCGGATTTTTTGAAATGTTGATCGCACTTGTGTTATCACAGAAAATTACCAATGTATTTGTCTCACACACATAATCATCTAGCATTTTTTTAAGCCATAGGAGTTGTGTACAACAGCTACCAGCAGCTATGTACTCAGATTCAGCAGTGGATTGGGAAATGTTGCACAAAGTGTTGTCACCAATGAGATAACAATTATCAGCAGAACGATGACCAACCATTACACACTTATCAGTTTCATCCAATACAGAACATGAGTCTTTATCAAACTTCGCATGCAGATTATTATCACACAACTGACTTATGCTTATCAAGTTAGCACGTAAACCTTCAACATGCAGCATATTTTTCAGTTTTGGAAAACCTTCAACATTCAAAGTTCCTTTTCCTATTATGTTACCCTTAGAACCACCACCATATGTAACTTTACCACCATCAAAAGTTTCATATTCATTCAAGTATTCAATATTTCCTGTCATATGTCTAGAACACCCACTGTCATAATACCATAAATCAGGTACACATGTTTGTAAAGAAGTACAAACGATATTGCAAAGCACTTTGGGTTTTCTAATCCATGCAGATTTTGATGTGTGTGAATACTTGTGTGGTAACACTCCAGGTAACACTTTTCCAGAAAGTAAATCATCTTTTAGTTTGAAACAGTAAGGACGAATGTGTCCAGGAACTGAACAATAATGACAGATAAAAGTTCTTTTGCCTCTTTGTTTTGGAAACTTTTTAGAATAAACTTTTGAGTTTGGTTTCACAAAGGTGACAGGTTTTTCAAAACTAAAAGGGATAGAATTTTCATAAAATCCAAGACCGAGTTTATCATTTTTTCCAACAGACAAAGCATCATTCAAAGTAGTTTTACCTTTAGAGTACTTTTTGAAACTAAGTGTGGAAACAGTCAACTTTTCTTGGAGTTTAGAAATTTCAATATCCTTTTTTGTGAGATTTACCTCAAGTCTTGTGATGGTTTCAATCAGCTCTTCATTAGCTCGATTGACAAATTTCAGTTCATTCTGAAGTTTAGTATCCTTCATTTCTAAAGGTTCTTGTGAGGTACCTGTTCTAGAATAGAAAACATTAGTACTATCCTCATCAGACTCAGAAATAGACTGAAACCTGTTTGATGTTGATGCAGGGGTTGTCACACTGGGTTCAACATTAGAGTCACTTTCAGGGAAGTCATCTCTCACACATTCAGATAAGAATGCAAGTTCTTCATCTGTAACCTTTATCTCTTCATCAGAATCTTCATCACTCAAAGAAACAGTTAAGCTCATCCTTTTCTTTAAAAGAGTGTTAGCACATTCATTTGCATAATGACCATAACCAGTACATTCATCACAAATGACCTTTTTTCTATACTCAGGATCATACTTAAAGTTTCTTCTTTGAAAAAACTTTTGACCAGAAGTTTGAGGGGAATTTTTGAAATCCATCTTAGGCTTAGTATTAAAATCAGATTTATTTCTCTTTTGCTTAAGATAGGCTTCAAATTTTTTGGTAAGAAATGCAATACTCTCAGTGTCATATGAAGTGTCATCAACACTATCTTCAACCTGTTCAATTTCAGTAATAACAGACGTTTTTCCAGAACTTGAAGAGGTTTCTCCTTTGAAAATAACAACACCCTTTTTATCATATGCAGATTCTTGTTGAGACAAGTCCATTTCATAAGTTTTTAAAATGCCCATTAACTCATTATGACTCAACAAATCAGTGTTCCTAGCTTCCTCAATGGCACAAACTTTGCCATTGAATCTTCTAGGAAGAGTACGAAGGGTTTTGTTTACTAACCTGATATTGGAGATTGGATCTCAAAGTGATTGCAATTCATTCACCACCTCATAGAGTCTCTCATTGTAGGAAGAAATCGTCTCATCATCTTTCATTCTTAGGCCTTCAAACTTTGTGTTCAGCATCCTTGCTTTGGCTCTATGGACATTACCAGAACCTTCACAGTGTTCTTGTAGTCTTTCCCATGCATCTTTGGCTGAAACACAATTCTGGATAATGTTGAACATAACTGTATCAACCGACGAATTGATTGCGTTTATGGCCTTTGAATTGTACAATGATGAGTTGTTCTCCTCCGTGGTCCATTCAAGCTCGTTCTTGAGAATCTGGTCTCCATCATTATCTTCAGTTGTGGGAGGACTCCAACCTGACAGGATACTCTTCCATGCACGTTCATCAAGAGCTTTGATGTAACTCCTCATCCGGCTTTTCCATGCAGCATAATTGGTTCCATCAAGTATGGGAGGACGGGTGATGGATCCACTGGAGTAGACGGCTCCAGGAGGGTAATCCATGGCAACTCAACACTCAGCACCAGGACCAACACTTAGTACCGTCAAGTGATGGCTCTGATACCACTTGATAGTGATGTGTGGTACCGTTGAGTTGAAGTATTGTTCGAAGTGTGGCGACACTCAAGACAACACTTAATGTGTTCAGAATATTGTAAAGAGAATAAGTAAACAGCGGAAGACTTTTGAACACAAGGATTAACTCAATCTTTCCACAAACTAAAATTAGTTTGTGGCGGCCTCAAGGCTGAAATATCACTAACTTGGAAAAAGTTATTACAAAAATAAATTCGAGACTTGGAAACATTCCTTCCAAATCTCAAACATAAAATCGGATAAAATATCCAAACAAGTTCCCAAATGGCAAACCTAGATTGTTAAGTCTAAGCCTACTTCAAGCACAAATTTCCACTACCTGTGAACAACTCAGCAAAATGCATGGGATAATAATATACACAGTGTTGTACAGAGTGTACCAACACATGTGTAACCACTATACAGAAACCGTAAAATGGGTTCCGATAATTGCGCGTTGCTTCTATATGTAGTGTGGAGTCTCTCTCTCAGAGTTTCTGGACGTATTCCTCATCTGTTTATAGAGTTGGAATGTGGATCCGTCCATCAATAAAGTGGAAATCATGGAGAGAAATTGAGATCCACTTTTGTAGGAGTTAAGGTAACTTCCATGTAACTTTCTTTCTTTACTCTGCGGTTCTTTGATTCCACGTCCTTCCACTATGTTCCAGATCCTTCCAGGTGTATCAAGAATATTCTGGGTCATGGGAATAACCGCCGTTGACCAGAGACAGCACCAAGGACAACCATTGAGGCAACACTAAGCAGTTAATCACTGGAACATATTTCCTGAAGGATGTTGACCTGAAATGATAGCAAAGACAATTCGAACAACACTAAAAAGTTAGTCGTTAGAACGAATATCCTAGAGAATGTCTTGGAGGATGGGTGTGATTCCAGATATGATAGCACTGGTCTCAACACTCACATTGTTGGTCCCAAAGGCAGGTTTTGGGAAGAATACACTTGAACAAGTCTAGAAGGGGGGTTGAATAGACTTGTAAGTATTCAAAATTTTTTTTCAAATTTACAGATTTATTCAGAAAACCAGCAGACTACTTGAGGTAATCTGAATTTTGTAAATAGTGCGCTGTGTATAGTGCGGAAACGATTTAAAGAGAATTTGATTTTTAGTGATGTGCACAGATAAAAGCAGAAAGAAATACGAAGAGACACAGGGGTTTATAGTGGTTCGGACCAACTGTCCTACATCCACTCTCCTCAATCCAACTTGGACTTGAGGGACTCTCCACTAACTCACTTACTCACTTGCTTACACAATTTTGAGAGTACTTCTCTCTTTACAACTTTGTCAATGCTGTAGTTGCAATTGACTTCTCACAGCTTCTACAAAGCTTTTAAAAGATAAGTATTGATGGTGTTTTTGAGCGTAAGTGATAAGACTTGACAGAGTATTGGCTTGCTTAATGTGCGTGTAAATCTCTACTACTGAAATTATCACTATTACTCTTATTTATAGGATCAAATAACTAGCCGTTGTGATGGACTAGAAATCTGAGATCCTATAATTTCGTTTTCAATCAATCATTGTGATTGATTGAGTTTCCTTCTTGATTCCCGTCAGTTTTTGCGATCTTCAATCAATCAAGTTTGTCCCCTTGATTGATTGATCAACTATTCTGGGAATCTTTCTTTTATGTCGCAAGTCAACCCTTAAAGTTGATTCCGAAGAGTCTGGATCGAGCACAAAACCTCAGCTGATCTGTCTCCTCAGCTGATGTATCAGTCTGCTGATACTTGGACCTCAGCTGGTGTGCACGTCTGCTGGTGTGCACCTCAGCTGGTCTTCTTGACTTTGTCTGGATACGTCTTTTATCCATGATCCTTGTCTTGTCTGCGACGTGCTCTCAGCTGATCAGCTAATCTTCTGATATCAGCTGATCTGCTCTTCAGCTTATCGGCTGATGTAAACTTCTCTGATGATCTGTATTCGATGCTCCAGTGTCAGCTGAATGAATCTTCTGTCTTCTAAAATTGGCTAAGTCCATAAGGTCTCAGCTGATCTTCTCTTCTATGAGAGCTTCGGATCTTCTAGGCAGCAAGGTAGGTTCCCCCTTACTCGAACCTATCTAATCCTAACTAGTCATCAGCTGACTAACATGTTCAGCTGGTCCTATTACAAGCTGATTTGTTTTATATCATCAAAACATCTAACATAGATATCCTAACACACATCAACAGTATCCTACAGGGACAATATTTTTCAGGGTATAAATGATGGAACTGAAAACTTTTCGTTTGTTCAGCGAGTCTAGCTCTGCCTTTATTGATGCTTCCTATTTCACCCAATCGGAACACTTCCGACAGTCGGATATTGTTTTGGGTTCAGGATTATGATCATTATTCGAAATGGTGAAGGCAATTGAGGCTGCAAATACATTGTCGATAACAGTAGTGTTTCTGTTATAAGTTTCTCCCGTATTTATGAAGTTTGTTGAAACTTCGATATTTACATCGACCAGATCCTCTTCATTTCCCAAAGAGTATTGGTCTGATGATTCCGCAATCCTAGAGTCATTGTTTGCTTGTTCACGTGCATTTTGACTAGGATTCTCATCTTCAAGACAAATCTCTTCATGAGATTTCAAGGGTGACTTAGTGTTTTTGCTAGCTTTACACTTTCGCGAATTTGATTCGCTTGTATTAATGTTTCCTTTACGCTTCTGGCGTATTGGGGGATTAACATTTGATTTCAAAGGGATTTGTACCCTTTGAGGCGCATTTACTGTAGGTATATGCGACTTAGTCACACCTTTATGATCGGTGAATGCATCTGGCAGATTATTTGCTAAGTATAGATTAGACACTAAAACTTTTTAGTTTTTAGTCTATCCATTCTCTGTAAGGTGTATCTTGACCTTTTATTTATGCAGCTTTGCCTTCTTTTATTTTGTTTGTTCTTTATTGTTTTCTGCTTTGCATTTTATGATCTTGTATATAACAATATCTTATTGCTGCTGCATATTTACTTTATGTATTGCATATTGTGTTTTGCCAACATCAGGGAAAATTGTTAAGTACCTTGTTTGATTAGATTTTGATGTATGCAAAACATATATTTTATTGAATTGTTACTAATATATTTTGTAAGTTTGATGGCTAAGGAAGTTATAGTTGTAAAACGGAAGTCTACAGCTATATAGTTGCTTAACCTACAGCTAGACAAGACCTTGCAGCTGTAATATTATTCCTGTAACTAGAATTGAATTTGCATGACCTTGCAGCTGTAATGTTCAAGAAACCTAAAGCTGAGAAGATAGTTTGAAGAATGAAGTACAAGATTAAGGATTATCATGACCCTTAAAACTCAAATTAGTGAAGCACTTATGCACTCACTAGAGAGTACTTAAGGATGAATTTATCATGAAGAATCTGGATGATTAATTAAGTTTAAATCAAAAGGAGAACCAAAATTCTGAAGATAAGGACACATAGTACTGCCAGTACTATTCTGAATGAAGATGGAGGACCACTTCACACATGCAAGGTTATAGAGAGAAAGAGGAGCCCTATCCAGAATTCAAATTTGAATTCTCCAACGGATAAGACACACCTCTTCATCTATAAATAGAGGAAGAACTCAGAGGAAACAATAACAACAACCAAAGTATTCAAATGAACCACTATAAATGGATGTAGGAGGTCTTATTTATAAACTCTGAACAACTATAAATTTTGTTTATTTACTGCTTTATTTATGTTATTTAATTTCTGCACTGCATATTTAAATTCTTGTTACATTCATCATTCGTTTGGAAATAGTGCATAAAACTTTGTGTTTTTCACAAAGGAACTAAACTCTACAGCTGTAAACTTCATAAGTCACTCAGTTGTTAAGTTGCAATAGTTCATATTGTTTTTCATTAACACTTACATATTATTTTTGCTGCACATTAGAGGGTTTTCAATACACTTTCAAGTGTAAAGACCCCTCTGATCTTGTCTACAAGTTGATAATTTTATTTTGTATAGTTTTTCTAACTTTGCAGCTATAAAGTTCAATAGTCTACAGATGTAACCTTTGTGCTCCAAAACTCTTGTAGACTTCTTGTATTAAACTTATAAAAGTCAACTGTAAGGTTCTAGAACCCTCTTTTGAAAAAGTTTAAAATTTGTTTTGTTGTTCTAAAGGTCTATTGCCTCCCCCCCCCCCCCTCTAGACCTTTACCACTTAAGGGACCAACATGATTTAATTTAGAAAAAAACTTGACTAATGCATAAATTTGATCTTTAATAATAAATAACTTAAAGGACTATCATCCATTGTCTCTCCGCGCCATCAGCATTTCAATATGAAAATATTAATAAGATTGGGGTAAGCAAACAACTAGATCAGCGGGGCTCCATTTGTCACAGTTAAATATAATAAGTAAATAAATCATCAACTCACAAACATGCATACTCTTTTTCTTATACTTGTTCCATGCCTTTACATGGATGCGCTAACTACACCAACGATGCATCAACAGACAGGCATACATGGTGTCCAGCGAGAAACATGTGTTAACGAATGAATATAGAAGCCACAACATGCGTCAACGAATTTTATAAACATATCATATGATGAAATAAATAACGAAATCACTCACATGAATATCTAAAAGTAACAAAGTATATATGTAAAAACAAACCCCACCTTGGAATGTTCAAAAGATTAAAAATGTGTGTACAACGGCTAGCCTCTAGACATCGATCCTCAGAGCACGCATTTTAATCTTTATGTCCTCAAGGTTTCAACACTTAAAAAAAATCTAATCTCCCATCTCTCATTTTTCTTCTCAATTTTCAGCCAACACAAATAATCAGAAAAATAAAATATAGCTTTGTCTTTGATTAGGGTAATAATTGCATCATATTTGGTATATTTTAGCATGATATTGATTAATTTGTGTGCATTATTAACTCTAATATGCTATATATTTTGTTATTCACCCTTTTGGCAAGAAAGTTTTGTTTATAGGTTAAATCGAGCAAAATCGAGGAAATTACGATTAGGAAGTTGAGATGACATGATCCGAGCACTTGGGGAAGCTTAAATGATCAAGAGAAAGACCCTAGGAAGCTTGGACGAGCCATAGGATAGAAACGGTTGAAAATGGATATCACAAGACCTACTCTAACCGAGAACCGGCAATAGAGTGGTCGAGCAGTCTTAGAAGGTTGGTCGAGCGGATTAATACTGTTAGCGCAAAATTTTGCCACTCGACCAAACCTGATCCGCTCGATCAGGCCTCTTCAAGCAATAGCTTTGTACTGGTCGAGCGTGGCTCCGAATTTTGACTAATTTGAGGGGAGAAGTCGTCTTTTTCCGCGTTTAATGAAGGGAAAATGAGTCTTAGCATAGGGAGCACTATATATACTTCAAGGATCAGATTTTGGAGTGACTCTTTTTCATTTTCATTTCATTAGATAGTTAGAGAGAGATTAGTGGAAGTTACCAATTGGGTTAGGAGTTAATTTTCAGTCTTCTTTCTTCAATTACTTTTCATCCAGCCATTCGATCGTTAATCCATTTTTTGTATTAGATTCCCCATTGAATTCTCTACATTTGTACAGTAGCATCTAGCATTTTGAGTTCCGGATCAAAAGTTAACCATAGAAGGTATTTGGATTGTTTTTCAATTACCACACAATTGGTAAGAATTCTTGTATTTTCTTTCGTATTAGTGTTAATCATGAATGCTCTTAGCTTAATTGTTGTTTTGATTTGTCAATTAGCCATGGGCTAATTCCTTTGTTGCATTGGTGTATGAATACTATGGTGTAGTTTAGTATAGTTTGTTAATCCTATGCATGAGTGAGTGATCTTGATAGATTAATTCTCTAATTTGATGATTAATTGAACTCTTAGTGTAATCACTTGGATGTTTTGAGCCTATGTGAGTTAGCAACACATGAGAATTGAGTTAATTCATTGAAGTTCTTAATTGAGAATTGTGCTCATCAAGTGTTTGTATTAATGTTTTTATGTCAATGAGAATTGTTTAGGAGCTAAGAACCTCTCAAATGGAATATTAAGTGTTGTAGAGAGATCTAAGCACTTGATAGAGTCTCTAGACTTGATTAAGACATTAAGTGATCTTATGCATGCTAGGATTGATTAGTTGATAGATTAACCATAGTTGAAGTACTCCAATGCACACAACTCCAACACTTGCTCACTTTGCAGAAGGTGATAGTTAGCATTTACTTTTCTTTGTCAAATGTAGATAGAATTCAAGAACCTTCTTGTTTTCCTTAGCTAACCACCTTAGTAAACAACCAATACTAGTTTGATATCGCATCGTTTCCTTGTGTTCAATATTATTACTTGGTTAACTTGCCTCAACAACAACGTCCACGTACATTTGCGTGATTGCAATACACGAATTAGGTAAATTGTCTTTCTCTTATAGTGGCCGAATTCTCCTAATTTTGGGTTACAAAAGATCTAAGTCTTTGGCCTAAATCTTTACTACTAAAAATAATATCTTATGGTTACAACAATAAGTCTTTGATTATTAATGTAATATTCCAAATAGGCCTAATCTTGATACTTATCTCCTAAGAATAATCCCATATTGATTATTTTCTTTAATTTAGTCTTTATACTTATAATCTATTCCAAAATCTATTCCAAATCCCATAAAAATTCATTCTTATCTCCTCATAAAATAAATTTAAAAAATTCCTTCTTTACCCCTCTTAAAAATTCGAAACTTTATCCTAGGAAAAAAATGAAATCGATTCTTAATTAATTCCAAGACTTAATTGGATCTTTTCTTAATTTTGCCCACTAACTTTTTATTCACATACGCCCAAAGAAAACATAATTCATTCTTAATTTAAAAGATCAATACTTAATTTAATCCTACTAAACTTAATTTAACAAGCCCATAAATAAAATTAGAGACTAACAAACCAAAATGATTTAAAGGACTAAAAGCCAAAATTTAGAAACATACCCAACATTCAAAACCTAAAGGCCTCAAACAAAGAATTATGCTATACAAATAATTTATTCAAGATGGGTGTTACATTACGAACATTTGAACTTTTACTTTATTTTTTTTTGCAGTTATGAATATTCTGTTTTTATTTTTTTACATTTATTGAATTTTACTCTAATGGTCTTGGAAAAGTTTCGGTGGTAAAATATTAATAGAATAACATATTAGAAGATATATGAATGTTGGTCTGGCGAACTAATACAATCAGCATATGGATAATCACCAAGGTTTGGTAGGTCGCCAGGGCTCACCCGGATCCGCGGAGGTGTGGAGCTCGCCCACATGGGGGCAGCTAGCCTAAAGGAGCTCGCTCCTACCCCCACGAGGACCTCGCCGAGGTCCATCGTCGCACGACACTTGTAAGCCACGCAAGGCACCGCAGCTCGCCCCCGAGCTCGCCCGAACCACTGGAGCCCGCCTCCGAGCTCTCCCAGGAGCTCGCCTCTTAGAAAATAGGACCCCGATGGTTGCGCTCTTTTTCCCTCCGTCCGGTTTATCCACAAGGGTGGTTTACGGCGAGATTTTTAATGAGGCCCATCTAGTCTAAGGCATTGTAGTAGGAGGAGGCACGATGTAGGGAGCAGCGTAAGGGACCAGGACGAAGGTTACAGACCTTCGTCAACACCGGAAGCCAAATAGGCTCGTAAGGTGTCATCTCACACTCGGACACCTATAAATAAGACCTCTCTTGTACTATTCACACAATTCTAATACATTTCCTACATTACACTTTCTCTCTCTAAACTCAATTCTCTCTCTCTATATCATCCTCCCTCCCCAAGAACACAAAATCATAAGATTATTATTTGGTAGCAGTAATCCGCTATAAAGCCACATAAACGAACCACGATTAGTAAATTCTATCAACAATGAAGGCATCGACTTATTTGAAATTTGACTTAAACAGAGAGTGATTTGAAATCAATGAAGGTCTAAGGATCTTAGTCTTTCATAGATCATAAAAGTAAAAAAACATGAGTTGAGAGTAATTAAGGGAAATCTACTTTCCCCATTGTAAAAATTCTTAAATTAGTGTATCCCATAGAGAATTTCTCTTTAGATATCAAGTTTAAATTAGTGTATCCCATAGACAATTTCTAAAATATTTTTCTTTAGATATCAAGTTTAAAATTCTGATATAGCACAGTTAAATATTCTTCTTTTTCTCACGTAAATAATTGATCAATTTTTTTTCTATTTATCCTATAAAAATAGACCAGTTATTATAATTAAGATAAAGTATCATTATATTTTTTTATTTCCTCTTTATTCTTATTTATTATTTCGTGGTACTTTCCAAATTAATATATGAATCCTAATAAATGTTTAAACGAGTAGTCACAAAGATTAAACGAGAAAATATAGAAATTTAATGTTTTACATATAATATTTCATTTGCCGCTTAGTTGCATCTACATGACATAATCATGAAAATATATAATGAGTAAAATTTGAGGAATAATTTTATAAATTTTTATGCAGAATAAAGTAAATAAATTAATTGAATTTATATATTGGAAATTACCCCTTAAATGCGTAACTTTTAGCTTTTTTGCACTAAGGGAGGTAGATTTCCCTTAATTACTACTAACTCACTGTACCTATGAATGCCTAAGCCCTCATTATCCACCCATCCAATCAACTAATATTTTCATATTCATGTTATTATTTTATATTTACTTCATTTTATACATTTTCAATTTCAATTTTCTTTTGTTTTTTTATTCTTTGAATATGTCAAATCAATTTTAAAATTTCAAAATCTTATTATATGCATTTCATATTCACATTTAGTTAGAGTATTATATTTTTCTCTAACATATATTTTATATTCATTTTATATTTTATAATTTTAATTCTAAAATATAACTTTTATGAATTCATTTTCTTCCGTCCATTTATAAAAATTTTGAATTGTTAACTTTTTAATACTTATGTTATATTAATAATTTTTATTTTTTTTACATAAAATATATGCATACCACTAATTTTCGCAGCAAAAAAAAAATTTGAAAAAAACTAATCGAAAAAAAAAAAGTCAAAACAACGAAATATACATATGTAAAAAAAGTTCAAATGTTCGTAACCATAGTACAAATTCATTGATTGTCAAAGTTCAATCATAATTTTGTTCCAATAATTTTTATTGTTCTGTAGCACAAGTTAAAGATGTATTTCTTAAAGTTCATATGTTCATAACTGTGGTTCAAATCCATTGATTGTCAAAATTCAATTATAATTTTTGTTCCAATGGCTTTTATTGTTCAGTAACATAAGTTAAAAATGAATTATTTGAAGTTTAAATGTTCTTAACAATAGTTCAAATCTATTGATTGTCAAAGTTTAGTTATAATTTTTTTTCCAATTTTTTTAATGTTCAGTAGTACCAAATTATGAGCAAAATTGGAAAAAGTTCAAATTAACGAAATATTTATAAGTTAAAATCTATTGTTTGTCAAAGTTCAATTATAATATTTTATTCAAAATGATTTTTATTGTAACATAAGTTAAAAATGAATTACGTAAAGTTCAAATGTTCGTAATTATAGTTAAAACCCATTGATTGTCAAAATTCAATTATAATTGTGAATCAACAATATTTTTTGTTCAGCAATATAAGTAAAAAAAAATATGAATTACATTATATTCCACACCATATTCATAAGTGCCAAAAAAAAGTAAAAGTTCAAATAAAATAATTGATAAGTTCAATTGCAAATTATCTACATATTCAATTATATGGTACCAAAATACATCTAAAACTATTTGTACAAAATAAAAACAAGCAAAAGATTCTAAGTCAGACTAACTTATATTTGTATCCTCTTCTTTTGTAGCAGACATCTTCCACACCACCTGTAGTAGATAAATAATGTAAAGGGGTTTGTTAATTATAATGAAAATGAAAAATGGTGTATTAATTTGAATTTTGGATGGAATAAAACATGGAGGAGCCAAAACTTTAACCCAAACGATAAACAAGCATTTATCTCGTTAAGTTAATGATAATTGCTATCTTGAGATTTTCCTAGCAAATTAAAAATAGAAAAAAAAAAGTCAAAACAATGAAATATTCATAAGTACAAAAAAATAGAGTTAAAGTTCAAATGTTTGTAACTACATTTCAAATCCATTGAGTGTCAAAATTTAACTACAATTTTATTCCAATAATTTTTATTGTTCGGTAATATAAGTTAAAAATGAATTAGTTTAAATTCCATAGAAAAGGTTCACAAATTTAATGGTAAACACTCAACAAGGCACAATAGAACATTAATGAGTGCAAAATAAATTGAATAAAGTTAAAATGCTCATACTTTAAAGTTCAAATCAAATGATTCCAAGTTCAATTCCAATTTATACACATGTTCAAATTTAAAATACAAACGCAAATTTAAAAAGACACTAATTGATGACCATAACCTAAATGTTAACCTTCATTTAGAGCTGTTATACGAGCAGAGTGAGCCCGAGTAGTGCAGACTCAGTTCAGCTCGTTAAGAAAGACGAGCTAGAAATTGAGCTCAACTCAGGTCGTTTACCTTAAATTAAGCTTGAGCTCGAGCTCAAGCTTGAAATTTACGAGCAAAACTCGATTGAGCACGTTAAAGCTCGAATTAAGTGATATTATATCAACAACTCTATAATTTAAATATATTTATATTCGCATACTTTAATAAAGCTAAAAGTATTACTAATTCATAAGTATAAGTGATTTGAGAAATAGAGTTGTATTATTATGTAAAATATTATAATTTTATACCTAAAATATATAATATTTATAAAATAATCCATATTTTTTTAGCCTATTCAGCAGCTCGCGAGCCTATTGAGTCGAGTCGAGTTGAGCTCGTTAAGCAAACGATTATTTTTTTGAGCTCGGACTGTCAAAGGGGGATTTCCACGAAAATCCACATCTGGCGATTATTAGCTGAACAGCGATGCCTCTTTACGGCACATATTTCAGATGGGGAAAGGAGATCCACATGAGGCTGAGATCCATTGATTAGGGTCATAATTGCATGTTTTAGCATCTATTTCTACATGGTTTTGATGAGATTATATTCATATTTGACCCTAATTTGGTATACTTTGTGCTATTAACCCTTTGGTGGCAAGAAAATGTGCTTTGTAGGTAAAAATGAGCAAAAACGAGCAATTCCCGACTATTTGATATGAGATGATGGAATCCGAGCTCATAGGGATGTTTCTAATACTCAATTGAAGACCCTAGGAGGCCTAGATGAATCTTGGGATTGAATATGCAAAAGTTGAAATCGGACGTCACAAGTTACATTGCGACCGAGCGCCGGCTTAAGGGCGACCGAGCCACAGCCCTTCAGCGTCCGAGCGAAATCACTCTGTACGGCTAAATCTTGGCCGCTCGGTCAGCAAGCCATGGCCGCTCGGTCATTGGCCTTGAGCAGCGTCCGAGAGCAGCTCTTCTAGCGACCGAGCTCGAGTCCGAATTTCCACATTTTTGGGGTATTCTCGTCTTTTCGCGCATTTAATGAAGGGCATATTGGACCAAGCATTGTGGGCACTATAAATACTCAAGGATCAGATTCTCAAAGGCAGCTTCTTCATTAGTTAGATCATTAGGTAGTTTTAGAGAGAGAGATTAGAGGTTATTAGTGGGTTCTTAGTTATATTTCATACTTCTCTCTACAATTACTTTCGATCCATCCATTGGATCTTTAATTCGTTCATTTCATTAGCTTAGTTATGATCTTAGCTACATTCCTACGGTTCATTTTATGATTTTGAGCTCCGGATTAGAAGATAGCATTTCAAGGTTTGATGATTGTATTTCAATTCCATTTACATTTGGTAAGTTCTCTTGAATTCTATTGTTTTACTTCATAATCATGTTGTTTAGAATGTTAATTGATGAATTGCACTTCCAATTATCCATGGGCTAATTCCTTGTTGCATGGTTGTATGCATATTATGGTGAATTTAGCTCTTGTTAATCCTATGCATGAATTAGTGATCTTGTTGGATTAGTTCTCTTATTAATGACTTGTATGAAAGCTTGGGATGCTTAATTGGAATGTATGGCTTATATGGTTAGCTATGAAATGAGAATTGAGCTATAAGAACTTTATGCATGCCAAGTGTTTGATGTATTGCTTATTAGCTTAGACCTCTTAATTGGAGTGTTAAGAGTTGTAGAGAGATCTAGACCCCTTATAGAGCCCTTACCTTGTGTTGTAGAGAGATCTAGACACTAGTTGGCTTGACTAAGACACCAAGAGAACTTTTGCATGCTAGGATGGATAGGACACTTGAGGAACCATAGTAGAATTACTTCCATGCACACACACCACTCTTGCTCACTTCTTTGAGGTGATAGTTAGGATTTACTATTCCTTGTTGAATTAGTGGATAGAAACCATGATTGTTTTCTTGCTTTCCTAGCTATCTACCTTTGTGAACACTCAATACTTGCTTGATATCGCATTGTTTCCCTGTGTTCGATATTTAACTTGGTTAACTTGCCACGACAACAACGACCACGTTCACTTGCGTGGAAATCATACACGATTTTGGTAAACATCCATGGAATTTCACAGCAAAACTTTCAAGTGTTAAAATAACAGTTATAGTATAAGTAATGTGATGAAAAAAGTGAAAAAGTAATAGAAAAAATGTAAAAAGTAATGTAAATAAGAATAAAAAATAAACAATAGTTTTAAAAAAAATAAAAGATAAAAAAGTAAATAAAAAATTTATATAGGAATAACTCAAAGTGATTAAATGAAAAATTTATAGAGGGAGAGAGAGAGAGTAATATTTACTTTTTAGTTAGTATTCCCACAATGCCACTATATTTTCCCATTTTGCTATTTTCGTCCGTCCCACTATATGTTTTTTATTTATTTTAATTTTTTATCTTTTTTGGAAATTACTATTTATTTTTAACTACACTACAACATAAATGACATTATGTAACACTTTATTTTAACACTTTTAGTTTATGCAACACATTTTGGTAACATATTTCTAATTTATATATTATGTAACACTTTACGTAACACTTTATATATTTGTAACACTTAAATGCAACACTTTTAAATTAGTAACACTTTTTAGGTAACACTTTTAGGTAACACTTTTACAAAGATAACATATTTAGGTAACACTTTCACATAGGTAACACTTCTTGGGTAACACTTTTATAAAGGTAACACGTTATAAGTAACACTTTATCATGTGTAATATTTATAAGTAATACATTAATGTGTGTAACATATATATTTTTGTTACACTTGATATTATTATTTAAATATTTATATATATCTACTTATATAAAATCTACTAAATTGGTAACTATAAAATAAATATATTAATCATATATAAACATGCCCTAGTGTATAACAATTTGTAATAAATAATTAATATATATATATATATATATATATATATATATATATATATATTTACAAAAAAATCATGTACATAAAATTTATCTATAATTTAAAATAATTTATTGCATAATAAATATATATTTTAATTATATAACTATAAAGTATATATAATTTATATATTTTTAGATATAATTATATCATTAATAGATTTTTTGAATGAAATTTAGGTAGAAAATAATTTGGTTCATTCAGAAATAATATTTATGATTAATATGTGTTAATATTTATCATTGGTCTATTTAAAAAAAAAATGAATAAGAAAAAAAATAAAAAAGTGATAATGAGTTAAATAAAATTGATGTCCAAAATATATAATATATAATGTATTAGCCAAGATGGTAGGTGTTGGAAACATAAATTCAAGAGGTACAAGGATCAAAACCCAGGAACTACAATTTTATTTTTATAAAAAGTGTAACCTATAGTTCGTATGTAACATTTAATAGGTGTTACATATAAAATGTAACACTTTTTTTAAAATGATACAAAAATTAAAAAAGTGTTACACTAGACTTTAGGTTACACGGGCAAGTGCAACGCCATGAAAGTGTTACCTATTTATAATAAATAACACTTTATATATATTAAGTATCACTTTTTTGGTGTTACATAATGTCCTTTATGTTGTAGTGCTATTTTAATTATTTTTTTATACTATTCATATTACTTTTTCACTTTTTATATTACATCACTTATTATTTTTTTTTTTTTATCTTAATTACTGTGTCAAAAAGTAATGAGCGAGATATAGTGAAAAGTAATGATGTATTTTTATTATTTAATGTAACTACTGTTACAAACCCAACAGAATTTTGGTTTACTTGAAGAGATGGGAAAGATCACAATAGTATAGACATATTTACTTTTTCTATATTAATCCCACATACTTTTTTCCATAAATCCTCACTACTTTTTCCATGCATGCATGATTGGTCAATGCACCATCTTTATCAAGCATATGTTCTGACATGTTTTTTGTCATTTTCTATCATTTGATGAGTGCTCCGAATAATATGAATTTTGATTAATAGCCATGCGTGTATTTTGTTTGTACAAGAAAAGGAAAAGGAAAAAAAAACTTATATAGAAAAAGATGTATGTAATTGTTTTAGTTAATTTTGTATGTGATTTGACTATTAATATTTTGCAGACATGATAATGAAGTGAGGTTACACACAGATTTTTCCTTTATTCTATGGGTCCAGATGTTTGTGAGAAGATTTTAGAGTGAAGCCAAGGTGATAATTTACTTAATCACATCTTTTCAAGATAATATCATTCATGATCCTGCGTAATTATTTAATTTACTAAATTTTTATTTAAAAAGGAAGTTCAAAGATTGCATTTTGATTTGTGTTGGGCTTTTTGTCAGGTTGAGGTAATCAATTTCTAATATGTACAGTCACAAAGAGCAATAATTTTTGAGTTTTTTTTTTCTTAATAAAAAGAAACAAGTGCGCAATTATTGAGTACTCTTTTAAATTAATTTTTTATAACTTTTGCACACTTGTTTTTCTGCAATTAAAAAAAAAAGGGTCTCATTTTCTCTCCTTTCTAATAATTGAGTTATCTTCTGGTTGAATGTTGTCCTCACATAAAAGTTTAAAATTGTGGATAAATTAGAAGTGAAATAATGTAATTTCTATAACTTTGTAAGATGATTCAAATTAAATTGATTTTAAAAAATTAAACATGATAATCTAAATTAATACTAATAAATAGTACATACATTGCCATTTTTTTTAAAGTTATAATGAGCTCGAGTTTTAGGCTGTTACCATCCCATGTGCATTACTGTACTACACCACAAAATAATCGCGGACTAAAAATATTTTTTGGTTACAAAACCGTCTGAAAGAGTTTAACGAATTCACCAATTGCTAAAACACACATAATTAATATTAACAACCACTCAAGCAATTTTTTGATACATCTGTGTCAAAACCCAAATAGGCCAAGATATTTGAGTGATCAACCCTAGACGGTCGCTATATTTAATTTTTATTAATTAAATAATTTTAACGATCGATGTTGGCGGTCATTAAAATTAATTTTTTTTAATTAGTTATGATTTGCGGCAGTCGCTAATTTCTAGTTAAATAAAAAAAATAGGCCATATGACTTTGAACTCACATCGGCTCATACAGTACTGAGCGGGATGCGAGCCACTTATTTACTGCACCTCAAGTTGTATATAGGCCTAAATAGGTCTGTAGAAATATTCAGTATAATGCGCCCAACAAGTTGCTCAAATGAGACATGTTTCGCTCGAACATTTGCTTCTTTCGTTCAATCTAATGCATTTAATTGTATATAAGTTCACAATGAGTCATTTTTGTAGTTCACTAAATTAACTTTTTTATTACTACATTTATATAGATGTCTTCACTAATTTTTTTATTTTGTAAATATAATATTACTACTTAAGTTTTTTGTTTGTTAATTTTTATGCATTTAATTATATATAAAGTTTTGTAAATTTAATATTTTAGATTACTATAACTTTTTATTTTGTTAGCTTTTTATACATTTAATTGTATATAAGCCCAAATTGAATCACATTTTTTAAATACATCATCTGAATTTTTTGTTGTTTCTAATTCATTCATATAAATATTTTCATTAATTTTTTTATTTTATACTACTATAAATTTTTAATATCTTAATTTTTTATGCATTTAATTAGACAACAACACAAATTATTGAATGTATGATCCACATGCAATATTATTGTAAATTTAAGAGTTCTTTTCATAATTTTTTTGATAACTTTGATAGAAGTACTTAATTAGGAATAGAAAACAAATATTTAATTTAAGATAGTTAAAAATTACGATAAATGTAATAAATACTAAAAAAGTATTCAATAAATAATTAAAAAAGTATTCAACAAATAATTAAAAAACTTTCTCTCTTTCGCTGTTGGGATACAATTTGAGTTGTTTTGATTTAGATCCCAAAACCCATTGGGCTCCGTTTGGATTGGTGAATTTAAAATCCGTGGATTTAACACAAAAATAATCATCTTTCCAAGTAAGTTAGATGGATTTACAAATACTTAGAATTGAGTTTATGTTCAAAATAAAAGAATTATAAATTCTCATAGAAACCATGTCATTTGTGAAATCCCTCCTCTATACCCTTCCATCTCTATTTTTCTTCTACTTTTTCTCTTTTTCTCTCATTTCTTTACAATTCGTGGTTTAAAATATATATTTTTTTACATGTATTTGTTTTTAAATCCATTAATTTTCAAATTCATCCATCCAAATGGAGTCTTAAAGAATTTGTCTAAGTATAGAAAGTCAGGATTGTATAGTTCAAGATTAGTTAGGTCAGAATAGATTTTCTATTCACAGGTATTCAGTTCAAGGGGAATGCACTAAAGACTGATGAAAACATCCTGAAGATCCCAAGTCAGGAAGGTATTAATCCTGAAGGACAGAATTCACATTGAAAATAATTCAAGATATCTGACCTAAAGCTGAAACCTGAAGAACCTGAAGATCGGTCCTGAAGACGGCGGAAGATAATCCTGAAGGTTTCCACTGATGATGTCCCTACTGAGTTGATTAGGGTCATAATTGCATCTTTTTGCATCCATTTCTCTATGGTTTTGATGTGCTTATATTCATATTTGACCCTAATTTGGTATAAATTATGCAATTAACCATTTTGTGGCAAGAAAATGTGTTTTGTAGTGAAAACGAGCAAAAATCGGCAAGAGACGAGCAAGTTCGTAAAAGTCCAGAAATTGTGAGATTGCATCTTTTTGCATCCATTTATCTATGGTTTTGATGTGCTTATATTCATATTTGACCCTAATTTGGTATAAATTGTGCAATTAACCATTTTGTGGCAAGAAAATATGTTTTGTAGTGAAAACGAGCAAAAATCGGCAAGAGACGAGCAAGTTCGTAAAAGTCCAGAAATTGTGAGTTGATCCAATGGAGGCAAATGATATACCATGTCGAAGAGTTCGAAGAGAGGGTCGCAACGGAAAAAGAATCGAGTCAATCGGAGCTCTAGAACTCAAGATATGATGAAAACGAGGAAGTCGAGGATCGATCGCACAAGCCGAAGCTGGACTCGAGCGACCACAAGGCCAGACTCGAGCGACCATTGCCTTACACTCGTGCGAGGATGCTCTGGTTCGTGTGATGAAGGCTCACACGAATGCTCACACGAATGCCACTATTGTCCACTCGTGTGATGCCCCGGACTGCACATTTTTTAAGGGTTGTTTCGTCTTTTCGCGCGTTTAATGAAGGGTATATTGGACCAAACATTGTGGGCACTATAAATATCTCAAGGATCAGATTTCCAAGCACATTAGATCATAATTATTCCATGTTCTTAGATTAGTTTAGAGAGAGAATTAGGTAGTTACTTAGTGGGTTCTAAGTTAGATTCAATCTTCTTTCTTCCATAACTTTTGATCCGTCCGTCAGATTTTAGATCCGTTTGTTCCTACATACTCGTAGTGATTAGAGCTTTATTCCTGCGGTTCAATTTTGCATTTTTAGCTTCGGATCAAGACTTAGCAAATTGGAGGTTTGTAGCTTGTATTTCAATTCATCCACTTATGGTAAGTTTTCCTTTAATTCTCTTCTTATAGTTCTTAATCATGATGTTTAGAATGTTAATTGTTGAATTTCATTTCCAATTAGCCATGGGCTAATTCCTTGTTGCATGGTTGTATGAATACTATGGTGAATTTAGTCTCTTGTTAATCCTATGCATGAATTAGTGATCTTGATGTGTTAGTTCTCTTATTAATGACTTGTATGAATGCTTGGGATGTTTAATTGGAATGTATGGCTTACATGTTTTAGCAATGAAGTGAGAATTGAGCTATAAGAACTTTATGCATGCTAAGTGTTTGATATATTGCTAGTATGACCAATGAGAATTGCATATTAGCCTAAGACCTCTTAATTGGAGTGTTAGGAATTGTAGAGAGATCTAGACACCTAATAGAGCCTTACCTTGTGTTGTAGAGAGATCTAGACACTAGTTAGCTTGATTAATACACCAAGAGATCTTTTGCATGCTAGGATGGATAGGACTCTAGAGGAACCATAGTAGGATTACTTCCATGTACACTTCACACTTGCTCACTTCTTTGAGGTGATAGTTAGGATTTACTTTGCTTTGCCATAGTAGATAGAATCCTTGATGGTTTTCTTGCTTTCCTAGATATTAGCCTTTTGTTGACATTCAACGCTTGCTTGATATCGCATCGTTTCCCTATGTTAGATATTTAACTTGGTTAACTTCCCACGACAACAACGACCACGTTCACTTGCGTGGAAATCATCACAATTTTGGCAAACAAGTTTTTGGCGCCGTTGCCGGGGAAACGATCACTTTGTTAGGCTTGTATTGATGTTTACTTTGTTTCTTTGTTTACTTAACTATTCTTGGTGAGTGTTGATACTTGCTTATTCTTGTAGGAGTGAACTTAATTGAAGATGGGCGAATACAACCATTACTCGTATTCTCCAAAAAATATATCATCTCCTAATCCATACCTACATCAATTTTACCCATTTAAAATCCCAACCACTTTCGATAAAATCACCATGTTAGAAGAGTGTATGAAGTACTTAATGATGACGTTATGGAACCGAGCCCAAATTCCACCACCTCCACAAGAAGTTTCTTATCCTTCTAACTCATATACATCTCAAGATTCCTACTCCTATGAAGATCCACATTCCTACGCTATACCCTCTCCTATGCCTTGCCATCATGAAGAAACTCCTCCAAGCTATATTGGAGATACTCTAGTCTACATCCTCAATCAACTCGAAGAAATTGAAAGGGAGAATGAGAGAAGTTTAAAAGAGACAAATAGGAAGATTGATAGATTTTTCCAAGCTCAAGAAGATCAAATCAAGAGCTTAGAGATCCAAGTTGAGCAATTGAAGCAATTGGAGCAAATGACCCAACAAGACCATGAGATTTGCGAAACGTCAAATCAAGATTCCTACTCTCATCATGATTATACATGCTCCTACACTCCATATCTTCCTATGACTATCCATCAAGAGGACACTTCTTCAAGCTATGAGGAAGATATTTTAGCTCCAATTCTCAAGAAATTGGAAGAAATGGAAAAGAGGATGTTTAAGGAGGAAGATGGGGGTAATGATAAAGTAAAAGGGGAAGTGGAAAGTATAGAGGAAAAAGGGGATGTGGAAGATGAAGATGATAATCATCATGAGACGATTAAATTTCTTTCTATTGTAGATTGTATTGGAGCTCAAAAGTCTATTGAACCTTCTCATGCTTACATTGACTATGAAATTCCTATTATTGATGATATTGCTTATAAATTTCCTCATGCTATATTAATTAGGAATCAAGAGGAAAATAAGGGTGGGCTAGATGAAGAAGAAATTAATGAAAGTGAAGAGGATGAAGAAGATAAAGATGATTATGAAGAGATCAAATTTGCTTATGCTCAAGATATCTCCGATTTTAAGAGCTTTATGAATCCTTTTTACAATTATCTTGAGTATGATTTTAATCCTTTTTATGATGATTGTTGGGACAATCTGAGTATTTTGATTAGATCCCAAAACCCCTGATGAATTTGCCTAAGTATAGTGTTCAGGATAAAATAGTTCAGGATAGTTAGGTTAGAGATTCAGTACAGAAGGACCATGCTGAAGATTGAAGAATATTGGAGTCGACCCAATTTACTGAAGTCTGAAGCGTAAACCATTCTGAAGGAGTCAGTCAGTCTCGCTGAAGATTGTCTATTCTGAAGCAGAAGATCGAAGCCTGCTGATTCATCCTGAAGTCAATCCTGAAGTACCATTGTCTGAAGTTTCTACTGAATACACTAAGCATGTTCAGGACAGAACTCAGTCAGTGAAGAGTTAAGTGTTACCTATCAGGCTGTGCTGATTGTACATAGGACCTGACTTAGGCCTTGGTTCAGTTCACCTGAATCCTGTAAGTCCGAAGCAAAAAGGTAACACATACTGAGCTGAATAACCTATCAGGCTGTGCTGAATGCACATAGGACCTGACTCAGGCTGTGGTTCAGATCACCTGAATCATGTCAGTCCAAAGCAGAAGGTTATTTATGCTATGGGACAAGAGACAAAAAGAATGTCAGTAAGACTCCATTAAAGACACGTTCAGACTGAGTTATTAACAAGAGACTCAGAGCATTGAATGTACGAGGAAAGATAAATGTCTGAAGGTCAACTAGCCGTTATAGCGGAGAGCCAATGATCTTTCGACACGTATGCACGGAGTCTGCGCAGCATTTAATGCAGCATTTAATGCGTCTCAAAAAGGTTGCAGGTGATGTGACAACTTGCCAGAATAAGCATGGCGGGTAGGTCGAACAGTATTTCTAGCCTGCAACCTACCTAAAATAGGAAATATTTGATTTGATCTCCTCCAATGGATCTATTTTGAATCTTGCCTATAAATATGGAGAACCTTGCACCCATTCAAGGTCAACGGGAAATTTCCAAGAGAAAACTCTCAAGAATCCAAGAACTCAAAGCATATCATAAACAACACTCTGCAATTAAATTTCCCTAATGTTGTAGTAGGATTCACTCTGTATTTGCTTAGATCGATAGCTCTATTATTTAGCATTGATTTGTATTGCTAGAGTTATCTTAGTTGGAAACCAGAATACCAAACCTCTCAAAGTGTGAGATAGGTTGGTTAGAAGGACTGGGACTTGTAAAACGCCCAGGGGTCAGTTCCTAAGAGAGGAAGTTGGCTACTCGTGTCCCTTGGCACGTAAAACCCAAGTACCTATCCTCAGGGTTTTGAGGATAGCTTCCTGTTAAATCAGGTCGTGGACGTAGGAGTTGGTTATCTCCGAACCACGTTAAAAAGTCCCCTGTGTGCTGATTTACTGTTTTGTTCAGGATCATAAATGTCATCATCTTAAACTGAACATACTGCATTGGTTTTAACTTCAGGACTGAATCAATCATCCTGAAACTGAATACTGTGCAATCAGCCTTAACCACCTATTTACTAAGCAACTCAGAGAAAACATTTTCAGAAACTAAAACGAGTAGAATCTAAGGGCTCACTTTCCGCACGTACTCTGACTCACTGAGATAGTAGTCCAACTGACTCGCTTCCGAAGCAGTCAGTAGGTTTGTTATCTCTACTGAGTTTCCGAGCACTTTACTCACACTCAGTTTATCTGACTCATTACTGAACCGTCCCTGCTGCCCCTGCGGACATTCAGCATACTGAGTACTTCAGGGAATCCTGACTGAGTGCGTTAGAGCATTTTTCTGAGTCTTTCAGAAAAATCTGACATCAGTGTATTCCCCCCCCCATACACTGATTTAACTCGTTTCAGGACCAACAATGATAAAGATGATGATACTTCATTTGTAAATATTGATAGGAATCAAGAACGGGAAGTCGAGGATAAGGAAAGAGAAGATTCAAGAGGAGGAAAAGAGAAAGAACTAGAAGAGGAAGATGAATGTCCACTCATGGACATGAGCTTTATGGAAAAAGAACAACAAAATGAAGTAGAGGAGGAGCCTACAATTGAAATGAGAATTTCTAAACCCTTGGACTTTTCTACTTATGCTTATATTGATAAAGTTGTTTATTGTGAATTTGTCTTGCCTCTAGAGTTGATCAATGATAAGAGTGAATTGAAAATCTTTTTGAAAATTTTTGATAGTAAGAGATGGGGGTGGATTGGTTTTAGAAGAAATGAGAAAGAAAATTCTTGTGCTTATAAGTTTAAAATGATAAGGAAAGTAGGTGTTTGGGGTAGAAATCCTACATGTCTCCTTAGTCATAATGCTTTGATATTGTTGTATAATGGGAGGAATGCCAAATATCCGTGGCCCTTTAGCTAACATTGGTGTCGTCCGATTAGGGAACGTTAAATCCAAGAGCTAGATGGGAGGCAACCCATCTGTTGGTCCCGAAACGAGTACAATCAGTGTATGGGGGGAATACACTGATGTCAAATTTTTCTGAAAGACTCAGAAAAATGCTCTTACACTCTCAGTCAGGATTTCCTGAATTACTCAGTATGCTGAAGGTCCACAGGGACAGCAGGGACAGTTCAGTAACGAGTCAGATAAGCTGAGTGTGAGTAATGTGCTCGGAAGATCAGTAGAGATAACAAACCTACTGACTGCTTGGAAGCGAATCAGTTGGACTACTATCTCAGTGAGCTAGAGTACGTGCGGAAAGTGAGCCCTTAGGTTCTACTCGTTTTAGTTTCTGAAAACATTTTTTCTGAGTTGCTTAGTAGTCGGGTGATTAAGGCTGAGTGCACCGTATTAAGATTCAGGATGATTGATTCAGTCCTGAGGATAAAACAATGCAGAATGTTCAGTTTATTATGATGACAGTTATGATCCTGAACAAAACAGTAAATCAGCACACAAGGGTCTTTTTAACGTGGTTCGGAGATAACCAACTCCTACGTCCACGGCCTGATTTAACAGGTAGCTATCCTCAAAACCCTGAGGATAGTTGCTTGGTTTTACGTGCCAAGGGACACGACTAGCCAACTTCCTCTCTTAGGAACTGACCCCTGGGCATTTTACAAGTCCCAGTCCTTTTAACCAACCAATCTCACACCCTGAGTGGTTTGGTATTCTGGTTTCCAACTGAGATACCTCTAGCAATACAAAACAATGCTAAATATTAGAGCTATCGATCTAAGCAAATACAGAGTGAATCCTACTACAACACTAGCGAAATTTAATTGCAGAATGTTGCTTATAGTATGCTTTGAGAGCTTGGATTCTTGAGAGTTTTCTCTTGGAAATTTCCCGTTAACCTTGAATGGGTGCAAGGCTCTCCATATTTATAGGCAAGATTCAAAATAGATCCATTGGAGGAGATCAAATCAAATCTTTCCTATTTTGGGGTAGTTGCAGGCTAGAAATACTGTTTGACCTAACCGCCATGCTTATTCTGGCAAGTCTGTCCCATCGCCTGCAACTTTGAGACGCATTAAATGCCGCATTAAATGCTGCGCAGACTCCGTACATACGTGTCGAAAGATCATTGGCTCTCCATTCTAACGACTAGTTGACTTTCAGACATTTGTCCTTCTTCGTACATTCAATATTCTGAGTCTCATGTTAATAACACAGTCTGAATGTTTGTCTTCATTGGAGTCTTACTGACATTCGCTTTGTCTCTTGTCCCATAGCATAAATAACCTTTTGTCTTGGACTTACATGGTTCAGGTGATCTGAACTAATGCCCGACTCAGGTTTTATGTGCATTCAGCACAGCCTGATAGATTATTCAGCCCAGTATGTGTAACCTTTTTGCTTTGGACTTATATGGTTCAGATAAACTGAACCAATGCCTAAGTCAGGTCTTAAGTGCATTCAGCACAGCCTGATAGATTATACTTACTCTTCACTGACTAAGTTCTGTCCTGAGTATACTTAGTGTACTCAGTAGAAACATCAGCCAATGGTACTTCAAGATTGTCTTCAGGACGGATCATCAGGCTTCGATCTTCAGCTTCAGACCCAGGCAATCTTCAGCAAGACTGACTGACTCCTTCAGGATGGATTATACTTCAAACTTCAGTAAATTGGGTCGACTCCAATATTCTTCAGTCTTCAGCAAGTTCCTCTTGTACTGAATTTCTAACCTAACTATCCTGAACTATTTTATCCTGAACAGCTGTACTTAGGCAGATTCATCAGGGGTTTTGGGATCTAATCAAAATACTCAGATTGTCCCAACAATTTCCCCCTTTTTGATGATGCCAAAACCCTTAAGCAAATTCCTATTCATCTATACAATCAACTGACTTAGTCAGTGAGAACAACTCAGTACCACCTGACAAACTAGGTACTTAGTCTATAAGATGAAAACAAGGAATGGGTTAGTACAGTTCTTGATAAGGATTCAGAAAAGTAAATTCAGGAGTCAACAAGAAGTTGTACTCAGGAAAAATAAATAACTTCATTGATTGATATGAGAATTACAAGTATCCTGAAGCTATTACAATTCCTGAATCAACTAGCTCCTGATCTAGTCTTCATCCTTATTCCAAGCAGCTAGAGGAATCTCATACATCTCTAAGACTCGGTTCAGGACCTGCTTCATCCTGTTCCGATCACCAACAGCCCCGGCAACGCATCCTACTCTGACAACTTCTTCTGATATCGCTTTCCGGTCCAGTTGTTTGGAGTTCCTGAAGAGTGGAGGAGGATACTTAATGAATTCTGGAGGAGCAATCTCTACACCTTCTGTGTCAGCATGTCTGATTATTTCAGCCCATAGATCCGGATGCTCCTGTGCCATCCAGTGATGGAGTATCACGTCTTTTTCTTCAGATTAATCGTCCCATAACCCCACCACATAGAATAGGTAAGCCCACCTATTCCGGATCGGAATCCATACCTCCAACAACTCTACCGAAATGAAATCCTCTACGAACTGGAGAGGAGGAGGATCTTGATTTGGACTGACCACTAACTTCCTCTGAGTCTTTGTTCGAGATCCAGAAGGCACAATTTTCTTCTTCTGAACAAGCGAAGTCAAGTACTCATTGGACTCTTTTAGCCGTTGGATCTGACTGAGCAGCGAAATCTCCTTCATCTTCGCTATCTTCTCCGCCTCAGTCATCACCATCTTTTCCTGAGTGGTCAACCCCGGATTCATCTGTTCCTCCATCTCCTTATACAAAGGTTCCAGAGCAAGATCCTCAGAGGGCCTCAACCTCTTCGGCTCTGAACCTTCAGTGGCTTCGATTGCAGCGATGGACCTTGTCCTTTTTCTATCCGCCGCTTTCAGTTCAGGGGGGAAGTTCTTCTTCTTGGCTTTACCAGTGGTAGCAATTTGCTTCTTCCCTTCTTCCCCCTTTTTGGCATCATCGTCATTGATTCGTTTGACAACCTCGTTTACTGACTCCGCCAATAATGTGAACTGACTGTCCATCTCAGTATGCTTGCCCTGCAGTTGCCCAATCTGCCCTGCCATCCCTCTTAGGCTGATATTGAGCTTATCTATGGCTGAATTGTGTGCAGCCTTCAGTCGACCTTCGAAGTTCTCCATTCTGTTGTCTAGGGCAGAGGCAATTTTAGCCTTCTTCTGTTCAGACATCTCACTCAGCAGCTCATCCTTCAGTTCAGCCTTCAGCTTGGCCAACTTTTCATCAATCAATTGATCAATTCTTTCAGGCAGTTGTTGATCAAGAAAAGTGGCAAGCTTGTTCTCCTGCTGAGTTTGCGCATCAGAGACCATTTGATTGCAGCTTTGAATGGCCCCTTTTGCTTGCTCAGAGATAACAGTGAGATCTACTGAGTGTTGATTTCTGACTTCTCCAAGAAGATCAATGGTAGCATTCATGTCAGTCCCCATCTCATTCAGGTCACGATCCAGTCTATTCATTTTCTTGTTCAGCACTTCAGAATTTGAACCAACCCTACTAGTTTTTCTCTCGACGAGGATTACCCTTCTATGAAGATTGGCAAGAGCTCGTGAGGAGTTCTGAACATATAGTTCCTCGGGGGTGATCCATTTTCCTCTGACTCGGATCAGACCTGGTGGACCATCTCCTGAAGCCTCCGCAGTCCCGGTCCCAGGATTGCTTCATCAGCCGGTGCACTGACTCCTTCAGTGCCACCTTGCTGAATGTCTTCAGCAATCACAATCTCTTCCTTCTCCTCTTCCTTCTTCTCCTCAACTCTTTCAGGCTCTGGCTCGGGGTAGATGCGTCTAACAGTTCTGATGAAGTCTACCATCTTGATCAGGTGATGTAAAGAATTCACGTTGAAGTGGTCAAAGAGAGCAGCTTCAGTTTCAGCCATTTTCTCCCATCCTCTCAACTCCCCGAGCTGACTCAATTCAGGCCAAGTGGCATTCTTGATCATGGCATAGGTGCGAAGTTGCACGACTGCCTCCTTCTGAGCGTCTGAGAGATCAGGAAACCTCCTCTCCACCATATCCACAGTAGTTCCCCTTGCCACAATCTCGAAATCAGGCAATGTGTTCTCATCAGGCGCAGGGAATGGCCATGGGGCTACAGCCTGAACTGGTTCAGCAGCCTCCTGATCAACTCCTCCTTCATGAGCAGGTTCATCCTGATCCTTCTCCAAACTCTGATATGTTGAGGCGATGTTGAGAATCAGTTGATCAGGATCAGGGGATGCAACGTCTGGAATAGAAGTAATGGGAGCAATGTCAAGAGCGGTCTGGGCCGGTTCCTTCTCCGGAGTTGCATGCTGAACAGCTTCTTCAGCAACTCTCTCTTCCACAAGCTTTTTCTCTCGCTCTCCTGACCCCGGATATAAGAATTTCAGTTTCTGTTGCTTGGGTCCTGAGCGCTTGGGCTTGTCCTCCGCTGGCTTTGCAATATCGGACTCTGAAGATATGCCCGCCTGAGCCTTGACTCTCCCAGTCATGCTCGCCTGAGCCTTCTTCTTCTGAGTTTGTGGTCTTCTCTTGGTGCCAGCATCACCGGAATAAGTTCTGAAGAGATCTATCTTCGCCGGAATCTCGAGTGATTGGGCCTGATCCACATCATCGAGATCCAAGGTTTCCAAGATCAGAGAAATCTTGGTGCCAAAGTGCATTTTGGCCTCAAATGTCGCCTGACCCTCCGGCGAGTATTTGATCTTATTGGTCTCAGCTACCAGCAATTGGAGGAAGTAATCCTCCCAGTTAAAGTTATGTACTGAGGCGTCAGAGATTGCCATCATTGTATACAGTTTTGGCCGCGAGATCTGCTCCAGCCCTCCTGCAATCCCCATCACTCCCTGACTTGTCAGGTCAAAGAAATGATGGTTCTCTGTCCTCAGCATGGATTTATTCAGACCTGATCTAAGAGTTACATCTCCATCACAGAGGGACTGGAGATAATCTTTCTCAGTCCCAAAACCATAATCCACAGGGCTCCGACCCGTATGAGGAAGATTCAGAACCTCTCTAATCTTCTGCCTCAGATTGAGAGTGACCCACCTCCTGGTCATCTCTTCCTCACCATCTTTCCCCTTCACACAAGAAGTTAGGGGAATGCATGTCTCCCACTCCTGGGAGTCCTTGTTCTGCGCCATTTTAAGATAGAATGCAGCAACAAGTCTGGGGTGCAGTCTCTGTGGTCTGGCAGTGATGAAACGAAGGAGACCTGCATTATTGAACAGCTCCTTTACAGGGAGTATGTCAGAATGATTGGAGGTAAAATCTCCATATGGTTCCCAGTGAATTTCATTTCTTAGATGAAAAAGATTTCCAAAGAATGAATCTGCGGAAGGAGAAGCCATGGAAGTAATATGAAGAATGAAGAAGGTCGATTCACAGAGAGAAATATATCAAGAAAAGATTTAGGTGCATAAAAGTTGCAATAGCACAAACTTCCATTATTTATACTAAAATTTAGTTTTAATCGGATGGCTCAGAAAGTAGTGACTTATGAGATTCAACGATTAAGATCAAAAAGTGAAATGCATGGAGCCTTTTCGGTTTTCAAAAGTAGTTGGTCAAACTTTATCAAAAATTGTTCCGGCCCACAATGCATTAAATGCACATTAGAGCATGTCCGTATTTAATTCAAATAAATTATATTAAATAATAACCGAATATTAAATGAATGGCTGGGATTAAATGACAAATTAAATTGATTTGACAATACAGCAAACAGTATCAAGGATGATGCACACAAGATCTGATGACTAGACAAAAATCAGGAAACATACCAGTCAGTCAGATTTGTATTCTGACTGATACCACAAGTGACCTATCAGGATGACAAGCCCTGAGTTCAGTGTCCTGAATCTTAGTCAGTCTATACTGATCATCCTTTTCATACTGAATGTTCCCCCTACAACCATTCACAATCTCTCTGAGATTCCTTCATCCTGAGTCCATATTAGTCATTCCCCCTGACCTTGAGCATTATGATTAGAGATTCAGATTGAATCTCCTAAGCCTGGGTCAAGGAGTCCTAATTCTACTGATAGCTCAACAAATCTGGTTTCAGCCAAAGCCTTAGTCAGTATGTCAGCTCTCTGCTTATCAGTAGGGACTCTCTCCATCCTGGTGTCCTTCTTTTCAACATGATCTCTGATAAAGTGATGCCTGATGTCTACATGTTTACACCTTGTGTGTAAGACTGGGTTTTGGGATATGGCAATGGCACTATTATTATCACAATAAATTGGGACTTCAGTGGCCTCAACTTGGTAGTCTCTCAGTTGCTGTTTCAGCCAAAGGATCTGAGAACAACAACTGCCTGCCGCAATATACTCAGCCTCAGTAGTAGACGTTGCAACACTGGTTTGCTTCTTAGAAAACCAAGAGATCAGCTTACTCCCTAGAAACTGACATGTGCCTGTAGTTGATTTCCTATCAAGCCTACAGCCTCCATAATCTGCATCTGAATAGCCAGTCAGTTCTAGGTTGTCATCAGAGGGATACCAAAGTCCTAGATTTACTGTACCTCTCAGGTATTTCAGTATCTTTTTGGCACTCTCTAGATGACTTTTCTTTGGATCAGACTGATACCTTGCACAAACTCCAACTGCATAAGTGATGTCAGGACGACTAGCAGTCAGATACAATAAGGATCCTATCAGTGCCCTATATTCAGTCTGATTTACTGAGACTCCTTCTTTGTCAGGGTCCAGCTTCTCATTTGTGTTCATGGGAATACGTGAGACTTTGCTGGACTGAACTCCGAATTTCTGAATCAAGTCCCTCGCATACTTGGACTGATTTATGAAGATTTCGGAGTCAGTTTGCCTGACTTGGAGACCCAGAAAGAAATTTATTTCTCCCATCATTGACATCTCAAATTTCCCAGTCATCAGCTTGGAGAATTTCTCACAAAGCTTCAGATTAGGAGATCCAAAAATTATGTCATCCACATAAATCTGAACCAAGAGAATGTCCTCCCCTTCGGATATCCGGAAGAGGGTCCTGTCCACTGTTCCTTTTACGAACCCGTGGTCTATCAGGAATTGGGATAATGTATCATATCAAGCTCTCGGAGCTTGCTTCAGGCCATAAAGAGCTTTCTTCAGGTGATATACCTTATTTCCAACTTTGAAACCTGGAGGTTGTTCCACATAGACCTCCTCGTTTAGTACACCATTCAGAAAAGCACTCTTTACATCCATCTGATACACTTTGAATTTCTTGAATGTTGCATATGCCAGAAACAACCTGATTGCTTCCAACCTTGCGACCGGAGCAAAGGTCTCATCATAGTCTATTCCTTCGGCCTGAGAGTAACCCTTTGCTACCAATCTGGCCTTATTCCTGACAACAACATTCTTCTCATCCCTCTTGTTCTTAAAGACCCACTTGGTGCCAATGACATGTTGACTCCTAGGTCTCTCAACTAACTCCCAAACCTGATTCCGCTCAAACTGATTGAGCTCATCCTACATGGCTAGGATCCAGTTGGGATCAGCAAGAGCTTCTTCTATGCTCTTAGGTTCCTGATCACTCAGGAAGCAGCAAAACATAGCGCTCTCACCAAAAGACAACCTAGTCCTGACCCCCTCATTGATATCACCAATGATATCAGCCAATGAGTGATCATCTAGCCTCCGCCTCCTGCTGACGGGACACTGGGAGCTGCTGACGTTCCCTCGCCTGATCCTGAAACATTAGTCTCGACAATAATAGGCAAGGAACAGGAACGAGCAAGAACAGGGGATACTGAGTCATTTCCTGAGGGTTGGCCAATATCAGAGACATTGTTTCACCCTACAGTGTTGGACTCAGTAACTGTCTCAGGTGCAGAAGCATCATCACCGACAGTACGTACCTCAGGTTGAGTCTGTGCCTCCGTCTGAGACTCAACATTCTCTGAGGCTGTGGCTAGCTGAGGGTTGGCCTGAGGTCCATCTTGATCATCATCATCATCATCCCATCCCTTGGGAGCACTGACAAGCTTGGTCTTGAATTCAGGATTCTTCAGGCACAGTCTCGTTATCCTCTTGATAACCCCCCCAGTGTCAGGATTCGGAACCTGTTTCCTATGCACTGATGCAGTCTCATCAAACACAACATGAGGTGTTTCCTCCACACAAAGGGTCCGACAGTTATACACCCTGAAGGCTTTACTGACTGGGGAGTATCCTAAGAAGACTCCCTCATCAGATTTGCTATCAAAGGCTTTCAGCTGGTCTTACCCATTGTTCAGGATGAAACACTTACACCCAAAGATACGGAAATAAGAGATGCGAGACTTCCTCTTGTTCCAAGTTTCATAAGGTGTCTGAGCATGTTGTTTGTTCAGCATAGATCGGTTCTGAGTGTAGCAAGTAGTGTTGATTGCTTCAGCCCAGTACTTCTTGGACAATCCTGACTCAGCCAACATGGTCCTGGCAGCTTCCTTCAGGGTCCTATTTCTTCTTTCAGCTACCCCATTCTGCTGAGGGGTCCTGGCTGCAGAAGTCTCATTAGTTATACCATGGTTAGTACAAAAGTCAGTTATAATAGAGTTTATAAACTCAGTTCCTCGATCTGATCGGATCCTGACTATGCTCTGACCCTGTTCAGTGCTCAATTGCTTGAGTAACTCTGGAAGCTTGACCTGAGTCTCCTTTTTGTTCAGCAAGAAAATAACCCATGTATACCTGGAATAATCATCAACAACCACAAGGGTATATTTCCTACCATTTATGCTGACAGGAGTAACTGGACCAAAGAGATCCATGTGCAGAAGCTGAAGCACTCTGTCAGTTGAGAAGGCTTCTTTCACTTTGAATGAAGCTTTTGTTTGCTTGCCTTCCTGACATGCTCCGCACACGTGGTCTTTGCTAAAAACTTCATTGGGTAGACCATCTACAAGTGAGAGTCTAGAAATTTTGTTAATAATCTTGAAGTTTAAGTGACTCAGGCGTTTATGCCAAAGCCAACTGAGCTCAGAGGAGCTCTTAGCAACCAAATAAGTTTCAGGAGGACTGCTCTTGAAATCAGCAAAATATACATTGCCCCTCCTGATACCTATAATCAGAACCTGTAGTGTAGATTTGTCCTTCACAAGACACATGTTAGATGTAAATTCTACACTATATCCTCGGTCACAAAACTGACTGACCTAGAGTAAGTTATGTCTCAGTCCCTCAACATATGATACATTCAGTACACGGACAGAGCCGAATCCTCTGGTGAAACCCTTAGAGTTATCACCAAAGGTTACCTGCGGGCCTTCCTGAGCTACATAATCCTGAAGGAGATCACGAAATCCAGTCATGTGCCTGGAACATCCTGAGTCCAAGTACCAGTCCTTCATCAGATCCTCCTTCCTCTTCTTGTAGCCCGCAGCGACCTGAAAAGAATCATGCCTCAGGTACCCATCTCGTATTGGGTCCTACTGAGTCAGCCATACCCTTCGGGATCCAGATTTGTTTAACAATTCTGATAGCATCAAAAGTGTAAACCTGTCTCCCTGAAACATCAACATACACAGTCTTCTTCCTTGGTGCCTGGGAAGTTGAGGGTGTATGGGTGTCAGCCTGAGATTCAGGAGCCCTATATTGATTCCTGGGGATGGGCCTCCTGTTCCTCCTTGACCTGGGTGCATTGGGCTGAGTTTGATCCCGAGAAGGAGTGGCTTGGGCCTGACCTCTTGGCACTTGAGGTCTGGCCTGAGTGTTACCGGAGTCAGGTCTCCGTTGCCTTTCAGAGACCACCTGGTTTGTCCTTCTCCTTTGAGGATTAGGACGCTCCTGATGGGCTCTGTGCCCTGTCTGAGCAGTCTGGACCTTAGTAGTCCTCGGCTTTGCCTGAGGCCTCCTTTGACTGGAGTTCCTTCCATCCTGAGCATTCCTGGGCTGAGCCTGAGAAGTGCTAGGGACAGAATTCTTTCCAGTTTGAGGATTTCTAGGCTGATCCTTGGATTTCCCTTGATCTGTCTTCCTTGACTCAGGATGAGAAGCCTTGACCTTTTCCTTAGGTTTTGGTCTTGGTTTCTCAGTCCTTTGCCTGACAGGTTCAGCAGGCATTTTCTCCTTCCCTTTGCCTTTGTCCTGACGAGCAACACTTAAGCTCTTGTCATCAGTTAGGGCAGGGACAAACTTCTTCTGAGAGTTGCGCCCTGAAGCACCTCTCTTTTTCTTGCCCTTTGGGTCTTTTGAGGCATCATAGCCTAACCCAGCTTTAGCACCATCAGTCAGTTGAGAGAAACTTGTTAACTCATCAACCACTTGGGTGGATGTGTATAACTTCTTCAGCTTAACCTCAAAATGCCCATTTGTTTCTTTCAGGGCCTCAATTTCAGTGGTGTACTGAAGCACCAACTCTTCATGAGCTTTCTCTTTTGAGATCAGCTCAAGATCCCAAGTAGTTTGCTCAGCACAAAGGCGAGCTTGCCACTCAGTTTCGAACATCACTCTAAGAGCAATTTGCTCAATCATCAGTTGTTCCTGAACAAGGAACAGATCAGTATCACGAGTCTCAATCAACGAGCTGATTACACCTTTCAGTCTTTCTACCTCCAGTGGAGCTTCATCATGCTTGTTCCGAGCATGAAGCAGCTCTTCCTGAAGATGTACTAATCTGAGGGCTTCCTCAGTATCTCTTACTCTGAGAGACTCAGTTAGCCGATCGTTCTCTCCACTCAATTGCGCATTCACATCCACTGTGTGAGTATGAGTCTCCTGCAGCCTTGAGAACTCAACCATCAATTGCTCTAGGGAGAGCTGAAGGTCGAGTTCTCCTGCTAAATCTGAGCTAAGCTCAGGTGCGTGATCAGGAGAAGAGGCAGAAGAACATACCTCATCATCTGCTATCAGGCAGAGGTCATCATACTCCTCATCGGAGAAGAGTTCAGGGGACTGGCGTCCTGGGCCATCTGAATCTGAGGAATCCTCAGCAAGCAATGATCTCCGGTCTGATGCCCTGAGCTCTCTCTTGGCTCTCCGATCCTCTCGCTCACGAGCACTGAGCTCTGAACAATCATACTGATAATGTCCGGTTTTCTTGCAGTGGTAACACCGATCTACATCAGAAGTAAACTTTTTGTCAGTGTACCTCTTATCTGATGACTCCCTCCTGCTCCCTGATGATCGTTCAGGTTTGGAGCTGGATCTTCTGGTCTCATCATCTCTTCGTCGCTCAGGCTCATTGCGATTCCTCCTGGAATCTGAACCCCTCCTTTCTTCTCTTCGGGGACTCGATCTCCTGGGGCTGGAGTACCTGCAATCACGGCTGTCAGTATAAAATTTCTTATACCTTCCGAATTGAGAGTTCAGTTTCTCAAAATGCCATGCCATCAGGCTGTACTCCAAGGCTAGCTCATCCTTGTTCATGTCCTTCAGAGACTTAGAGCCAGATCCAGCCTCAGGCTCAGGAGTAGCTTTAAGAGCCACACTCTTTTCTTTTTCAGGAGTCTTCTCCTCACTAACTTCCTCACTGACAACACCCTTCTTTTTTCTCTTATCGAGGTCGAATTCCAGAGCCTTTAACTCTGAGAATATGTGAGAGTGAGTAATGTTGGTAAGATCCTGAGTGTTCTTCAGTAAGATCACTCCTGTGTCCTATCTTTTAGGGAGACAGTTTAGGATTTTAGAAGACACCTCCCTCTTGGGAAACTCCTTCCCAAGGGTTGCTAGCTCGTTCATCATCTTAATGAACCGAGCTTCCATCTGATAGATGGATTCTCCTTCTAACATCAGGAAGGCTTCAAACTTCCTAATTGCAAGATCTCTCTTGTTCTATTTGATCTTTTCTGATCCCTCACTCATCTCCCTCAGAGCATCCCAAATCTCCTTTGCAGTCCTCAGATGCATGAGCCTGACCGAATTCTCATAAGAAACGGTGTGGAGTATAATGTTTTTGGCAATATTATCCAGTCCGATTTGCTTAATTTGATCAGAATTAAGCGCGAACCTCTCCACTTCTTCATCTCCGGTGGCTGGAACAGGAACATTGCCAGCAACAAGCCAGGTCGTCTGAAGATTCCTCATAAACTTGATCGGACCCTGCTCAATCACCAGATGCATCTGATCATGGATGGAATAGAGATGTGTGAGTACCCTGAATTTCCAATAGTCATAATTGTCAATAGAGAATTCAGGAAGATTGCCCTCGAGACGTTTAGAACCAGATGCCATGATATGCAGTTTTCAGAAACGAGATCTATTCAGTAGACCACCAAAAGTTTCTCCTTAGAAAATGTTGGTAAACAAAGTCAGTGGTCTTTTGAACCACCGCTCTGATACCACTTGTTGGTCCCGAAACGAGTACAATCAGTGTATGGGGGGAATACACTGATGTCAGATTTTTCTGAAAGACTCAGAAAAATGCTCTTACACTCTCAGTTAGGATTTCCTGAATTACTCAGTATGCTGAAGGTCCACAGGGACAGCAGGGACAGTTCAGTAATGAGTCAGATAAGCTGAGTGTGAGTAATGTGCTCGGAAGCTCAGTAGAGATAACAAACCTACTGACTGCTTGGAAGCGAGTCAGTTGGACTACTATCTCAGTGAGCTAGAGTACGTGCGGAAAGTGAGCCCTTAGGTTCTACTCGTTTTAGTTTCTGAAAACATTTTCTCTGAGTTGCTTAGTAGTCGGGTGATTAAGGCTGAGTGCACCGTATTAAGATTCAGGATGATTGATTCAGTCCTGAGGATAAAATAATGCAGAATGTTCAGTTTATTATGATGACAGTTATGATCCTAAACAAAACAGTAAATCAGCACACAAGGGTCTTTTTAACGTGGTTCAGAGATAACCAACTCCTACGTCCACGGCTTGATTTAACAGGAAGCTATCCTCAAAACCCTGAGGATAGGTGCTTGGTTTTAAGTGCCAAGGGACACGAGTAGCCAACTTCCTCTCTTAGGAACTGACCCCTGGGCGTTTTACAAGTCCCAGTCCTTCTAACCAACCAATCTCACACCCTGAGTGGTTTGGTATTCTGGTTTCCAACTGAGATAGCTCTAGCAATACAAAACAATGCTAAATATTAGAGCTATCGATCTAAGCAAATACAGAGTGAATCCTACTACAACACTAGCGAAATTTAATTGCAGAATGTTGCTTATAGTATGCTTTGAGAGCTTGGATTCTTGAGAGTTTTCTCTTGGAAATTTCCCGTTAACCTTGAATGGGTGCAAGGCTCTCCATATTTATAGGCAAGATTCAAAATAGATCCGTTGGAGGAGATCAACTCAAATCTTTCCTATTTTGGGGTAGTTGCAGGCTAGAAATACTGTTTGACCTAACCGCCATGCTTATTCTGGCAAGTCTGTCCCATCGCCTGCAACATTGAGACACATTAAATGCCGCATTAAATGCTGCGCAGACTCCGTACATACGTGTCAAAAGATCATTGGCTCTCCGTTCTAACGGCTAGTTAACTTTCAGACATTTGTCCTTCTTCGTACATTCAATATTCTGAGTCTCTTGTTAATAACTCAGTCTGAATGTTTGTCTTTATTGGAGTCTTACTGACATTCTCTTTGTCTCTTGTCCCATAGCATAAATAACTTTTTTGCCTTGGACTTACATGGTTCAGGTGATCTGAACTAATGCCCGACTCACGTCTTATGTGCATTCAGCACAGCCTGATAGATTATTCAGCCCAGTATGTGTAACCTTTTTGCTTTGGACTTATATGGTTCAGATAAACTGAACCAAGGCCTAAGTCAGGTCTTAAGTGCATTCAGCACAGCCTGATAGATTATACTTACTCTTCACTGACTAAGTTCTGTCCTGAGTATGCTTAGTGTACTCAGTTGAAACATCAGCCAATGGTACTTCAGGATTGACTTCAGGACGGATCATCAGGCTTCGATCTTCAGCTTCAAACCCAGGCAATCTTCAGCAAGACTGACTGACTCCTTCAGGATGGATTATACTTCAGACTTCAGTAAATTGGGTCGACTCCAATATTCTTCAGTCTTCAGCAAGTTCCTCCTGTACTGAATTTCTAACTTAACTATCCTGAACTATTTTATCCTGAACAGCTGTACTTAGGCAGATTCATAGGGGTTTTGGGATCTAATCAAAATACTCAGATTGTCCCAACACCATCCTTTAAAAATGTTGTTTGTTTTGATTGTTTGCTTGGTAGTTAGACATTTTGTTGCTAGTTGTTTTCATGAAGAAATTTGAAGCTTAGGGATGTGTTTTGGATTTCTTGAACATTGATATGAGGTAGTGTATTCAATTACCTTTGTTGGTGCATGTGATTTTTCCTAGTTTGGGGGTGTTGCCTCTTAGCATATATTGTGTTCTTTGGTCTAGTTAAGCTTGATAGATGCATTGTTTGATCATTGATTTATTGCAAATCCTATTTTCATCACTCTTTTCCAAACTTTTTAGGCCCTTGGTCGAAAAAAGTTTGGGGGGGGGGTGTGTTCGTTCTTCAAATGTTGATTTGCAAGGATAATGGATGAGACTTGTGAGCTTGAGAAAGGTGTGATAAGGAGATTTTTCTCTCACTTTGCCAAGAAGGACATTTTCGTGTAAGTGGCAAGTCACTCTTCTATTCTTAATCCCAACTCAAGGTATGTCTTTACACTTATCTCTCCCTATTTGCTTCCATTCTTAGGTTTAGTTCACTTGATGGTAGATTGCTATTTTGAGCTTAATTGTTGATTCTTGTGGTATTGTGCTTTGATATGTGCATTGCATGATCTTTTCTTCACTCTTTGCCAAACTTTTTAGACCCTTGGTCCAAAAAAGTTTGGGGGTGTGTTCGTTTCGTAAATCTCATTGCAATGCTATGCTTTTTAATGATTTCTAGTGCTTTCTTATGTCTTGTGACCTTATGCTTATGTGAATGCCTTATTTTGCTTGTTGATTGATTGCCATATTGTTGCTAGTTTAGAGTAGTGTGGCATGAGATATGTTTATGATTGTGTGGATGGTGTTGATAGTATAGGTTAGATGTAGTGGACTTATCATTTGATTCATGTCTTGTCTAGCTTGCTATGGATTTTATGATGCTTGATACTTTGATTATTTGAGTATTTTTTATATGATATGAGTCTTGATCACCCTATACCCGTGAGTTTTGAGCTTTTGATGCCCGTTTCAATTTTGAATGGATGATATTCTTTGATGTGAGTTCCACACATGTGCATTATACTCTAGAACTTGGCTTTAGTCTTATTTGAGGCTACATTAGATAATGATTTCACATGAGATGATATGAGGCATTTTCTTTGATCTATATTGAGTCACTTTGCCCTATGAGCCTACCATTGATATTGATATCCTTTGCTCACCATTTTGTGCTTATAATCCTTTCATTTGGCTAACCACACTTTAAGCCATTTTCCTTCCTTTTTGGAACTCTCTTGTCCTTATGATTAGTAGAGTGAAAAGAAGGAAGGAAGATTGGTGATGTGATGAAGAAATTGGCGGCCAATGTGGAAAGAAATTCAAGTTTGCATGGATTGATTTGAAAAGAAGGTTCAAAAGGCAAGTGCTAGCAAGAAATTGAAAAAAGGTTGACTTTTCATGAAAATTTGGTCAAGTTTGACTCAAGTGTTGTGAGTATGTTCACAACTTTGCAAAAAAGGAAGAATTATCTTTGAAAGTGTGATTTTGAAGGAGCATGAAGATGAGATTGCTATTTGCATAAAGATATGATCTACATGATGATTCCTTCTATGCTTTACTAATCATACGTAGTCACTTTTATCCATATGTTCCTTCCCTACCAAAGAGCCAACACTACAACCTTATGAAAGTCCTCATTGATGCGTGATTGATTTGTCATTTCAAGTGGTGGAGAATGTAGACTTGAGCCAAGATTATGGTAGTATGTGTATGAAGTGTGATGATTGAGTGAGCCTAAACACTTGATGGTTGAGCTAAACACTTATCTTGTGAGGATCTTGACTCATTGATTTGATATCTTGCTCATTGATTCATTGTTGATAGTTGATTAGATGAGATTGCATTCTAGATTTGCTTGACATTAATTGATATTTTCATGGCATTTGACTTGTGCTTGATGCTTCAATGATACAATTATTTCCCTATCTTATCGCTTCGTTGCTCGAGGACGAGCAACAATCTAGTTTGGGGGTGTGATTAGGGTCATAATTGCATCTTTTTGCATCCATTTCTCTATGGTTTTGATGTGCTTATATTCATATTTGACCCTAATTTGGAATAAATTGTGCAATTAACCATTTTGTGGCAAGAAAATGTGTTTTGTAGTGAAAACGAGCAAAAATCGGCAAGAGACAAGCAAGTTCGTAAAAGTCCAGAAATTGTGAGTTGATCCAATGGAGGCAAATGATATATCATGTCGAAGAGTTCGAAGAGAGGGTCGCAACGGAAAAAGAATCGAGTCAATTAGAGCTCTAGAACTCAAGATATGATGAAAACGAGGAAGTCGAGGATCGATCGCACAAGCCGAAGCTGGACTCGAGCGACCACAAGGCCAGACTCGAGCGACCATTGCCTTACACTCGTGCGAGGATGCTCTGGTTCGTGTGATGAAGGCTCACACGAATGCCACTGTTGTCCACTCGTGTGATGCCCCTGGACTGCACATTTTTTAAGGGTTATTTCGTCTTTTCGCGCGTTTAATGAAGGGCATATTGGACCAAACATTGTGGGCACTATAAATACCTCAAGGATCAGATTTCCAAGCACATTAGATCATCATTATTCCATGTTCTTAGATTAGTTTAGAGAGAGAATTAGGTAGTTACTTAGTGTGTTCTTAGTTAGATTCAATCTTCTTTCTTCCATAACTTTTGATCCGTCCGTCAGATTTTAGATCCGTTTGTTCCTACATACTCGTAGTGATTAGAGATTTATTCCTGCGGTTCAATTTTGTATTTTGAGCTTTGGATCAAGACTTAGCAAATTGGAGGTTTGTAGCTTGTATTTCAATTCATCCACTTATGGTAAGTTTTCATTTAATTCTCTTCTTATAGTTCTTAATCATGATGTTTAGAATGTTAATTGTTGAATTTCATTTCCAATTAGCCATGGGCTGATTCCTTGTTGCATGGTTGTATGAATACTATGGTGAATTTAGTCTCTTGTTAATCCTATGCATGAATTAGTGATCTTGATGTGTTAGTTTTCTTATTAATGACTTGTATGAATGCTTGTGATGTTTAATTGGAATGTATGGCTTACATGTTTTAGCAATGAAGTGAGAATTGAGCTATAAGAACTTTATGCATGCTAAGTGTTTGATATATTGCTAGTATGACCATTGAGAATTGCATATTAGCCTAAGACCTCTTAATTGGAGTGTTAGGAATTGTAGAGAGATCTAGACACCTAATAGAGTCTTACCTTGTGTTGTAGAGAGATCTAGACACTAGTTAGCTTGATTAATACACCAAGAGATCTTTTGTATGCTAGGATGGATAGGACTCTAGAGGAACCATAGTAGGATTACTTCCATGTACACTTCACACTTGCTCACTTCTTTGAGGTGATAGTTAGGATTTGCTTTGCTTTGCCATAGTAGATAGAATCCTTGATGGTTTTCTTGCTTTCCTAGCTATTAGCCTTTTGTAGACATTCAATGCTTGCTTGATATCGCATCGTTTCCCTGTGTTCGATATTTAACTTGGTTAACTTGCCACGACAACAACGACCACGTTCACTTGCGTGGAAATCATCACGATTTTGGCAAACATGAGTACTCTAAAAATACTCAGGTCATGACTCACTCAATAAAGGCGGACGAAGCCTGAGTAATCAGGCTGAGTGATCTCTTACTAACACTCTTAAGTTCCTGAAAGAAAAGGTTACTGAAGCAATGAGAATTTAGCATTTATGCTAGTCAACTGAGGATAAAAGGAATGTCAGCATCTCCGGATAAGACAAGCATTAAACCTGAGTAATATGCAAGACACTCAGAATCTTAATGGTATGAAAAAGCATAATGTCACATCGATTAACTAGGCATTTGAAGAACAACCAGTAGGATGTCGACACGTATGTACGGACACTAAGCCGCATTTAATAATCCTCAGACTTGCAGGAGATAGTGGTGAAAAGTAAATCAAGTACAAGTCAGCATGCACCTACCTAATATAGGAAGATTTAAAAAGATCTCCTCCAACGGATCTATTTGAATCTCCCTATAAATACAGAAGACCTTGCACCCATTAAAGGTTACTGGAAAATTTCCAAGCATTGAAACTATCCAAGAATCCAAGAGCTCAAATCATACCGTAAGCAACACTCTGAATATTTAAATTTTCCTAGTGTTGTAGTATAATTTTTTTATTCTGGATTTGCTTAGAGTGATAATTCTTATCCTTAACATTGTTTAAATTGCAAGAATTATCACTACCTTAATTGGAAACTTGAAAGGCAAACCCCTCAGTTTGTGAGTTGGTTGGTGGGAATGACTAGGACTTATAAAACACCCAGGGGTGGATTTCCTGAAAGAGTAAGGAGGCTACTCGTGCACCTTGGCATGTTAAAACACAAGTACCAATCCTCTGGACAGGAATGCTTCCTGTTAAATCAGGTCATTGACGTAGGAGTTGGTTATCTCCGAACCACGTTAAAGATGCCTCTGTGTGCTGATTTATTTACTGCTTAGGACCATACTTGTCATCATATTAAACTGAACATTCAACATTGTTTTACATTCAGGAGAAATCAATTCTCCTGACCCTCAACTTGTGCACCTTCCTTAACCACTATTTTTAAGCAAAACGGAAAACAGTTTTTAGGACATAAAAATGAGTAGAACTTAGGGGCTAACACTTATGTACGTAACTATAGCTTACTGTGATAGCTGTCCAACTGACTAGCTACTGAAGCGGTCAGTAGGTGGGTTATCTTTACTGAGCTTTCGAGAGCTCAACACTCAGAACTCAATTTTCTTTGATTCCTAACTGATTCATCCCTGCTGCCCCTGAGACTATCAGTTCAGTGATTACCCTCAGGATCTTCCTGATTAAGTTTTGTAAGAGCATTTTCCTGAAGTTTGGAAAATCTGACATCAGTGTATTCCCCCCATACACTGATTATACTCGTTTCAGAACCAACAAGTAGTATCATAGCAGTTGGTTCAAAAGACTACTGACTTTGCATACCAATAGTTTCAGGAGGTGAAACTTTTGGTGGTCTACCAGAACTAGATCTTTGTTTCTGAAAACTGCATTATCATGTCTTCCTCTTCTAAGCGCCTTGAGGCTAGTCTTCCTGAGTTCTCTGTCGTTAATTATGATACTTGGAAATTCAGGGTCCTTGCACATCTCTAGGCTATTCATGATTACATGTATAGGGTGATCGAAGAAGGACCTATCAAGTTCATGACCGATCGATCAATTACATGGCCTGTTTCTGGATCAGTACCAGTTCCTCCAGCCGAAGTCAAGCCAGTGGAAAGGTCCGCACGTACATCTGACTAGATTAAGCAAATTGGACTGGATAATGTTACTAAGAACATTATACTCCACACTGTTCCTTCCATGGATTCAGTACGGCTCATGCATCTATAGACTGCAAAGAGATTTGGGATACTCTGGCAGAGATGAGTGAGGGATCTGAGAAGATTAAGGAGAACAAGAGGGATTTGGCCATTCGCAAAGTTTGAAAGCTTCAGGACGCTGGAAAGTGAGTCGATTGATCAGATGGAGTCTTGTTTCATCAAGCTGATGGACGAGCTGGAAAACCTTGGGAAGGAGGTGTCCTAAAAAATTCTTAACTATCTTCCTGAAAGATGAGATACATGAGTTATTATGCTGAAAAATACTCAGTACCTTACAAGTGTCTCTACTACTCATCTTTTCTCTGTGAAGGCTCTAGAATTGGACCTCGATAAGAGAAAGAAGAAAAATGAGGCCAGTGAGGACACGAGTGAGAAGAGGACACCTGAGAAGGAAAAGAGCCCAGCTCTTAAGCTCACTCCTGAGCCTGAGGTTGGATCTAAGTCCCTGAGGGAGATGAGCAAAGACGAGCTGGCCGAGAAATACAGTATGACGGTCCGAAGGTCCGAAAAGCTCAACTCATGCTTTGGCAGGTATAAAAAGTTTTATAATGATTCCAGGGACAAGAGAAGATATTCCAGCCCCAGGAAGTGTAGCCCCAAGAGAGAAGAATGGAGTGGCTCAGACTCCAGGAGGGAGCGTGATGAACCTGAGTGCCGGAGAGAGGAAAGGAGCTCAGGAAGAAGAGATGAACAGGATCCCAGAAGATCCATCTCCAGAACTGAAAGGAGTTCAGGGAGCAGGGGGAACCTGAAGGTAAGAGGTATACTGATAAACCGGGTACTAGTGATGCAGATCAATGCTATCAGTGCAAGAAGACCGGACATTATCAGTATAACTATTCGGAGCTCAGTGCTCGTAGTGAGAGGATAGAAGAGCTAAAAGAGATTTGAGGGCGTCAGATCGGAGAGCTATGCTTACTGAGGAATCCTCAGATTCAGATGGCCCAGGATGCCGATCTCCTGATCTCTTCTCCGACGAGGAGTATGATAGCATCTGTCTCATGACAGATGATGAGGTATACTCTTCTGCCTCTTCTCCTAAACACGCACCTGAGCTTAGCTCAGACTCACCAAGGGAACTCAACCTTCAGCTCTCTTTAGAACAATTGATGGCCGACTTCTAGATGCTGAAGGAGACTCATGATCACACAGTGGAGCAGAATGCACAACTGAGTGCTGAGAATGCTCACCTCGCTGCGATAGTCAAAGTTTGGGATACTGATGACGCACTGATGTCGGTGAGACTTCATGAAGAACTTTTAAATGCTTGAAATGAGCTTGAGGGAGTTCAGATTGAAGTAAATGACTAAGAGCTCTCAATACTACCCTTACTGAGAAGCTCGATGCTGAGCTGCTCGCACTTCAGAATGTGCGTAATATTCGTTTTACTGAACTTGAGACCCTGAAAATGAGAAATAAGTACCTGATGGAAAAGCTGGAGAAATTACACCAATCAGCCCAAACGGGTGAAAGGTTATACTTATATATGATCTCCCAGCGAACTGATGGTGCTAAAGTAGGGTTGGGTTACAACCCAGAAATCTTATCAATATATACATATGTACACTAGCAATCTCAATCGGACGGATATATATATATATATATATATATATATATATATATATATATATATCAATATATACATAAACATATATAAATAAATATATATATATATATTACCTTACACCGGAAGGGCGGCGGCGGTGGCGGACGGGCAGCGCACGGACGGACGGCGGGGAGAGGGTGCCCGTACGGACGGCGGTAAGAAGAGAGGAAAAAAATGAAATGGGGGAGAAACATAATTTATTTTGTAATTTTTATTATCGACCGCTCACGGCGGTCGCTAAGTTCCGTGTTTTGACACGTGTTGACACCGCGTAAATTATACGCGTTATCAGTGTCGGTGGTGATTTAATTTAATATATAACGACCGCCTCAATTTATTTATTTTTTAAAATTTTATTATTAGTGAATGCTGAAGGCGGTCGCTAATTTTTTTAATTTAATTTGATTAGTAGAGACCGCAAAAGGCGGTCGCTAATCCTTTTTTTACAGCTAATTATTTGTATGGTTTTTAAACCCTGCTAATTATATTATTATTTTGTAGCTAATTAATCATATCATAATACCCATTAAATTACTAGATACAAGTTATATTAATATAAAAACAAGAATATTCTTAATCGTGTTCATCTTCCTCTTCATCTTCATCTCCCCTTACATCATCATCATCATCTTCATCTTCCACGTCATCATCTTCCTCACCATCATCATCTTCACTTTCCTCACCATCATCATCATCTTCCTCTTCGTTCTGAATAATTACAATCTCTGAATTTGCAGCCACTAAAATCAAGTGGAAAATTGGTACCTTCGTCAAGAATCACAGTTTAAGTCTCTTGCACTTCAGTTTGGAATGGATCTTCAAATTGTGCAGTTTTTAATGTGGATGAATTAGGCATTTCCACCAGCAACCTTGCCTTAACCTTGACCACTGTTCTTAAGTTCGGTTTGCCTGAAACTGGATACTTGCAATAATATACCTGAGATGCTTGTGATGCAAAGATGAAGGGGTCGTATGCAGCTGGATATTTTTTGTTCATGTTAATATCAACAATCTTGTAGTTTGCATCAACTCTCTTCCCTTCTCGGCTCGGATCAAACCATTCGCAGAAGAACAAAACAATTTTTTTCACTGGTCACCCTGGATATTCTATTTCAACCACTTCTTGTAACACACCATAGTAATCGATCGGTGTTTCGTTGTAATTTTCACTGGTAACGCAAAGACCGCTGTTTGAAGTGACTTTTACTGAAGCATACGCAGCTGTGTGAAATTTATAACTATTTGCATAGTACCCATTATAATATGTCACTTGTCATTGTGGTCTTTTGCTCAAAGCATCGAGATGTGGATTGTGAAGATGATTACTTAGTCCCTATAAATATGAAAAATCAAGATTGTTGAAATTAAATTTTGAAATATGAAATAGTGTTACATACCATTTTTTGGAACCAAAATATGAATTTGTGGCAAACTGCTTCATAAAACTCTATTTCTGTGATGCCTGGTACTTGTTCACGAGTTTGCTCACAAAACATCCTACATATCAGAAATAATATATTACTCAATGTATAAAAATAACAACATATTTACAATAAACATCTAAAATAATATATTACTCACTGTATATACGGTTGGACCTCAGGCGTATTCATCAAAACATATGAATGCACCGTCTCTTCTTCCCAGTTATTTTGAAAATATCGTTTGGTCCCTTTACCTAGTGATCGACCAACATGTAAGAATACAGACAACATACCATCATACTCACGAAGAGGATGTTCTTCTCCCCGACCATCGTAGTTACGAGGATCATTTCAGATCCTGGTTTGAACTTGATCGCCAAAATAATAAGAACAAAATGTTCCAACCTCTTCGGTAAGATATGCATTAACAATTTTGATCGCCAAAATGTTCCAACCTCTTCGGCAGCAACCGCTGCATATAAACATGACAGCCATGACTCTTCATCACAGTGACCTTCCCTATTTCTGGCTCAAACGACTGACCCATGTTTGACATGTAATTGTCGGGAAAGCACATTTCCTTCACCCATTGACATAATTTTTTCTTCTCTGCTTTGGTGATTGTGTAGCTGGCTTGTGGAAACTCACCTGGTCGTCGCCCAGTTGACAGGCTAGGGCGATTACAGAACTGGCTTAACTCTTGACGAGATTTTGCAGTATCTTTGGTCTTGCCTTCTGTATTTAGGATCGTGTGGAACAAATTATCAAACACATTCTTCTCTATATGCATCACATCCAAGATGTGTCTAATTAATAATTTACTCCAATAAGGCAAGTCCCAGAAGATGCTCCTCTTTTTCCAACCTCCAGGGATCCATTTATTGTGCTCAATTGCGTGTTCCTCAGTCGTTTTCCACAAGTCAGTTACTGTAACCTCGAACAACAACGTATCACCTAAAATAAAGTGTATGGTTAAACTAAATACATGAAACTCTTATCATAAACTGTAAACAATGTATATATATTTGTTCAAACTCGTGGCCTTGGACGCTTTACAACATGTTTACCCTTTAGAAAATTCACTTTGTCCCTCCGGAAGACATGATCATCATATAGAAACTTCAGATGGTTGTCGAACCATGATATCTTTCTACTCAGTGGGAGGTAAAATGCATCAGAACCATCCATACAGTACGGGCATGCTAGTTTTCTAGCTATCGACCACCTAGATAACATAGAATATGCTGGAAAGTCGCTGATGGTCCATAAAACAGCAGCTCGTAACATGAAGTTCTCCTTTCGGTACATGTCGTATGTCTCTACTCCCAAATGCCAAAAATATAACAACTCTTTAATCAACGGCTGAAGGTAGACATCCAGCTTATGCTTCGGGTTGTGAGGACCAGGCACCAAAACAGTGAGAAATATGTGTTGAGGCTTTATGCACAACCAAGGGGGTAGATTGTACGGAGTCAACAACACAGGCCACGACGAATACTTCTTCGGTGCATACCGAATGGAGCAAATCCGTCTGTGCACAGACCAAGCCTCACATTTCTCTTCTCACTTGCAAAATCTGGGAACTTTTTATCAAGATGTCTCCGCGCATTAGAGTCTGCAGGATGATGCATCTCTCTGGAATTCTGACCAGAACACTCCTCAGCATGTCATGTCATGTCTTTTACAGTGGCACTTGATTGATATAACATCTTTAGACAATGAGTGATGGGAAGATAATACATACACTTGAAAGTTATCTTCTTCCTACGATTAGAGGGTTGAACCTCGGGTGGCTGCACATCCTCGACTGACTAATGCTCTCGTCATCGCTCCAAAACAGCATGCAACCGTTTGTATAACAATCAATCTTCTCAAACGGTAAACCCATATCCTTCAAGAGCCTCTTACTTTGATAGAAATTTTCTAGTGCGGTGTTCTCTTTAGGTAGGGCCCGTTTGAACAACTTTGCAAACTGATTGTACACTTTCTGACTCATTTTACCTTCAGTTTTGATGGACAACATCTGAGCATTGAATGACAACTGAGTCTCAGTATCACAACCAGGAAACAACTTCTGATTGACAGATTTGAGCATCTCAAAGAATTTCTTTGAACGAGGATTTGGTTCCTCCTCCATGGCTGTGTGGTGACCACTCAAACCAGACTCATCAATCATCGTATGATACCTTTGGAATTCATCTACCTCATCCAATGATGTCCCAAAGCATGGAGTAGGTGGGTCACGGCTCGGACAACCAATCTCAAATCTTTCACCCCTACCACTACTCCACTGATCATAGAAGGCAATAATTGTTTCGATATTATAAAGTCCACCTGGTTCGCTATGTCCGGTCCAATTGTAATAAAATGGAGTAAAACCGAACCTCACAAGATGGGTTTTAACCTCATCAGTGCTTAAAAATCTCCTGTTACCGCACTTTTTCCTGTACAAGGACATCTATTATGGCCACATTTATCCATGCAATATGGTTTACTACAGGCAAACTCTAAAAACTCATCAATTTTCTCACAAAATTGAGAGTTGATCATTCTTTGTATCATACGGGGCATTTGATACATCCAACGACGATCATGAAGTTCCATCTGATACAAATTAAGAATACATCACATATAAATTATAAAAAAAAAATCGACAAAATTTCGAGTGTAAACAAGCATATTCAATTTTAAAACAAAAAATTAATTGTAATCATACATTAATTACACTAAATTTATCAAACATATATGTAAACATACATAAAAATCAACTAATTAAATTATATATATTCAACAAAATTAAGAATTAAACGGTAAAATTGTAAACACGTACGGTGAATTTGAAGCAACGAGCACAATGTGATAATAGATCCGCACGATTGCAACCAGCACGTTGAAACAAGACTCGTTTGAATTTGGAAGGGTTTTGGACGAGATTTTGGGATATTTGCCCCGAAACAAACTGAAAAAATTGGGGCAAATATAATTGTCAATTAGCGACCGCTTTTCTTTAATTAGCGACCGCCATATTCAATCGCTAATTATATAGCAATAATTACTCAACCACCACAGCGGTTGCTAATTTAAATTTCATTTTGCCGACCGCCAAAATGCAGTCGCTAAACTTAAAACCGGATCGGGTCAATATTTATAAACAACGCGATCATGTAAACATATTTTGCGACCGCCTAAGCGGTTGGTAATTTGTCAAAGAAGATATTACCGACCGTTTTAGGCGGTCGCTAAATTATCATAATATATAGCGGCCGCTGGCTGTCGTTATTGACTATATTTTGACAGTTAGTCAATGACGGTCGCTATTATTATATTTAGCGACCGATTTAGAGGCGGTCGGTAATCGCCGTGTTTTTTGTAGTGAGAGTTTGGACGTCCAAATAAAATAAGTGTGAAAATATTCTCGGGACTGAGAGAGCATTATTTTTATTAGTTAAGTGATATAAATGTTGATGTGATATGGTGTGTTGGGTGAAATGGCGTAACTATATGATAATATTTGTGGTTATATAGAAGGAATAGAAAAAATTATTTGTAATTGAAGTGGGTAAAAAAAATATTTTGAATTTGAAAATAAGCATTTTACATAGTGTCTTACTTTAATTAATCATAACTTATGATTTAAATTTGATAGTGGGAGATTTTAGGACGGTTAATACCGTCAACATTTGGGACAATTTTTTTAACTTTCGTTACATTTGAGATTAAAAATGCAAGAAATAAATTATATGAGATGAAAAGTAAATTATATGGAACCAACAGCATAAAATCCAGACAAATTTAAAATAACATATATTCTGTGGGATAAAAAATGGGAGAAAAAAAAACACGCACAATATTTACACATGCAAGTATGGATGTATAAAATGACGGGTAAATATTACATCCAGTAAAACTCAGAAAAATAAGTACACCAATCCAGCTGAAACTATTTAGCACACGAATGAAATAGACCAACTCTTGTATCCAGTTTTTAAATCCTCTTTTGGGAGCTAGCGATTTCCTCAGTTTCTTACAGTTTAGATACAAAACATTGATTCACTCAGTCCAATGCTTCAATTTGACAGAACACAACTGTGTGTGTATGTTTGATGAACTTAATACTTTATTTGAAAAGAGAGTACTCTACTAGTAGAATAACGTTTCAACGTTGCGAGCTCTTAGCTGGTTTAGATATTCACAAAGCACCACCTGTCATGATATGAGGAAGACTTCACGGATAGAAGACATGTTACTCCTTTCTAGAAGACGGGATAATCGAAGCTTTTAGGCGAGAGCGTGAGCGTTGACCCCGTGATCTTGCTTCAAATAGCTTCGCCTTTAAACTACTCTCCTTCGAATCTGGCTGCAGTTTGAAAGATGACTTGGAAGCATCAATACCAGGAGACGGCAGCTTTTCAGCCCAATGGCGTACCGGGCTGGGCTGACTCCTCCAAATAGAAGAAGGGAGCCCGAGATCTTCATCGGTTGGCTTGCTCCCATTTTCGGACAACAAATAGTGATGATTTCTGATTAAATTTTCCATCATATGATTGGAATTCAGGTCAGAGCTGCGTTCCTTAGCTGCATCACTCTTCTCAAGCTTATGTGGATTGCTAGATTCACCGGGCCCACCATTTGTAATTCCCCCTACATCTTCAACCTGATTCTTGCTTTCATGAGCCATATCTTCTTCAAACTTCACCTGCAAACTACACGGACTTGGGCCCGTTTCAGAAGGCCTGAAGTTTTTCTTGCTCTGTTTTTGCTTTGTAATTTCATTTAAGTTGGACTCAGCCATTTTTTCTAGTTCAAAACAATTAGAATCACTACCTGCAGAGTCATTTTCCTCCTCCTCATCACCAGGAGCACTCACAGCCATATTCAGAGGGATCGATTCTAGAGAACTTCTTCGATTTTTTGGCACATTAATCTGAGTACTTGCAGTTCTTTTAGCCCGTAAAAATGCTTCAATCTCGGAGCTCAGTTTTTCCACAACGCCATGTCCATTTTCCAACTTTTTCTGCAATCGCTCATCGAGCCACATTTCAGACAAATGAAGAATCATCTGATCACGGTCACCTCTCTCCGTCCAATCTTTATCACATTTTTGTCTGAGACCACGTACTTCCTTTTCATAACCCCTTATTCCAAGAGCAAACTCATCGCAAAGATCTTCCAAGAGAGTACGGGCCCCTCTTTCGTTCTCCAGATCTTTTGACATTTTAGCAAGAGCTGTCTTCACGTCGTACAACTCTCTGGCTAACTTTCTGTGTAGACTCTCGGACCGTTTCCTCAACTTCCTCTCGTCCTCCACTTCGTCCCTCATGGACTGAATAGCTGTATTAATTCTGTCCTGCTCTTTGTTCTTCCTAACTACTTTATCATCTGTTATTTGCTTCATCAAATCATCCATCTCACGTCGATCAGTTTGTTGCTCTCTAAGCAATAATTTGATCTGGGCACGAGCATGGCCTAATTCCTTCTTCAATGATTTAACAAGTGAGGTGTTGGAGACGTGTTGCTCTTCAAGGCTCCAGATTCGATTTAACACTTTGAGCAATTCAGTCGAAGTTCTTAAGCTGTAACTGGTCTCTCCGTGTCTCCCTTTCAGTTCGACGGAGCTGGTTGGGGTCACTGCTGGATTATAGGGTGCTATCTGCAATAGAAAAGTACTTGATAAACATAATCTGAAAATAAAAAAATTATGGGCAGAGTGAAAATATTATACCATAAAAAATGGGAGTTGGTGATGTAATGTCGATATTTACGTGACAGGGTACTTTTGGAATGAAAGTGGCAACTCAATGATATGACATTATTTTTAGACATCCAGAAAAGTTTAATTCACATCAAGTGAGTATGTGAAAGATACATGATTAGAATGTATGGATCAAATAAATTCAATCACAGGAGCAAAGATGAGAAAAAGATCTATGGACGGAAGGGGGACTCATTCGAGCTTCGGCATACGCATCAACCAACTTATGATTTTCTAACAGAAAAGATTCTTGAACCTATACATTTGACGACTAAACAGAATGGGCATGTGCTATACCGAATCCTAAAACTAGTGAGAAAGCAAAAACAATCGTACATGGTATAATAACAGCAGACAAAAGAATACATATAAATTGCAGCCATTGGATACGTTCATACTTCACATGACCCACTAAGTTGTTTCTCTTAGAAAGAACCATTAACCTTTATTCAAAGTTCATGGTTGGGTATGACACCACAGTTTTTTATCTTATTTCTTGCTTCCTTTACTTTATCCTCTATTCTTCTTATTCATTTTTTATTTAATGATTCGGCATCCAACTCAAGGACCGATTAATTTTGGAGACCAATCTCATTATCCACTAGTGGGGCCCAAATTGAAGCTAGATCAAAGCAATGCGGACCAACTTAATTTGTCGTACCTTGTAGGTTACAAAATTGAAACCTAAAGAGTAACATACTCCTAATTTCCAAATTTGAACCACTAGATCAATCCACGAGGGTTCTTTACTTTATCTTCTATAGTTTTGTTTCTTTAGTGATGACTCGGTATCCATCCTAAGGATGGACTAATACAGGAGACCAATCATGTCATCCACCAATGGGGGCCCCAATTTAAGCCAGAGTAGAACTTTATATGGACTGGTTCAATTTATTGCACCTAGTAAGTTTCGAACTTGAGACCGAGAAAGGAGCATACTCATAAGTTTCAAGTGTACACCACTAGGCCAACCCTAGGGGTTCTTTACTTTATCCTCTATACTTCTAATTCTTCAGTGATGTAAGGGGGAATAGAACTGTACCTTAATACTTAATTATGAAGATGTAATGTAACTCAAATGGTATTCTGACATTTAAATTGAAAAATAGAATGTGCACAAAATTAGAGGTCAAAGAAAAAGTAACATATTCATCATCATGACTTTAGAGAAAATTGATTAAATGCATAAGAATGTGTTGGTATAAGGAGTACGAGCTTTTCGATATAGCTGTGTGGTAGGTCGGCTGGTGTAGGAGGACTGGCTATGAAAGAAAGGGTGCTCCACCTGTTATGCGTGGGGCTTTGAGGGAGGGTGGGTGGGGGGGGGGAGGTCCAGAGATTGGCATGAGCAACATAAGTTGTACCGGTTGCTTTAATAGACTGTACTCCTAATGTAACAATGTAAAAACAAGGACATTGCAGCAAAACTCCATGACAACAATTGATAAGACCATATTATTAATGAAAGAAGAAGTCCAAAAATTCTCAAAGACTGTGGCCTCGTTCAGTTTCACAGAAAATTTGTGATTCAAGGGGGAAAAGGGAAAATATTTGTACCTCCATTGAGCTGCCATAACTCGCGGGTGATACAGGTTGTACAGCTTGATTATTTCTGTCAGCCGACTGATAATGTTGCATTAGCGAGGCAACAACGTGCCTCCTCAAACTATTCGAACTCCCTGGCTGGTAATAAAATGAAGTCGAAAAATCAGACTTCGTTGAACAAATTTGCAGCTAACATAAGCAGCCAAGTGAGATTAAAGCATTTCAATTCCTCAGCCTAAACCAAACAATCTGGAACATGAAAGAAGAACAATTCCTACCGTGGAGAACCCACTTTTAGAGTGAGATAGATCACTCTACCTTTTGTCATAAGTAAATAATTCTTATGCTGAATCTTGTTTTTATGTCGAAACTCAGTCGAAATTAAGATTCGTCTGAGATTGTCCTCTACCTAACACATATGAATGATCTTGTTGAAGATAATAGCAAATGGGGACACCAATTAATGATTCCAACACAATCAAATTGGACTAATTCAACAAAAACATATGTAAAAGCAATCAGATTGCTAAGATACAAAGACAAATCATCTACTTGCAGTGGCTTGTGGCTCCCAAAAATAAATAAAGCCAACTACCACCTGACAATTTCACCAGCACACCATATGGAACCATCTAAAACACGCACTGAAATAAGTTTGTCTCGTACAATAATTCCAACAAACGTTAACCAGATTAGGAAAAAAGAGATCATAAATTCCGTTTTGTTACCTAAGTCACTTCAATGTTTTCATCATAATTATTAAAAAAACAGAGAAAGTGAAACAAATTGAAGGAGTTACCAAGTAAAGTGAACCGGGCGAAGGATCAAGGGGTTCGAGGGCGGTCTTATCCTTATAAAGGTGGTCGTGGGGGAGGCGGCGCAGCCGCGGAAGAGGCGCCCCGCCGGCGTTGTGCATTTGCAGCTTGTAATGATGGAGCTCCCAAAGGGTGGCAGCAAGCTTCCTTGCAGAAACACAAGGAACTGGAAAAGGGGTTTCGGTAGAATATTGGAATTCTTTAGTGTGAGGCGCGGCAGAGTCTCTCAATTCTTGACGTCTCCAAAAGGAAGCTACTGGAGTGCTTTGCCCCCCTCTTTTCCCCACTCTCATCAACTTTTCCCCAAAATTTTCCCCTTTTTCCGCTGGCGCTTCCCCACTTTTCTCCGCCCTTTTCATCTCTCTCTCTCTCTCTCTCTCTCTCTCTCTCTCTCTCCTCTCTAGACCTTAAAAAAATAGCTCCTTTTCCCTCTTTCCCACCTACTTGGCTTGCCCATCTAGGTTAACTTGCTGGTGTTTCCTTGTTTCACTGTTGCTGTAGAGAATCCACAACTTTTTATCTTAGTCCTCGTCAACTATATGCTGGTTTTACTTGTTTTTTCTGTTGTGTGAATAGAGTTCTCAAAGTTGCCTGCCATGGGTTTTTGGCCATGAAAGACAGCGGGTCGGGCCCTGCGATTAATAGTTAGTCACATTTCAATTTTTTAAATATATTTATTATTGAGTAAATTTTATTTAAAAATAATTTATCATAAATTTACTTTCAAATATTAAATATTTAATTAAAAGTAGCAAAAAAAATTAAGGTGAAATGTAGAAGTGAGGCCAACTACTTTTTAATATTACAAATAGGTTCAAACTATTTTTTCTTAATTAATTTGATGGCTACAATAGTCTATACTGACAACTACAGTAAGATATATTGATAGTTACAGTAGTTTATGCCATAGTGTTAATTCAAATTATACACTACAATATGGTATAATCGATAATATTATAGTATAATCGAGAATATTATAGTAAATTTAATATCAATAGTATAACATAAAATAAAAAAATATGATACAGTATAATTAAACATCTCAAATACGAGAATAGTATAACGAGCTAATCCATTGAAGAAACAATTGAAAAATAGAGTATTACTTAATTTAAAAAAAATTATAGTATAATTGAAAATCAATAGTATAACACATAGAAAAATATGCTACAGTACAACTGAGTATCTCAAATACAACATTAGTATAATGAACTAATCCATTGAGAAAAAAAAAAGAGTACTACTTAATATTAATGCAAAAATAGTATAGTATAATTGGACAACTCAAATATATCAATAGTATAACGAACTAATCCATTAGAACAACAATAAAAAAATAGAGTATAATTTAATATCAAAGAAATGGCCACACATTCAGAATACAAGACTTTTTTTATGAAGAAGCTGAAAAAATTAAAGATGTTAATTTGGGCCGGGCTAATAGGGCCGGCCCGTTTAACCCTGAAAAATACAGGCGTACGCATATAAAAATTGTTCCCTGTTGAATAATGACACATGTATATATATTAAATAAATATCAAACCATATCACTATTTTAAATTAGAGAGTTTATCAAATTAATTCTCGAATTAAATGGTCAAAATGATATTTATTGTACAAGGTACAAAGTCATTAAAATTACGAGTCTCCCGGTGCTCATATGCGACAATAAATGTCTGATTTGTCGTGTTTATTCGATACCGTAAATGTTTCGTATAAATAAAGAAGAAGACGGAAATCAATAAAACTAAATTTGGTTGATTATTAAACCTATTTATTACAACGACATCAACGACCCAGATTGCGCCACATGTCGTGTCGGATATGGAATTTTTTAACTCCCTACCCTATAAATAGGGGTCAAGTCCATACATTTCAACAAACAAAAATGAAGACGAACGAAAGAGCAAGCAGCAACATCCTCTCGACGAGCAGACTACGAGCTAAGAAGATCCAACAATCCTGTTCTTCGAAGATTCAAGTCGTTCTTCATCAAATCTGAAGTCGTTCTTGAATATTCAACAATTCATCATCAAAAAGTCATCTAGAAACACCATTTGTTCCAAGATCAAGGAGTTTATTCCCTCCGATCATATGTTTTTCTTGAAGAACACCTTGAAGATCAACAAACGTTCTTCGCCAAATTCACCCAGAAACATCCTTCGATCAGAAACAAGGAATTGTATCCCTCTGATCAGACATTTCTCACTCAAGAACACTTCGAAGACTTCAAGCGTTCTTCGCCGCTTTCAACTGTTCTTCGTCAAGTTCAACTACAAACGCACTTCTAGGAACAAGAAGCTAAATCCCTTTGATCAAGTGTTTCCAACTCAAATCCAGACTTGAAGAACGTTCATTGCCAAATTCAAGGCGTTATTCACCAAAATTTTCAAAGACAACATTCAATCCAAAACAAAACTTCACTGTCCTTGGATAAGCGTTACAAGTCAAGTCAAGTTAAAGTTGAAGGATAATCAGAGGATCAATGCTAGAGAGAGAACCCCTTTAATTCAAGAAAATACATTGTATATCATTTCAGTGTTAATATAAATATTTTTATTATATTGATTTATTTATGGATTTAGTTGTATATATTAAAATCCAAAATTTGATATAATTATTTTTATTATGTATATGTTATTTTATTTTTATACTCTTTTTATATGAACAATGATTAGTCATTAATAATATTTATTTTGTCTTTTGTATATTATTAAACATTTCAATAAATTTGATGTGATTATATTATATTTTCAAACTTATAGTTAGTATGTAATAATGGATAGTAATGTATTGGTGTGTTTGTTATTTTTGTACTTTATAATATTATGTATCACATTGTGTTTTTAATAAATCATTCTTTTTACTAAAAAAATTATTTTAATTGTTGTATATTATTTATAATACTAAAGAGTTTTTGTTTGATAATTTTGGTTAAAAATATTTAGGTTGTAATTTTTTAATGTCATTTTTTAAATGTACAAATTATGTAATTTTTTTAATTATAAATAATTATAATTTTTAATTATTTTTGTTAGATGTAGTTTTATGTATATTTATTTAATAAAATCTTTTTATAACATAATAGAAATTGATTGAATAATTTTGGCGTTTCAATAATTTAATTTATCTATTTTTATCTTTTGTAAAATTGAGACTTTGGCATTATATAACTTTTGTTAATAGTTTTATTCTTTTCTTTTTTTCTTTTTTTTTGTTTATTAGAAAATTATTGTTTTTTATTTTTTTGTCTTTAATTTTTTATTTTGAAACTGATTAATAGTTTATTTGAATTCTTTATTAAAGAATGTTAAAAAATATTTTAAATATAAAATTTATTTAAAAAAGAGATATTTAACTTACAATTGTATTATGTATTAAATTTTTGTGATACCTCTTTTTAATTTTATTTTATATGTTTTATATAAGTATTTCTATTTGTATTTTACTGTGGGTGAGTTTCATTTTCTGTTAAATTAGTTTTATATTTATTTTATTTCCATATATATATATATATATATATTCTTTTGATTTTATATACTTATTAGTTTAAATAAAAGTAGTATATATGTATAATTGTTAATCTTATGTATTAAAAATGATATATATATATATATAATAAATTTCTAAATATAATTTATTTTTAGGTATTTTAATTTATTTATGTATTTAATTGTATACATTAATACACATTAATTAATATAAATTTTATTATTATGTATATGTTATTATTACTTTTTTGACACGTACAGTTATTAGTCGTTGATAGTATATTTTTTCTGTCTTTTGTATATCATTAGACATTTCAATAAAATCAATGTGATGATATTTTATTTTTACAATTATACTTATTATGTAATAACGATAGTAATGTATTTTTTTTATAGTTTATAAATTTAATTACCCCATTGTGTTTTTAGTAAATAATAAGTTTTAATTAGTGTACAATTTTTATTTGGAATTATTTCATAGTATAAGTTTTTAATTATTTATTTTTTGTATATGTTAGGATTTGATCAAATATTTTTGTTATAAATGAATTTTTTATTTTTATTTACGTTTACAAAAAAATGAAAATTATAAGATTCAATTTGAAATTGTATCAAGAATTTAGTTTTTCTTTTGGTAATTTCATATTTTTATATATTTTTGTTCATTACAATTTTTTAATAGTTTGATTTATGTTTTAAATTATGTGTGTTCATTATTGTTTTTATATTAAGTTTTTCAATTACATGGATATTAGTTTTTGAATATTATTTTTTATTTGATATGTGTACCGTTTTTTATATTTAATTGCTTTGTTTATCTAATATATATATATATATATATATATATATTTACAATTACGTGTACCTTTTTGTTGTTATATTAGGATTAAAGATATATTTGTCCTATAACTTTGCACAATTTAAATTTATTCAATATGTATTACATGTTTCGATTTTTTGTCCTATAAATTCTAATATTTTGTTTTATCTTACTCCTTTTAAAATCTACATAGAAGAGCAATTTTCAAAATATACTTTTCAAAAATATTTAAAATTTTTCAAATTTAGAGGACTAATAATCCTAAAATAAAATTAAAATGACTGATATAAAAATATCAATATTTACAGGACCAATATCAACAACATTTAATCCATATGGTAAAAAAATATAATTGAGTCCATTTATGAAATGTTAAATTGTCTAATCCCTTTTTGCGTAAAAATAATATTTCTTTTTTAAATTAATTCTTATAATTTTATTGATATATGCAGTTAATCAATTTTTTTGTTAATTTTTATTTTGATTATAATTTTATAAAATATTTCACAAATTTATTGTAAAATACTTCACTCGTTCCAATATATATTTTAATTTCACAAATTTAAGTTACATGAAAAATTTTTATTTTTAATTAAAATAAAAATATATTTTAAATTTATTCTTTATTTTTAAATAATGAAATATATATACAATTGGCTTTTGTGCAACGCATGTAAATACATAACTTAGTATACACTTAAATTGGGATGACAAGGAGCAAATTTTGAACGAATTTGTTATGTTACAAAAACTTCAAGAACTCGGTACCCCGGCCCGTACCAGGTGAGGACTCATGGGGTCCAATCCCTCTTATTTTTCTTTTACCATTATATTAATTTAACTTACAGCATCCTCATTTGACAATTTATAATTAAAATTCAAATTAATTCCATAAAATATAATTTCATATTCGACTTAAATTTAAAAGTAGAATATGTAATATGTTTACACGAACATATATACATTAATATCAATATGAGTTTGAACACATTTCATCATCGTTCCTATAGATTAGTGTGATAATTATTTGAAATTTATACGCGTAATTTGTTCCGTTTAATAAGATTTTATATATTAGTTTATATTAAATTGAATAATTATATTTCATACAAAAAATAATCGTGTTTTGTTTTTTTTTTGTTCCATTTAAAAGTATTTTTTACAAGAAATGTGCTAGAAGAATTAAGAGGAAGCAATATGGGCCTAGAAAGTTGTTGGAGCATGGGGAGTCGAAGCCTGCTATCAATTAACATGGCCCAGCCCCCATTGTGTTGGTAAGTCGTAAGAGTTGGAAGCCTAAACTTAATTTAGGCCCATTTAATCGGGGTAACATTGTGTACAAGTGGGGTGGGAATAGGTCAGGACTCTCACAAAAAAGTCTGAGCCTGGTTTACTATTGATGAGCCTAAGTCTGACCTTTTATCTATAAAAGACTTTTTAGTAGACTCGGCTTGTGTCTTTTTAGCAAATAGAACATGCCTTAAAGCCTTTTAAAGGTCTACCTAATAAAAAAAAAATTATAACTTTTTATTCATCATGAAAATTTCAAAACTACACCTATAAAATTAACAAATGTCTCAATAACACCAATACTAATATTAAATATTTTATCAAATCACAAATAACATCGTTAATGCCTACATCAATTCACTAAGGAAATAATAACAAAATCGGGATTAATACCAAATTGGTCCCATAACTTTTTTACTTTTTTGATTTGGTCTCATAACTATATAATATTTCAATTTAGTTCCATAACAATTCAAATCTAATCAAATTAGTCTCAAATTGCCGGAAATGATATAAACAATGTCGTTTTACTCACGTGCCATGTGAGCCAATTCCGTCGAAAAATATAACATGTGGCCGGAAAGTGAGTAAAACGGCATCGTTTTATATCATATCCGGCGACTTGGGACTATTTTGATTAGATTTGAATTGTTATGGGACTAAATTGAAATATTATATAGTTATGGGACCAAATCAAAAAAGTGAAAAGTTATGATGCTATTTGTGGTTTGGCATTAACGATGTTATTTGGGATTTGGGATTATTTTGATTAGATTTGACATTGATAATGAACAAATTGAATTTAGGAGGTCTACTAGAACTAGACACATACCTTCTTATCTTGACATATATAAGATTACTCTACCTAATTTCCTAAAATATAGTACTGCTAATTTGATACTTTCTCATAGCACTCCCTATCCCTTATCTAATTACTTGTCCACAAGTAGGTTATCCACCAAACATAGAGCTTTTACAGAATTCAATATAAAAAATTATAGAGCCTAAAATATATAAGCATGCTTCTTCTAATGAACATTGGATCAAAGCAATGAAAACTGAATTAAATGCTCTTATTAGAACTAATACTTGGTCTATTATTTCTCTACCCAAAGATAAACATTGTATTGGTTGTAAGTGGGTTTATAAGGTTAAATACAAACCTGGTGGAACCATTGAGAGATACAAAGCTAGACTAGTAGAAAAAGGTTATACTCAAGAGGAAGGAATTGACTATTTTGATACTTTTTCATCTGTTGCCAAAATAACTACTGTAAGAATTCTTCTTTCAATTGCTACTGAAAATAATTGGTGCATTCATCAATGTGATGTAAATAATGTTTTCTTACATGGTGATTTACATGAAGAGGTCTATATGCTTCCTCCACCAGGTTATGTAGTTGATAATGGTAAAGTTTGCAAGTTAAACAAGAGTTTATATGACTTAAAGTAAGCTAATAAGCAATGGTTTAACAAGTTGTCTGAAACCTTAATATCTATTGGTTTTATACAATCAAAAGCAGACACCTCTTTATTTACTATGCATTCATCATTTTACTATGTTATGTGGATGACATTATTATTACTGGTACTAGTGTTGATGGCATTCTGCAAGTAAAGAGTTTTTTGCATGAAAAATTCATAATCAAAGATCTTGGCTTATTAAAATATATCTTATTTATTGAAGTAGCTCGTAGTGATAATGGTCTCCAATTATGCCAAATAAAATATGCACTTGATTTAGTGACTGATTGTGGATACTTGGATTGTAAACCATGCTCTACTCCTGTGGATTCTAAACAAATTATTAAACAATCAGATTCCTCTCTATTGCAAGATGCTTCTGAATATAGAAGAATAGTGGGTAAACTTATGTATTTAACTATAATTAGGTCTGATATATCATATGTTGTACAGTCTTTGACACAACATATGATCAAGCCAACTGTAACACACTTATCAGCTGCTCACAGGTTATTGAGGTACATTAAGTCCACCATTGGTCAAGGTATTCTTCTTTCATCTAACAATTCTTTAACAGACTTACACTGATTCAGATTGGGCTAGGTGTGAGCTTACAAGGAAAAGCATCACAGGTTATGCTGTCTACTTAGGAGGGTCATTGATATCATGGAAATTCGAGAAGCAAAGTACTGTTAGCAGGTCTTTTGCAGAGGCAGAATACAGGATATGTGTTCCACAACATGTGAAGTACAATGGATTCTCTACATACTTCAAGCCTTCTAATTCCTCATCCCCAACCAGTCAACATCTTCATAGACAGTGGGACTGCCTTTTGTATTGCCCACAATCCTTGCTTGCATGAGAGACCAAACACATCCAAATAGATATACACTTCACAAGAGAGAAGATTGAGCAAGGTGTAATAAAGCTTACTCAACTACCTACTGAGGAGAACATAGCTAATGTTCTAACAAAGCCACTCCCACCAGCCTTGTTCAACAAATTCAAAGACAAAATGAGACTTCTAAATATCTCCCATTTTGAGGGCTGATATTAAGATAATAAGTTAGCTTTTAGTCTATTATGTATTAATTTGTTCATTTGTTATTTATAAAGTGATACTTAGTTGAGCAGTTACTAATACTATCAAGGTATCATATATATGCCTTGAATAGGATAGTTCTTAGTACATAAAACTATCAGGAATTGTAAACACATACAATTTATTCTTTCAATGTTGAGATTCATTTCTTTATCAGTCTTGAAGATTTTTTTTTCATACACGGATCAGGTACGGTACAATATTGTATATTAGAATTCGTAAACAAACTTTTATTTTTGTGGCTGAAGAATTTTTACGCTTTAGAGATAAAGTATTTCTTTAAATCCGGGGAATTTGTATCTTCTTTAGAAAAAATAAAAAGAGAATTTTTTTTCCAATCATGTGTCACCTCTTTCTCTCAATATATAATGACGTGGAGATTATATATTAAGGGTGTGTTTGGTAGCCATGACAAGGAAAAGCCCCAAGATGGGCTTTCTTAAAAGGTTTAAGGGTTTCACCAAGAAATAAATCATTTCTGTTGTTTGGTAGGCATGTCAAGAAAATATTTATTTTGTTTGGTAGCCAAGACAGTGCCCAGATCCCTCAACGGCCATTTATTTACATTCGTTTGGTAAAACGAAAAATCCTCGATTACACCATTTGAAACCAATTTTTACGTTTGGTACATATTAAAACCTTCTATTACACCATCTGAAACCAATTTTTATGTTTGGTAAATATTACATTTGCATGAAGAATTAAAGAATTAAAACCACTTCAAATGTTTCACGAAGGTTAGGATTCTTCTTCGTGGGTTCGTCTTCTTTGCGATTGTTGCGGAATCCGATCGACATCATCGCAAAGCTTTTACCTTTCAACTTGAACAAGAAGGCGGCACCACTAGGACAGTGATGGAAAGTGACGACAGCAGTAGTTTTGGGCAGAACAAGAAGGCGAAGGGGTCGAGACGTGCCTGGACTCCCGTTGAAGAATCGGTGCTCGCGGACTTCATGAAGGAACTCGTTGCCAACGGGTGGAGGAGCGAAAATGGGTTTAAACCCGGATACCTAGCAAAGCTTGAGGCAGGGATGAGAGAACGGCTACCTGGGACCAACATTCGATGGAATCCTCATATCAATTCCCGAATCACAATCTGGAAGAAATTTCATGGGTCACTCATCTCTATGCTGAACAAAAATTCTGGTATCGGCTTCAACTATTCAACATTCATGATTGACTACCACGATGATGCTTGGAACCTAATCGTCAAGGTAATTTTACATTCACCTGAATATTGATATGAACTTGGCATTATTTTTTTTCATTTCTCAGTACACTTGTCGATGTAAGTATGCAGTACTGTCAATCGGTTCATGAATCTTGAAATGAAACTATTGTTCTGATTTGGATTTGTGGATTTAGTGATCATTAGTCTCTAAAGGAATTGGTAAACTGAGTGTGCACTTGTTGAATACTGAACCTGTAAATGAATCTATGTAACACAAATAGGTCAGGATTTCTTCTTTTTTATTGTAATGAATATTGATAATAGTTTGCTACTTCTACAAATGTGAATATGTTGGTATTGAACGTTGTTGACTGTAATGAACAATGTTGAATACTGAACCTGTTATGAAGCTGTGTAACATGGTTTAGGAGAATCCGCATTTTGATTGTCATGAATATTGTTAAAGTCAACTGGTTCTAATTCATACATGTTGGTGAAAGTGTTGGGCATGTTGTTGTATGGTGTTTGCGAAATTAATGTCATTATTCTTGGTATATCATTTCTAATTTATGAAAGTATTGTGTTTTGGACCATATTACCCTATATGATACACATAATTTCACCATTTATTCATTTAAACTGTGGCACATTGTTTTCTGATATAGGGTGACCCAAATGCCACCCACATGCGTTACAAATTGTGGCCCCTCTTAAATGATTGGAACGAGATTTTCGGTATGGAAAAGGCTAATGGGTCCACAACTGAGGATGTCGTGGAGGCTGTGATTGAAACTGAGAATAATACGTCTGTCCACGCAGATGGTAAAAAAAATATGTATCCGATGTAGATCGTGAAGATGACCCAATTGACATGGACGTTAATAGTGAAACCGTCCGCATTGACAAGACATTGAAAAACAGGATCTCTGGTAAGCGAAAAGTGGGTGAAATATCGCCCACTGACAAATTGTGTGATGTTCTGTCTAATATGAACAAGGATGCCAATGTTCGGATGGACAATCTAGTCCGTGTCATTGGTCATGGCTCAGATCTAAGCACTGCTCGGAAGGACTTGGTGAACCTTATGGATGAAATACCTGATCTTAGTGAAGATGACAAGGTTGATGCTGCCCATGTTCTTGCAAAAAACTCTGAATGCCTTGAGATGTTCCTCGGAATGACAATCAACAAAAGAGCACGGTATGTTCGTCGCATCCTGAATGGTCAGATAAGGGTGTAGTGGATTGGTCCATGGAGGAGAATCAATGTATTTTGGAATGTATGATATGTGAATTTGTGAACTTGTTTTTTTGTTTATCCTATTTTGTAATCTATTCAGGGGGAATGCATATTTTGCACCAGTATGAAACATTATTAGGTTGTTGGTACTTTTTATGAATATTGTAGATGTTAACAATGTGTTTGACTATGGTTCACCCTCTATATCCAGCAGGATTTGACTTGATTGATATTTGTTTGTGGTATTTTTTCACATTATCTAATGTAATATATACTTTGTATCTTTCACCAAAAAGTGACACATTTTACCACAATCATGAAACTTTTAATTCCCTCTGGTGAGAATTAAGAATTTGAAATAGATTTCCAATTTCATCAAAGCCCAGAAATTTAATTGGTGTTATTGATTTGAAATTTAATTAAGAATTTGAAAACATTATATTTCCAATTTCATTAAAGCCCAAAAATTTAAAAATAATAATTTGAAATTCATATAAACAATATTATTGCTGAAAATAACAATCTCACAATCATGCCTACAAAGTGGCCCACGTCAAGCCCTAACTGTTGGCCCACATGAAAAAAAATTACCTACAATCAAATAATGTTTTGATGTAAAAAAAAGGTCAAATTGTGTTCATTCTCCCTTCCCTCCCAATAATAAATTACTTTCGCGCCCTTACTAAGAAGATGAAAAGACACTCCTATTTTCCCAAATTATCTTGACCTTTTTTGCGCCCTAATACATCCCAAATAGTTAACCACCCACATCCCCATTTTCGTCCGTTTTCCGCAGAAATAATACATCTCCTCCAAGGAAGTGACCCATAGAAGCAATATACCACAAGATTTTATGATTCAACACACATACTGAGTTCGTCCAGAGGATTAGTGCCCACTCCAGTACTCATTACTCAAACAACTGGAAAATCTGCGTCCTTATAGAGGTTAGTGCGGCTTTAAAATTTATCATTATGAACCGCATCGTCAAACCTAAATTTATTTTATCGGTATGGCTGCCAATGATATTTATTATTGTGGTATTTTTTGTTGTTTGAGCAGTTCCAATCTGGTGAAATGTTCTTTCATGAGGAGGAAGTTGTATATTGAGCCTTGTTTGGGTATCTTGTTGGATATCGAATATGACTTCATAATTAGAAATAATATGACCCAATTGATATATAACCCTGGAATCGTATTCAAAACAGAACAAATTTTGTTGATGCCCAGCCACAGTTTACTAAAATATCATTTTCATTTATGTTACAATTCAAATCATTTAAATTTATGTTGTTGCTAAAATATTATTTACATTTATGTGTTTGTAGATTACAATGGTACCCTTTGATGAGTATTTTGGGGCCAGAGTAAGTGCTCGCAGTGATCTTCGTATTATAAGCAAGATCATGTCAAGGCTAGATAGACATAATCAAAGAAAATTTAGAGAATCGTGCTTTGGGCAGTTTGTAGGAATGGATAAGATGCAATTTCAAGGTCAAGTTTATCTACATCTGTTGTTTAAGCAAGACTCTACCAAGAATTTCAAAGATGAACTAGTATTCCATATCAACAACAAAATTGTACATTTTGGTCCAAAGGAGTTTGCTTTGATCACATGCCTACGATTTGGTGAGAAGGCTGCAATTCCTTAAGAATCCAGCATACACACAAGTGTATTTAAAAACAAGGCAAAGCTTACTGTAAAAGATATTGAGGATGCATTCATGAAGGCCAAAGACAAAGGTACCAAGGACTTAAGCCTGAAGCTAGCACTGTTCTGGGTCTTGTATGGAGTTTTGCTAGCAAGGGGCCACACAAGCAAGAACATTTGTCTCGAGTATATCCATCTTGTAGATGATTTGCAAAAATTTGATAATTACCCATGGGGTCGTGTTGCTTTCAAATATTTAATGGGCGAGTTTCGCTCTACAATTGAAAACTGTTTTTCAGTCAGATGGGGGAGAGCTCAAGTGAAAGGTGGTGATTGGAAGTGCCACATTGATGTGTATGGGTTTGGGCTTGCATTGCAATTATGGAGTTATGAAGCAATGCCTCATGTTGCAAAAGTCTACGCAACGCCAAAACCAAAGTCAAAGACAATCTTTCCTCGTATGTTGCATTGGAATGAAAATGTGAAAATAAGAGTTGATGATTTGACTATCAATTGCTTTCCTTTTTTGAAGGCTAGTGATCGAACAACTGAAAATGTAAGTAATTGACCACTTTAATTATTGATCCCCTCACTTTATCTATGTCCCTTCTCCTTCTCACATACATAATACATATATAGATTCCTGTCATGGAGCACCTGGGGCCATCAAGGACAGAGATGAACAATAGAGCTTATCAAAGTGTTCTCCAATGGGAACAAGTGCTTGCATCACACCAAGTTCATAGGCCTTCGTCTTCACATCAAAGGAAATGTAAATCAACCTTGTCTTCCGCAAGTGGATCTGTGAAGAAGAAAAGAATGGTTGTTAATGCATCAGAAAGAGAATGGAGAACTTATGTATTAGACACATTGGAGACAATTCAAAAGATGCTACATAAAGTGCAGGAAGCTGATGAAGAGGAGGAAGAAAATGAAGAGGAGGAAGCTGATGAAGAGGAGGAAGGTGATGAAGAAGAGGAAGCTGAGGAAAACAATGAAGAGGAAGGTAATGAAGAAGGTGATGCAGAAGAGGAAGCTGAGGAAAACAATGAAGAGGAAGGTGATGAAGAGGAAGGTGATGCAGAAGATGAAGTTGAGGAAAATAATGAGGAGGAATCAGGAGAAGAAGAGGAGAAAGGTGATGATAACAATGATGAAAATAATGAGGAGGAAGCTGCTAATAACAATGGAGAGGAAGTTGATGATGGGATCAATGAAGGGGCAACTCAAGGTGATGAGGAAGTAACTGTACATGAGGAGGGAACAGGACCAGAAGTTGCTAAGGAAGAAAATGCTAAAGTAGAGGAAGCTGGACAACAAGCACCTGAGGAAACAAATGTTCCAGATAATGAAGCACTTGTTGATGATCATGAGGAGGAATCAGGATATCAATCAGCTGATGAGGAAAGTGCACCCGTTGAGTTAAAAAATGATGACCTTGTGATAAGTGCACCAGTTCACACTTCTAAAGATGAAGTTATTGAAGAAGGAAGTTCACTTGTTGACATTCCTATCCAAGAGAAAACCCATATGGATCAAGAAGCTAAAGGGAAGACTGAAGTGGAAATTCATGGGGAGACTTCTACAATGCCCAACACTTGCACTGAGATAGTGCCTTTCTATGTGGATAGTGAACAAAGCACCCGAATGCCAACATTCCCCAATATTGGTGAGGACTATAACCCTGCTGTTGACCATGTTTCAAAAGCTGAAGTGGACAAGTTTGCCAGTTGGTGGGAAGCCAATAAGAACACCAACTCTGAAGTTAATCTGACCATTAATCAGATTCATTCTGTGAAAGCATCATGGTTTGATCCAATATGGGATCCGCAGGGTTGGTTAACCAGCGAGGTAAGTTATTAGACTTTATACAAAAATATTTATATAGTTTTAATCTAACATTTGTTTATAAGCAACTATTTTCATACATGACATTTGTTAATATAAATTATAATTGAAACAGAATATTGACTGTTTGATGGAGCTGATTATGTGCAAAGTCAGGGCTTGTCTTCCAGTGGGTGCGCGGAGATTTACCACATTTGTTGACTTGAATTTTAAGGTAAGTATTGGAAGTTAATTTTATTGTGTAAAGTAGTCAATTGTTGGACTGGTGCTACTACTACTAATGTTAAATTGAGGATGTTAAATTGAGGTTGAGTTAATTGTGTATTGAGGATGTTAAATTTATTGTGTATTGAGGAAGTTAATTTGACTGGTGCTAATTTGTAGGGTATTCATCTTTGATTCATGTGATATATAGGTACAACTTACTTCTGGCATCTATAGTATCTGGGAGAAGGAAAACAAAGGTGGTAAGAGCTGGTCATGGAGAGAAAGGTGCAAGTCAGCGTTTGCTCATGTTGTTGGTAGGCTCCCAACGGGTGGTTTAGGCATGCCGTGTTCGAAAGCAGAATCTGTATATGGGATAGCAAATTTGGGTAACCATTGGGTTCTATTCGAGTTGAAGATCGAGGAACAGGTGATAATGATATATGATTCTCTTCAAGAACGACGACCAAACCCAAGAGAGAAAGCTTTGTTTCGCAAACTAGCATCAGTGTTGCCCAGCTTATGTAGTGAGGCCAAGGTGTTTGAGGGTAAAAAAACTGATGCTTCGACCAAAACGTTATGGACCGTTGATTGGTGTCTTCGAACTCCTCGACAAATCAACTTCAGTGATTGTTGAGTGATGTGCATTAAGATGTTTGAGATGCTGGCGTTCAACCAATCTGTTGGGGATATAGGACTAACTTTATGTGAGAGATTTCATCAGGACTTTTGTGCAGAACTGTTCTCTTCACTTTAGTAACTGTAGGATGTCCAAGTGATATTTATTTGAAGGGATGAATATATATTTTGTGACTTGAATTTCTATATTTTGTATAATTGGTGTGTATGTACTATTTTGTATAAACAACCTTGTATAAATATCTATTTTATGACCCATGAACTATTTTGTATAAACAGCCTTATATAATGGTATGGTGGTAAATTATTTTGTGTCAATGGGTGTCATTTCTGATGCTACGGATGGATTTCTATATGTTCTATAATTTATGGTTGTGGCTAAGTTGTGTCTCCTTGGATTTGATTTGTGTTGTACACAAGCATGTAAACAACAAAATGGCCAACAGAAATGGCCAACAGATTTGTAGGTTATTCATCTTTGAAGAAGCATGTAAACAACAAAATGGCCAACAAAATTCAAAAGCAGTTGCACAAAAAAGTAGAAGATTAAAAAGAAGTACTGATAATAAAAGTTCACACAATACAATACAAAATAACCAGGACCAGAAGCAGCTTAAACAATCGGACTCTTGCCTAACAAACAAAGCAATTCAACTCTTAACCCAACCTAACTTATTTTAACCTAAACCAGGCACCATGCAAAGCAAATGTGCATTTATTCGATGAACGATAAAAGGGATAAGAGACTGCAGGTTGGATTAAAAGGATAAGAGACTGCCATGACATATTCATCCCTGCGTGACAGGGAAAACCATTTGTAGGGGCTTCCAGAACCACATGAGTTGGTTGACGATCGGTTGGATTGGCTAGGTCTCGGTGGAAATGCATTCCTACGAGTGATGGTGGGCAAGAGGAGGAACCACCTCGTGATGGAGACCTAAACAGATTCCTCTAACTTCCAACTTGTCTGGTCCATGAAGGAGAATCAACCTCATCCTCGTCCGAGACGATGACCACAATTTGGTCATTCACAGCACGTTGGGGGCTGTGATGTGAAGACGGTTGGGTTGAATCACTTATGTTGATCACTTCAACAGGATTCGACCCTGGGGGAATTTGATCGTCAAAGATATATTTCATGGGCTCAAAGAACGGCTCAGGTTCACGGTAATACGCCTTTTCCATCTCATCATGCTACAATTATGTAGAAAATAAATGAAGCACGATATTTTAAAAAAATGAAGTGCATGCATTTGCATGATTTATCAGATTCAAACATACAAACCTTGAACATCTTGCTCCACAGTTTCTTTGTAGCAATGATTCTCCCATCCTCATCAACCTCGACACCCGGGATTTTGCAACATTCCATATAGGTCTCATTGATCACTGGGTTCATCGAAATGTGTTTCGCCATCTTCGAATGACAAATTCATCCGAAATTCTACATTGACACAGGCAATTGATGTGGCCAGTGCATGGAAATTGACCCCATGCCGACCTTGCCAATTGCCTTGGTACTTTTGTATCACCAAGCCATTGATGAACATTGATTCCATCTCATAAGTCCATAGCCCACTGAAGAGAAGATCTTTTTTAGAGGGAATTCTAGTTGGAGCCATAAGGAGTATTTTGGTTTGTGATTTGGAGTTGGTAATGAGCTCAGAGAAGGTATGGGGAATTTATAGAACTTGTACTCAAAGGTGATGTAGACGAATTAATTACATTGAGTCAAGTGTAACATTATTTTTGGGTCAAAGCCTATACACCTATAAAATCATGGCGCATCATCCTTTGGATATTGTAAGAAATGCATGCATACATGTCCCACACACTAGGCATATATGTATCACATGCATTCATAATAAATAAAGAGAAGAACCATAAAATATTACCAAACTGCATACAAAAAAGAATAAAGGTGTCCAGAAATCATAAGATACGTGATTCACAAAAGCATATAAGTCTTAACACAAAAGGACAAAAACTATTGGTAATGATGTTCTAGACTAGACTTCACCCTGAACTACACAGTGGCCAACACGGACAGAAATCATAACTTTATATTATTGTTGCTTACATAGCTTTTCCAATCAACACACCTAACAATACTAGCACAACACAAATGAAAATTATTACAATATGCAAATGGACAACCAAACCAAAGAACTAGAGGGTGAACTATTATTGTTAATGAAGGACCAAGAGGGATATGGTGCAACATGGTCGGAGACTGAGTATTTGCACCATCATTCGGATGACGTCGTAGATCATTTTCTTTCCGATTAATCCCAGATATTGAAGTAGAATGTAGTGAACTAAAATCCAAACTTTCGGTAGCAATATTCCGATCATCTTGTGCATAATCATCACACCACATGAAATTGCCCTTGTGCTTGGAATTGCATGGACAAATGTAGTAATACCTTCCAGGGCATGTCGACTTAGGACCGGCTAAGCGACGAAACATTCGACCATTCCCACAAGGAGATTGTGGTGGATTAGCTGGGCAGATTCCTGGGGCCATTATATGCATTTGCATAAATTATAGAACTCAGCAATACACAACTCAGTGGCTGAATGTCGGTAAGATGGACATCAAAGTATATACCCCTGGGGGGAAAATACATGTCTAACAAACACCAAATGTATATAATAATAAGCACATATGATAAACACAATGGTCAACATCATGACTTGCAATAGTAGACAACCTTGTAGAACTCACATTAAACAATTGGAACAAATTAAAGTCACATCACACCACCAAGTACAATATAAAAATATCCTCAAATGTGCAGTCATGAATGTAGATTCAATAAACAGTTACAAATGAAAATTACCATGTTAAGAAACATGATGAGATCTATTTTGACATTGATTCCAAAGAGACATGAATAGTTCGTCCTTCATGTTGGTCCACTCAGTTGTTGATTCAACGGCATCAACATACTCAACGTTATCACCACTAACTAATTGATCTCGGTTGGGTGAAGTCTCCCACTCCCTCTCAACAGGGTCAACATGCATCATGAAACGAATGAAATTATGGAGTAGAAAGCAAGCCATTATAAGCCTAACTTGGGTTTTGACCGGGTAGTACGATGCACTCCTAAGAATCCCCCAACGTTGTTTCAATACACCAAAAGCATGTTCAATAATATTGCGAGCCTTGGTGTGACACATATTGAAATGCTCTTGGTCGTTGTGTCGAGGGGCCCCACTCTTTAAGATGGTATCGATACCCTCGGTACGGCACAAGAAAACCCTCGCTATTTGTGTAACCATTGTCACATAGGTAATAATACCCTATACAAAAATGAAATACCTATTATTTAAGAATTGGAACTAGATTGTTTACATGTATGATGGATTATTATGGGTTGATAAAGCAATGATACCCTTGGGGAGTTTTAACCCGTGGGGTCTTAGGACAGCATCACGTAGTATTCGATAATCGGTCGTCGACCCTTCCAACCCTGGTAAGACATAGATGAACCGCATCTGCTGATCACAAACACCTAATACATTCGTAGCTATAGTGCCTTTCCTTGTCCTATAACGAGGTTTATCAGAAACTGGGACATGTAGATCAATGTATGTGCCGTCTAAAGCCCCAAGACAACCCTATTACAAACAATTTATAGACAAAGAAAAATGTGACCACATATGTAAAAAAAGAAAAGAAAATATCTAACGAGCATTATTAATTTAAACACATATAACATGATGAGGTTCAACATACATATACCTCAAAACACTTCCACCTTGGATTTGTTGAATCTTTAGGGACGGGGGTGGGCGTAACCAAAAAAAATTCATGCAGCTTCAATATTGCCTTGAGCAAAAGATGGAAGTAATATGATACAGTTTGACCCGACCTTATGAATTCAAATTTGACTACACCATTCTTTTTATGGTGACCCAAAACACAAAATGGACACATGTTCTTCAACAGAGACATGCTTTTGATCGACCAAACCGCCTAACTCTCTCATTAGCGTGCATAAGTGTGCAAAAGTGTTCCGGTCCATCCTTAAATTGGTCACACAAGCTGAATCAGTTAGAAAGCACAGTCTATTTAGGCGCACAACTTGTAAGGGGATTTTTTCCAACATGTTATAAGACGACACGTTGCCTATCCGTCTTCTAACTCTCATATTATTATTTTTTAGGAAAAAAATAAACCACAAGTAGGATCATCATCCTTTGGTGAAGCATCTCTTCAAGTAAAAAATACAATATCAGTCGTTTTCTCATGATTTCAGACAACATTGCAAGTGATCCAAGAGGGAAATTTGATATCTGCGTATGCGAAAGACAAAAATTAACAATGTGAGGATGGACACTTGCTGTGATATTTATTAATAAGTAGTTACTTGGTTCAAATTGAGGACATCATACACCCTACTGATAATGTAAAGTATAAGAACTATGAAAATGAAGACATACTACATATTAACAGATTTCAAAGTACAATGGGTCTTAAAAGGTCTACACTATACTTGACACTGAACAACACAGTAGCCAACACGGTCAGAAATGCTTTTAGAACACACCCAACACAACTACCACAACAAAATGAAAATTATTACAATGCATATGAAAACATACATTCATATCTCACAAAAGTATGCAGATTCTAGATTTCAAAAGTACTTTGCAGATTGCATATTTGAATGCAGCATACACTGTCAATTTGGAGATTTCAGATTTTAAATGGGTCTGAAATTGAACACATGCATTCATATTTCATGACATCGAACAAGGGTTAAGAAGGTTGTTTGAAAGTTCACAAACAATTGAAACACCTCAGATTTGCGCATATCAGATTTCAACTGAAACACCTCAGATTTGCAGATATCAGATTTTAAATGGGTCTGAAGTTGAACACATGCATTCATATTTGCAGATATCAGATTTCAAATGAAAGTTCACAAACAATTGCAGATGAAACGAAACACCTCAAGATTCGCAAGTAGACGGAAATCCCCTGTTCTAATCGAACCCTAATGTTAAATAAGAAAAACCCGAATACTCCTAAACATTCAAAGACTAAAACTCATCAAGAATAACCCCAAAAACTCTTAAAAAAAGTGTTCGTACAAGGAAAAAGAGATGAGTAAAGGCAAAAAAAATGAACCGAAAGTGAGGGGTGTTGGACGATTATGTGGGTTTTGCTTGAAATCAAACCGTATTCCTTTCGGATTCCTTCCACGAACGACGGAGATGGCCTACAAATCGTGAATCTCGTAGTGAAAATGTAAAACTAGGGCACCCATTACGTGGAGTGAGGTATTGAGGTGGACTAACCTGTTGCGTAGAGGAATCGAGACGATGGCCTGGAGAATTCCAGTAGGGAAGACGGCTCCGAACGATTTCTGTGACGGCTTCGTGGTTCTGCTTGGAGTGAGAAAGAAAAAAATATGAAATGGAAATGATTTTGGGCGTAATATGGCCAGAAAAGAAATCGACCCCTCCGAGCCGCGATCCCGTTTCTGAAGAGCTACAGTGATTTTCAAGTTTACAATACGCGGGCTGATTGATTTAGCGGGCTACGAGGAAACGTTTTCATGACTACCAAACAATGGGTTTGACCAGAAAACATTTTTTTCGGACCCTTATAAGGGCTACCAAACGCGCCCTAAAGAAATCACACATGATTTGCTCAAAAGATGTAGGCTGTTGAATTAAAGCTCGTGACTTTTGATCATTTCGTATATCCATTTCATTAGGACACTTAAAAAAAAAACTAATATAATTATGCCAACTAATTTGCTAGAAATATATTATATCCCCTTATCCAGATGAAGTGACAAAAGGTCGGTAAAGGAAATTTTGTTTAGTGTCGCACCTTTTGCTTTGACATTCTTCCTGTCAATAATTTTAAAATCAAATATATCAATACGAAAAACATGTTTGAGGAAGACATGCCCAGAGTGTCGAACGAGGCTGTATGTTATGAATTGGGAATTTGAGATTAAAGATTAGTAGTATAAGTTAATTATTTGAATGTTTTCCCACTTCGATAATTTTTGGTGTACCATGATAACATTACTTATTTTGTTTTATTTTAAACTAGTTTATTACCCGTAAGTGTGCACGGATTCTGAATATAAAATGAATATAATATTAATTTTTATTATAGTTATTGTATTATAACTTAATAAATTAGTTTTAATTATTTTATTCATATATAATTTTTTACATTTCTTCTTTTACATTATGGTTATTGTTGATTTTTAACTTCAAAAGTTTTTGTATATCTAAACAATGAAAAAACTATTTTTCATAATTATACGTTAAGGGGGTAACAAAATGAAGACCGTAACTTTTTAGGCTAGAAAAATGAGAAAAATAATTTTGAGCTTGTACAATAGATCACAACTTTTTCAGGTTGACAATTTAAGGATCATAACTTCTAAAAGTTACTAATTGAGAAAAAATTTAGCCCGAACTCAGACCAATTGTGTCGTATTTTATGTAATTAAAATATATAAATGATAATCATAGATATATAGTTTTAGGTTTATATACAAATATATAAAAATGATAATAATAAATATTTAAATATTTTGTAATTATATAATAAATAATATATTATGAAACTGAATGTATATCTTACATATACATATATATATATATAAAAAAGTAAAAACGAACAATAATATCATTTGCCCAAATGGCAAGACACTCTTTTATACATGTGAGAGTTCATGGGTTCAAACTTCAAACCCCCTCTCACATGAAAAATAAACTTAGATTTCACAGGTCAGCCCAGTGCTTGGGTTGAATTGGGTTTCTTTGCGGGTCAAACCCTCGAGAAATTTTCGTTAAAAAAAAATTGGCTAAGTTCGGGAGGGCCGGGACGAGGGTCAACTTGGCGATGTCTTTTTTGTAGAGGGCTTCGTCTCCTCTCTAACCCTCTCCCCACCTTTAAGTCTCTTTTTATTTGAATAATTTTTTGTAGTGAACCTTATGACATTTCAAATTTTAATAGTGTTATGTATTGAAAAGTGTAATAATATGTTTATTGATATTTGTAAGTGTAGATCGAATGTATAACAAATGTGTATGAGACAAAAAACACAAAATTCTTAATCCATCCATACAAATTTCAAAACAAACACAATCATGCTTTTTCAGAAATGAAATTGAAGATGCTTTTAAGTAGTCACAACTTGAAAGTGTGAATATGTTTGTTAAAAAAAAATGGTTGTGCTATAATTAATAAAAATCAAAATATTTGGCCAAACAAAAAGGATTACATGATATTATATATGTATAGTGGATGAATATAATCAGAAGTAAGGAATTGTTTGACTGAGCTTATAAATTTTTTAAAATAGTTTAAAAACTTATAAGTTCCTCTATAATATTTGGTCTACTAAGATGTCTAACAGTTTATAAATTATAAAATAAGTTCCTTACATATTATAAGTTGTAAATAAATAAGTTGGAATGTTCTAACTTATTTTTCTCACCACCTCCACCCTCACCCACCCGCCTCTCCACGGACCCCGCTGCCATTCCCCAACTCCTACCTCAACATAAAAAATAAAAAATATTTATTTTCTATTAAAATTAATTTTTTTTTAAATATAATAAATTATATGTTAGTTAAAAATAGCATCTTATAAGCTCTTAAAACAACTTATAAACTGTTATAGCTTATAATATGTTTAAGATAAATTTAGCTAAACACTCTCTAAATCTTGTGTGAGTTTAACATTTTTTGATAAATTTTTAATTTAAATTGTATCATTTATGATTTAATAATAAAAATTGTCATTTTTAAAGTTTTAATAAAAATATAGTATTTTTGTTAAAAAAAATTATTATTTCTTTAAAAATATTATCATATTTTATTATATAACTCTATCACTTTTATAATTTAATTGCTGTCATTCTATGATCAATATCTAACTAATCTACTATCTTATCGCCTACATACATATGATTTTATTTTTTAAAATATCTATCAAACTTTAATATCAAATTAAGATTTATGTTTGGGCCCTTCTAACAAATATAATATATATTCAGTTCAAAATTTATCCACGACTTCCAAATCAGCAAATCCATTGATCAGATTCAACTACTTAAGTTGTCTGTTTATTATAAAAATGCATTATGTAATTAGAGAAAGTCCAATGATAACGTTTTCGCCATTATATATGGAATATTAATTTAAATTTGCAATGATTGGTCCAAAAAAATTTATTTGCAATGATACGTAACATACGTTGTAATAATTGCTCTTAATTATATAACTGGGAATATTATATAGTTGACTTTAGAACAATATAAAGATTATTAAAATCTAGTGGCAACAATTAGTTGAAGCAGTAAGCAGATCCTAAAATTAAAGTAACAAGGTAGAGGACCTGAACTTCTGTTCCACAAAGATATTACGTCTTTTATTACATGTTTTAGATGTTTTTTTTTAATGAGTTAAACGCGAGTTACTAACCAATTATAGTTATAATTTAAGAAAATTCCTTTATTCTCTCTTTTAATTTTTATAAAATCATCCATGTAGAATTATAAGGATCAATATATTAAGGGTTCATTTGGTTTGTAAGATAAAATTATCTATCCGTCGAAAATATGCATATTTTCGATGGATAGATAATTTTATCTTACGAACCAAATGAGCCCTAATTCTAAAGATATAATCCCTAACATTTTTAATATAAACGATAATAAAATAAAATATAATTTTAATAAATTTAAAAATAGAATTAAATATAATTTAAACATCAAAAAAAAAATTAGGAATAATTATAAAATACTACCACTTTAAATGCACTATTTGAAAAAAAAAAAAAACACCATATTACAAAATAGGTTAAAAAGTGGATCCCACCCATTGATATTGTGTAGTAATTGTAAGCCATTGCTGACATTTTATTTCTATTATTAAAATTTTGAATTTGAATATAATTTTATTTTATTTCTTAGTACTTTCTTTCATTTCACAATTTTTTTTAATTATTAAGCGTTATTGAGCGTTGGCGGCGGCCATGGCTAGAGGAAGGTCGGAGGCGTCTTTGAGGGGAGGCAAATGTTTGGAGAGAGAGAGAGAGTGAGAGAGAAACAGAAATGAGTTTTTAAATGTAATATATTAGACATGCGGTGATCTTGGGTGCCATTATTTACCCTTCTTGTAACATGAATATTGCATGCTCATATATGAAATTATACTACTCCTCCTGTTTTAGATGTGTTTTAATTTTTAAGATGACACAGTTTTTAAGAAAAATGAGGTAATGTGTAAAGTTATATTATTAAAATAATAAAATTGGTTAGAATGAATGTAAAAGTAATGACATTTTGTGTAAATATGTGAATATTGTGAGGATAAAGTTAAAGTAATAGTTTCCATTTATAGGATGTGAAAACAATTGTGGGACGGACGAAAAAAGAAAGTGTGAAAATAATTATGAGACGGAGGGTGTATTATAAATGACATTTTATGTAATATATCAACAAATTACTTTATGGTGTATATACATATATCAAAAAGTTAATACGTAATAAAATATGTCTTCTTCTTTTTTTAATCAATTTTTAGTTATGTTAAAATGGTATTTCAAATTATTTTTAATATTTTAAAAAATATTATATGGAATAATAAATAAAAATGTTATGTGTTTCTGAACAGTGAACAACTTAATTAAAGAATATGCAAAATAAATTATTTTAATCTATACTATTAATTATCTTCTAAATATTAAACAAAAGAGTCAAACAACAGTAAAAAATTATAAGATTTAAATTTATTTTCAATTAATTTTTTTAGTTATATTTAAAAATAAATATATTTAAAATAAATTAAAAAAATTTAAATAATTTTTTGTAGTTTTGTTGCACAGAAAACATTTAAAACTAAATTAAAATTTTGTATATAGAAAGTAAAATTTTGAAAGTCTAAATACTTATTTCTATTTAATCTTAATAAAAAAGGTAAATAAATTTTTTTAAAATATTTATTCTACAAAAATAAATTACAAAATATTTATTAGTAAATATGGAACAAATTAATTCATAACAATCATAAAATAAGTTAGCATACACATATAATATTTTAATTTTAAGTATTAACGATCTTAACATTTGAATGTAATTAATATGCGTACATATGTTTTTTTTCTTATTAAAATCTTAAAGTTATTTTAAAATTATTTTCATTGAAAAAGGTAAAAGTTATATCAATAAAATTAATAAATTTATCTAAAATATATTTATATTTTAATAATTAATTTTTGGAATTTTAAATGCATGGTAAGATTTGAAACTTTTAAATGTAAGAATAAAGAAATTTTCCTAAAATTATATCTATCTTAAATTAGTTAATAAAATATGTGTCAGTCATTTAAAGGATATAATAGAAGATCTAACACTGTATAATAGGAGATTTTTTCTCTCGTATTGTGCTCTATACTCTATATTATTATAATTAAGTAGTAATATTTTTAAAAGCTTATGATTGTCTTTTTTAGAACCAGGAAAATTATAGTTAACTAGTTAACAATTTTAAAAAATATTAAAATCTAGTAAAACATTTTTTTTTATCAACTAAATAGAAATTTTATTAATCTCAACAATCGGGACATACTAAAATTACATCGAATTAGTCTTTGTACCAATATGCATATTCTAACTATTATAATTTTAATATATTCCAAAATATCTAGATAACTTCTTAAAATTAACATTATCCAAATTTGATTCCCATGCTCTCAACCAACTCAAACTCCCACCCTTTAACTCCATAAATAGTTTCCCTTCTCAACTTAAGACTTACTGAAAATAATTTCATCTTGTTTTTTCCATATAAGCCACACTAAGCATCCCTAAACACATGATAATACCAATTTGTCATTCCTCCTCTTCACAAAATTACTAAAATATTGAAGATTAATTATGAAATTTGACGATAATACCGTTATCACAATCACAACAGATCATTCATATCTCATAGACAAATTTAATTAAATTAGTAAAACTATCAGAATTAATAAGCTGATCCTAAAATTCAGTATAGGACCTTTAAAAATTAAATTATAGGAAGAGTGATTATGCTTATTTGAGTTGTTTCAAAGTATAATTATAAATAAAACCACGTTAAGTACTATTTTTCTAGCCCCGTTATTTTCGTTGTGCATTGTTGGTATCAAATTAAGATATTTTAATAAAATAATTAATACTATAAAATATTACATACAAAATTTAAATAAATTTCAGGTTGCAATTGATTTGCAATATATTTTACATTAAATGAAAGAGTTAATGTACCCAAAAATAAGTATTATCAATAGTTTTTTTTTTTTTTTTTTGAGATACATCAATAATTTTACAAATTTGTGTTCTATCTACCTTTCACTCACCAAATACAAAATAAACACTCTTCTTCTTGCTTTCGCACACCCCACACCCCACACATAAAAGATTTTTACTATAATCCTCAAATTTCTTTCAAAGTCATCACATTATTACTGATAAGCCATTACTGAAAAATCACCCCAAATTAAATTGATATTTTAATAAAAATAAAAATAATTTAATAAACAATTGTTAATATATAGCAAATGACCCACCTCATAGCTGTTGCACCCTGACCAGTTCCGATTGGGTCAGATCAGACATGCGTTTACATTTCTGTTGTCCCGTCCCATAATATATATTAAATAATTATATAATATTTTATAATACATAAAATAAACTTGGCTTATTGTTTCTTTTGGATATAATTTGACGAATTTAATTTATTATTTATTTTGGATAGAGTAGGTATTTTGTGAGTAATACTCACATAATAATTTCGTGAACAACATATTTTATTTCACGCAATAGCACATATTTCGATGTATAATTTTATTCATATACAATGTAATGTTAGTTCAAATACAATGTGGTATTAGTTCATATACAATATGATTTTAGTCCATTCACTATGATATATTATATATTAATTCATATATAGTGTGGTGTTAGTCATATACATTGTCGTGTTAGTTCATATACAATATTTTATGTCATTTATCTCTAAAATAATCAAATCTCAAAATATTTAGAATAAATTGTTGTTCATCATAAAGTTTACTGTGTGTATCGTTCAAATAATACTTTACATTTTGGATATATATAATTTGGTGTATCAATATATATATTGATAAATTAGTATATACAACACGGGATAGGGTGGAACATATCCGCCCCATTCAACACGGGCCTGAACACAGTATTCTGCTATGCAGTAGGACATGAGACAGGCAGGGCATTGGGAGTTGGGACATATGGTGGACCAGTCTTATTCCACCTCATTAACATTCTAAATAATAACCAGGTGAGTTAGCTCAACTCACCTGACTATCGGGTTCCTCACTTGAGTGAGTGACCCGGGTTCGATTCCCTCTGGGATAGGATAGGAGGGAGATATAAGGTTGACTTGGAGATAAGAGTATTTGAAGACTTGATGAACTAATTTCTAACTACTAACAACTAACATTTACCGATAAAAAAAAACATTCTAAATAATAATATAATAATATTTTAAAAATACAATTAAATTACATATTAAATAAATTCCTCTACATTTACGTATTGCAGGTACCAAATGGCAAAAGTAGGACCGACTACATATGCACAAGAATTCAACCATTTATTTACACCCACTCGCCGCAAATTTATTTTAATTTGTTTTTTAGATTGCCTTTTAAGTGTATTCCAAAAAGCATTCGTGTCTACGTATGTCCGCATGTCGATAAGTTGTATGATATTCCTGTAATATCTTTTTTTTTTTTTTAAAAATTAATAGTTGATGTACAGTTGGTAAATGTTGACTTTTAATTGGATAAATTGAAAAATATTCAACGAGATTATCTTGTATATACACGTACGTATGATTAGTTAAATGATTATTCATTATTTCTATAACATAAAAAAATTAAAAGTGATGGTTGATGATATCATTAGGGGAAATGTTGACTTTTTCACATATTGCAGAAACTAGTTTAAAGAGATAATCTCTTATAATGCGTTTTCTTTAAAGAATAGATGTGTCTACTCTAAACATGCGATTGTAATTTCATAAAACTTGATAATGTTGTAAGGAATTTAAATTGTGTTCACCATTTTTTCCAATTATTTCCTTACTTAATACTCCTATATTAATATCTAATTTTTTTAAAAAAATGGCTAGTCGTTTAAATTTTTTGACTTTAGCCCGACCATTCGGAACCATCTAAATAAAAAATATAATTGATTGCTTAATAAATTAATATTCCATTCGTCTCCTAGTAATTTTCATACCTTTTTTCTTCGGACGTTTGAATATAACTTACACACCCAAAAAAGAAAGTAAAACACTTTCACAATACTTCCTTAATTTATTTCAAATTATTATTCATTTATTGGTAAAAAAATGCAATAAAACAATTTTCTTATATGTGTGTCATTCTAAGTCTCAAATTAACAAGGAACAGAGGCGTAATATATTAATACATAAAATGACATAATATCAATATTACCACATTTTAGTATTAAAGTTATAAATGATACATTATCACCCTAAACAGTCCGAAAACTCAATAAAGTCATAACACAAATAAAAAAAATATCACATTACAAAGTACAAACTTTTTAAGGTATATATACTAAAAATGATAATACACAATAGTTAAAAATGTTCTAAAAAATAGTTTAACTAAGAACTAGATGTAGATTCTAGCTTGATCATCTTCTTCTCCATGGTCCTCTAATAATACACTCTTAGTCAACAATCTAGATGTTGTGAGCCAATATTCGTACCTTGGGGTGAGCTTGAAGAAGCCCAATCTAAGGTATTGATGACCCATTGATCTTGAAATATTTTCGAAGGCCGGGTTGGAGAAACCTCCAAAGGTAAGATAGGATTCGACCTGGAGCACTATCCATCGGAATTAAACACAAGGCAAATGATCTTTCTTCAATGGAGTAAGGCCCAGTCACCTCAATTAAAGCTAAAAGACCGTTTTACCTAATTAGGTTTAGAATCATACCTCATGTAAGGGAGATATAATCGTAGTGCTAAGTGACGCCTATCCTTTGGGTCAAGGTCTGTCCGTACGGACAGATCCTCTGTAGACTTTGCATGGCTCAAATCTATGCAATTATTACTTAGATCATAGGAGACAAGAATACTAATTTTCTTTCTTCTTTCCACTTTTGGTTTACACAAATATTTTCAACTTTTTCATGTTATTGGTCGATTGCCTGTGGTTCCTCCATAAAAATCTCAACATTATACTCTCCATTTGGTGGCACATAGAAGTTGGTATTCTAAAAATTGACATGGCATATATTGGTATTACGTGCAGAACTGCTTTAATAAGGATTTTCCTCCTGCCATTTGGGAAGTCATGATTCTTGCACCCTTTCACTTTGGAAATCATCCTGTCCACCAAGTAGGAGAATCATACCCTCCTACTCTTCATGGAATAGGAAGGCAATCACAGGCAAATATCATGCCCATCGGTGGCTTTTCAGTTAGGATTTTCTTTACTGTCGATCTGTTTTGGGAGCACGTATTTGGGCTAAACGCGATGAAAGACTTATCAACATTCTATCTTCTATCAAATACTTCCTCATAGGTCTTCAAGCATTGGTGAGCGTGGTGAGTGTCCTGCGCCATGGCTCTAAAGAACAATAAACTATCATCTGCAAAGAATAGATGCGATTCTTTTGGAGCTTCTCTTGCTATGATAATTCCATGTATTCTTCCTTCTCACTTCATTCTTCAGAATGCTGACAAGCCCTGAGTGCAAATAACAAATAGAAAATGTGAAAGTGGATCTCCCTGACGTAGCCCTCTAGACGGTACCACATGTCCCACATCGATAGAATTAATCATGATTAAGTATGTGACCGAAGACACATATTTTATCAGTAACATGAAAATCCTGTCAGGGATCTCAAATACTTTCCAGAATGCTCCGCAAAAATACCCAATCCATCATATCATATGCTTTCTTGTTATTCAACTTCAATGTCGTATATCCTGACCTACTTTTGTTCTGCCTTAGCCAATGTAGACATTCAAAACTGACCAAGATGTTATCATGGATTGCCCTATCCTCCACAAAGCTGACTGCTCCGGTCCGATAATGTGAGATAGAATTATTTGTTAGCCTAATGGCAACGGTTTTCGATAAAATCCTGTACATAAAATTACAAAGGCTAATGAGTTTGAAATCTCTTACCCAAGTTGGGTTTTCCTTTTTTGGAATAAGAGAAATGCTAGTTGCATTCTATTTTCATCCCATAACTTTTATATTTTATTATTTTGATCCCATTATTATTTACCTTTTAAATTTAGTCTCATAATAATTCAAATTTATCCAAATAAGTTCCAAATAGGCGGAAAAATAGTAGCACATGAGTGACATGTAAATAAAACAACGTTGTTTAATGCAATTTTTGGTCATTTGGTACTGAATTGAGTAAATTTAAATTGTTATGGGACTAAATTAAAAAAGTAAATAATTCTGGGACTAAAACAAAAAAATAAAAAAGTTATGGGATGAAAATGATATTAACTCTAATTTTTAATGCATATAAAAAATATTAATTATTAAAATTTATTAAAACTATTAAATAAAATAATTAAAAACTTTTAATGGATATTTAATTATTAAAATGACATTAAGTCAGACCAGAGACTTTGAAAAATTGACAAGCACTCTAAAATTGATTTTCAAGATAGTTATCAAATTTACAACGAAATTACAGCTTTTTTAAATTTGAATTTAATGTCAATAGGATTTCTGAATCTCAAATTTGTATACTCAAATTCTTTTCATAATATATATTAATATTCTTGAATTAGTTCAATTAAAATTTAAAATAATTCAAATTATTTATAATTATTATTAAAGGTGTTATAAATTTTATGATATATTGAACCTTTCAACTTATGAAATGGAAAGTAGTATATTATTTAAGGGTGTATTGAAAATATAGTGGCATGAAGTGTAAATAAAAGATGTTTTTAAGAATTTAATTAGTTTAGATTGTATAATTAATTTATTGTCATTTTATATAATGGAAAAAAAATTTCTTTATGGAGTTTTTAGCAATTAAAAAAAAATGAAGGGAGTAGATTTACTGATTTAAAATTTAAATATAAGTTTAATGTAATAAAACTTATTTTTTGTTCATTCATAAAAAGAATGGTTTTTATATAACGTTTTATCCTGATATTTGTGTACATATATTCTAGCTCTTTTTTGGGGTTTTGATTACGTAGCTAGTTGACTTTTACTCACTCAATCATTTGTCGTCGATCTAAGGAACCAAATACTCACTTTGTCCAGTAGAAATTTACACACCACGGATTGACACATTTAAAAAATAATAATTTATATATAAAATAATAATGGATAAATATATGTATAGATTTGTGAGAGTGCACGTAAATTAATATTTCTTTTTTTGATAATGTGTAAATTTGTGTTTTTTAATTTAATCATTATCCCTTACGAACTATGTATATTGATTCATGTGGTAACAATTTTTTTACTATTTTATACTACCTCCGTCCCGAGTCTTTCTTCAAAAAGACCCGGTCACACAGATTAAGAAAAAAATAGAGTATGTGACTGTGAAGTTAATTAATAAAATATAAAAAGTGTACTTTATTGACTTTTGTAAATGTAAATTATTTCGTTTTTAAGGTATGAAGAAAGAGTTGGGACGTCCCGAAATAGAAAAACAGGAAGAAAGAGTTGGGACAGAGGGAGTATGTGTTATTATAAGAAAATTAATGATTTCTATATAAATAAATAAATATTTATGAAAAACTAATATTTTTTTTATAATCACGTATATTTTTCTCTTACATTTTATGATAATATGTTTATTCCAACAAAAATAAATGAATACTTGTAAAAGAATAACATTTAGTATGATTGTAACACATATTGTGCCTTGAAGTAAAATGCATTTGCCCAAATTGTCATACTCCTGAGAGCGGAAAAAATTAAAATTACAACTTGCATGAGTTTTAGAAAAAAAGAGATTCAAATCTGACCTAACGTCATGTTCAAAATTTAAATACCCTTGAAATTTTAAAAAATAAATAATTTTACGGTAGAATATGTTATATAAATTTTTATCATAAATAAAATATGGAGGTGAAATAGAGATTCGAGCTATAACTAACGTCCATACGCATTTTAATAGTTGTCAGATTTAAGTTATTTTAACCTTCACAAATCAGTGATATTAATTTACGTATTTTCATTTTAGGTTGTCAATTAAATCAGTCAAAATGATATAGAGTAAGTTTCTTGTGCACCAATTGGATCGTACAATTTAAGTGTATTTTTAAAAGTTACATAATTTATTATTGAAAAATTACACCGTTAAAGATTTTCTTTTCAATAATAACATGTGTGACTTTTCAATAATATTTTGTATAACTTAATTTTAAAAATAAACTTGAGTTACACGATGCACCTGTTGCATATGAGACTAAGATAATGATATATTTTACGTATTAATATGCCCATTTTAATTATATAGATCTAAATATTTCATTCTTATGTCGAATTGCACAATTCAATAGATACACAAATAAAATAGCGACTCATTATTATAAAATGTGATTTTCTGCTGTTAGGAATATACTTTTGAATCTCGGTGGATCTGAGTCATCCAATATGACATATTGCATTGGATCATTGGACAGATAATATTGCAATTGCTTATTTCAAAAAATAAAAATATTTCAATTGCAAAGGTCTGTCAAAGGGCATTATTGGAAGACCACTTATTTCCACGCTCTATACATAGGCAGCATCGTGTGATGCAGAATCTCACCTCGCCCTCTCACCTCCTTCTCTGTCTACATACTTGTCTATTTTTCCACAGTTTGCGGAACAGGTGAACACCTGTTCTCTCTCCTCGCTCCTCTCTTTCTCTCTCTCTCTCTCTCTCTCTGTCTGTCTCCCTCTCTCTCTCTCTCTCTCTGTATGTGTCTCTCTGTTCATTTATACTGTTACTCGTTATTACATAATGCATTCCATTTCCAATTCCAGAGGTTTTGACAAATGTTCTGGTGCCGGTGACCGACTCTTCTTGTAATAATTCCCCACAGTTCAGGTTTCTTTCTCTCTCTGCCTATGCATACATTCGCGTGTGTATGTATATATCATGAATATTCATATTGGCGAGATTAGATCGTTTATGAAATTTTTGTTGGCGTTGGAAATAATTTCTGCGGAAACATGAACACGTGAGATAGATTCCCACTCATTTGGGATCATTTGTTTTGGTTTTAATGTTTTTCTATATTATTTTGTTAAAACATTTGGAGTATAATACATTTTTCTTCTTTTTGGTGATCTTTATTGCACTTCATGGGTAGAATTTGGTACCTTATCTATGATTCATTTACACACAGTCAAGTACATGCACATGTAGGAATACACGATATATATATACACAATTAGATCAATGGGTACAAATTAAATAGTATATCGCTACATAAACGTTGCATCCATATTCTCCCTCCGGAAAATGAGGCAATTTCATATGCACCGATTATATCATACAGTATATATTTTAGATATATGAGCGATACATATAAACTAATATAACCGAGAAGTATAAGCAACTATCTACACTATAACTTCTTGTCATTATAATTCCTGTAGTTTATAACTTAATGTTTTTAATGACAGAAATTGACTTTTATGATAAGGTCCTTTCATTAAGACTAATATAACTTAAACAGTGCAGTTTTAAAGAAGGGAAACGTGCAGAATATGTTTAATTGAAAATTTTAAATGAAACATATATGTATATAAGTGAAATATGCAATCTAATAAATTGAAACGTCAGAAACTTAGGTGTTGAAAAATTTATAGGTTTGGGCTGGTGGAGGTATATATGAACAACATATATAGTCATGGCCATCAATAACTTTGAATGGCTGATTTGTCCATTTCTCTTGCTAGTCAAAAACTGACGCTTATACTTTTCTCTCTTCTTTTTATCATGCATAAATAGTGTTATCCTCTTATGACTGGCATGTATATATATATATATTATTATGACTGCCATGCTCATGTCGTTGCCACGTTAACTGCTGTAATTAGATCCCTAAACAGGGCCACTTTAAGTATCTTAAAAGTCAAACTTTCAATAACATGTTGAAATGAACCTTGTTACGTTAAATATTTTTCCAAAAGAAGACGATATTCTTATTAAAAAAAGAAAAAAGAAACAAGGATTATTAGAAGTAATTTTTTTTTTTTGATCAGAATTATTAGAAGTAATTAGTATAAAATGATCATGAGTAATAGCAATTCTTGTGGAAGAAGATAGAAATCTCATATATATATTATTGATCACATGCATTGTATATGCATGCAGGTGATTGATAGTTTGTGATATATATATATATATTTTGGTGCAATAAAATAAAAATATATATGGCTAGTAACACGACGACGAAATGTCCGGCGGGGATGAAGGCGACCTCAAACGGTGTGTTCCAAGGGGACGACCCTCTCCATTATGCACTTCCTTTGCTCATCATACAGATATGCCTCGTCCTCGTCCTCACTCGAGGCCTTGCTTATCTTCTCCGTCCACTGCGCCAGCCACGTGTTATTGCCGAGATCATCGTGAGTAGTTGAATTAATTAATTAATTGTTAATTTTACTCTCTTTAATTAAGTTGATTTATTCATGCATATTCACCACAACCTTAATTATTGATTTCTAAATGAATATTTGAGGTGTTATTTAATTCTTTACTTAGAAAAGAAAAGCATTAATTCGTTCTTCGGGAAAAGGTCACCAAAATAAAATGAATTATTGATGATCATAAGTGAATTCTTATGAGATTAATTAAATAGCAATTTATTAATATGAGAATGCATGAATGAATGAGTTACTCATCATCAGGGCGGAGTTCTACTGGGCCCTTCTGCACTTGGGCGCAACACAGCGTATCTCCAAGCTATCTTTCCTGCCAAGAGCCTCACAGTTCTTGACACCATAGCAAATCTGGGTCTCCTCTTCTTTCTGTTTCTTGTGGGGCTTGAGCTCGACCTACGCTCCCTTAAACGAACAGGGAAAAAAGCATTAAGCATAGCTCTTGCAGGAATCAGTCTCCCATTCGTATTAGGAATCGGGGCCTCCTTCATACTCCGGAGTAGCATCTCCAAGAACGCCAAGGAGGCCCCGTTTGTAGTATTCATGGGAGTCGCTCTCTCCATCACCGCCTTCCCCGTTTTAGCCCGTATTTTAGCCGAGCTTAAGCTCTTAACCACTGATGTTGGCAGAATGGCCATGTCCGCTGCTGCCGTTAATGATATAGCTGCATGGATTCTACTTGCTCTGGCAATATCTCTGTCGGGCACCGACAGTTCGCCCATTGTTTCCTTGTGGGTCTTTCTGTGTGGGTCCGGCTTCATAGTTTTGTGCGGGTTCATTGCTCCACCGATATTCAAATGGATGGCTCGACGATGCCCCGAGGGCGAGCCCGTGGACGAGATATACATCTGTGGTACTCTGGCTGCTGTTTTGGCAGCCGGATTGGTTACTGATACTATTGGCATTCATGCGCTTTTCGGGGCATTTGTTATCGGTGTTCTTATCCCCAAAGAGGGCTCTTTCCCCGGAGCCCTAGTTGAGAAAGTGGAGGACCTTGTGTCTGGCCTCTTTCTTCCTCTCTATTTCGTCTCCAGTGGATTGAAGACCAATGTAGCCACCATTAAAGGGGCGCACTCATGGGGGCTTCTTGTTTTGGTTATCTTCACAGCTTGCTTTGGCAAGATTGTTGGGACTGTTGTCGTTTCTATGTGCTGCAAGATTCCATTCAAAGAGGCGGTTACTCTTGGTTTTCTCATGAACACTAAAGGCTTAGTCGAGCTCATTGTCCTCAACATCGGAAAAGACAGAGGGGTACGTGCATAATTACAATATAATCATTACTTCAGAATTTATATAACGGATATACATTAATAATATATATTATATTATTGGGCTAATTAATTAGCACACCACATTAATTGTATTTTGAATTAATTCATCCATCATCTGATATACGTACATTCAGGTGTTGAATGATCAAGTGTTCGCAATTCTGGTTCTAATGGCGCTATTTACTACATTCATAACCACACCAATCGTTATGGCCGTATACAAGCCAGCTCGGCTAGCGAAATCAGAGTACAAACATAGAACTATACAGCGGAAGGAAACCGGCACACAGCTCCGGATCCTAACTTGTTTCCAGAGCACAAGAACCATTCCGTCGTTGATCAATCTGATGGAGATGTCGCGGGGAACCGGAAAACGGGCCGGCCTCCGCGTCTACGCAATGCACCTAATGGAGCTTTCCGAAAGGCCATCGGCGATACTGATGGTCCACAAGGCCCGAAAGAATGGACTCCCGTTTTGGAACAAGGGGCAGGACACGGACTCGAATCAGATCATCGTGGCGTTCGAGGCCTACCAGCATCTTAACCATGTCTCCATCCGACCCACGACCGCCATCTCAGCCATGTCCAGCATGCACGAGGACGTCTGCAACAGCGCCGAGGGGAAGAGGGCCTCCATGATAATTCTGCCGTTTCATAAGCACCAGAGGGTCGATGGACATTTGGAGACCACGAGAGCAGAGATGAGGCACATGAACCGGAGGGTGCTCGTGCACGCCCCTTGCTCGGTTGGAATCTTGATCGACCGTGGCCTCGGCGGTTCGGCCCACGTGCCTGCCAGCAATGTTGATTACACCATTACTGCTTTCTTCTTTGGCGGCCCAGATGACAAGGAGGCTCTGGCGTACGGGGCGCTCATGGCTGAGCACCCCGGGATTAGTTTCAACGTCGTTCGTTTCTTGGTGGATTCTCAAGTTACCGGGAATGTCGTTGAGGTTGACATCCACGATGACAACAACAACAACAACAACAAGGCTGAGACGAGATCCAACGATGAGGAATTCATTTCGGAGTTTAGGGAGAAAGTGTCGAAAGATGGATCGGTCAAATTTCAAGAATCCGTAGTGAGTAATGCTGCAGAAGTGGTTGAGGTGATGAAGACATTCAAAGGGTGTAATCTGTTCCTGGTGGGAAGGATTCCGGAGGGTGAATTGGCTGCAGCTCTCAACAAGAGGAGTGAGTGCCCTGAACTGGGACCAATAGGGAACCTGTTGATTTCGCCGGAGTTGTCGACCACCGCCTCGGTTCTGGTGGTGCAACAGTACCGGAGCCGGTTAACCGGACACTCACTGACTACTTTGAAAGAAGACGATACGACGGAGAATGATTCTCAATGATTAATCATTCTCTCAGCAAAGTCGGAGGGTAAATTATTTGTAGATATTAATTGTGCTTGATTTTGTAAGGGGATAACCGGTCCGGCCTCCCGTATAGGCAGGAGGGAACCCGTAGATAAATAAGGTTTTGTAAATAATAATATCCTCTTTTACCAATCAAATATCTTTTCAGTTGGGGGATAACTGGCCCGGCCCGAACATGGAATTCATGAGGTGAATAAATAAAATTTTGAAAATGATATTCTTGTTGACCATTTTCTTTTTCTTTAATGTTGATATTTGATACCAATGCCATGGGTACATATATGAGGGTGATTGGGTGAACATGCTATGCCACCGCTTATCTGCGCAAATCCACTAGAAAATTGAGAAATTATCACAAATTTTCAGCAAAATTGAACCATAACCCATGTTTCAAGGCTCTCTCTCAATAGTGTGTGTAAAGAATATATATATATATATGGGAGTTATATATATAATGATCGATTGAGTTGCAAACAAAAAGTTCAGTGCCAGGGGCTGCAAAACCACGTCACCAGCCGGTACCCAGGATACCGACTGACTTTAATTTCATAATACCCCACTGATTTTCCTTATTTTAATAAGTTATTCCAAAAACAACCATATTTAAATAAGTTCACCAAATGGAGTTTTGATAGACATTTATATGAGCATATTTAATTACAGTGTTTTTTTAAAGATGAATAGTAATTTGACAAAGTATTATGTGAATGATACACACAATAAATTTTATAGTGAATAACAATTTATTTTAAGTATTTTGAGATTTAATTATTTTAGAGATAAATGACATAAAATACTGTATATGAACTAACACGACAATGTATATAAACTAACACCACACTATATATGAATTAACACCACACGTAGTATGCCATAGTGAATGAACTAAAATCATATTGTATATGAACTAACACCACACTGTATATGAACTAACACTACACTGCATATGAATTAACACTACACACCGAAATGTGTATTATTGCGTGAAATAAAATATGTCGTTCATGAAATTATTACGATGAGTATTACTCACATAATACCTACTCATCCCTTTGATCAATATATGGGCAGGACTAGAGAAAAGGATGTTCTACATTTAGTTTTTTTTAAAAAAAAATTATTTAGTAACAAATAGACATGCTTAGTATTAAGTAATGGATGAAAATATAAATCAATGGGTCCAAATATAAATTATGTAAAGAAATGGAGAGATCCATATCATTTTTTCTTCAAGTTTGGGACAATCAGACATAAAATTCTGAGATATATAAAAAATTATATCTGATTTTAAATGTTTAATTTAGGGTTTAATTTTTTCTAGAGGCCTGAAAAATATAAAGTTATCAATAAGAATTACGAGACATGAAATGTTAAAAGGAAGAATTTTATTAGGGTCCAAATTTTAATGTAAGTCTCAATTTAAGACTTTAATTTTGAAGTGTTTCAAATTAAGATTTATATTTTAATTTTTTCTCAATTTAAGATCTAATTTTATTATTTTAGTCTCAATTCAAGGCTCTATCAATTTATTCTTATTTTTTTAAAGTTTCACTAACATAATAATTATTTTATATTTAATTAATTTTTTTATGTATAATATATCAAACTAAAAATAAACAAATAAAATTTTATGCAAGTAATTTTTTATTTAATTACTTTAAATTTATTTTTTCTGGTTGAACCATGAATTGAATTTTTTTCTAATTATGTCAAATATGAATATTAAATAAAAATTATAACTTTTTTAATTTTATATTCTGTAATTCGAAATAAAATATTATTATGTTTTGAGTTTTTTTATAAAAAAAATTAAATTGAAATACAAGATAAATGGATCGGGTCTTGAATTGAAAATGAAAAAAATGGTCGCTAAAATGCATTATTTTTACTGTAAGAAAAAAGATTGAAAAAATTTCTTTATTTGGACGTCTCACATAAATTTGCACACTATTAAATAAAGAAACATTAATTTACATGAACACTCATAAACATATACACATATTTATTTATATACTACTATTTTATATAAAAAAAATTTAAAAAAAATGTCATTTGGTAGAGCGTAAATTTCTATTTAAGGGAGGGATTATTCTAGGATGCCTACTTGACAAGTAGATCGAATAGTAAAATGAAATAATTATGTACCTATTTCATATTACCAATATAAAAGATTGTGTATAACAACGTTAACCATTGATGTTGGGCCAAGTTGACTAATGGGCTTGTTTGATTTATCATTAGTTTCTAAATTCTAAATCTGTCTCAACTTTTGAAAATTTTAATTAATTACAAGCACGTAACAAGTAGGGCTTCACTTGCGATTGTGACGAGACATCAATGCAACCTCAAATTATTGTCTATATCTTATGTTTTCTCTCAATATATAACTTAATTAAGTCATGTAATTATCAAATGTTAGGATAAGGTGACTCAACATGCTCTACATAGCATAATAAGATAGCTATAAGTCAACTATAGTAATATATGATATTTTTTTATGAGATTACGGAGAGCTACTTTTGAAGCGTATCTTGATATTGAAGAGGCACAAAACATTTCATATATTTTTGTAAACACAAATTTATGTGAGATTTTATGATATTATATAAATTAACGCCTATTTCTTATTAATGTGAGGCAAATTTATTTTTTTACAGATATATTCAGAAGAATTTGTTAAAATTGGAGAAAAATTGGGCCATTAAGCAATATAAAAATAGTAATGCAGACTGGTGAGGGGCGAGCCCGATCAAAAGTTTGTAACTAGTTGTCTTGGGACCCGTCCCAATCGGCTGTAACAATACCGACTGGAGAGCAAAATCAACCGTCACGCCACCCACTTTGACATTTTATAATCCTTCGTGATAACTTAATTTGGAATTTGGCTATTCATGTTTGTCTTGGAATCGGATTATTATGCTTTTGACAACAAGTGGCAATATTAATTTGTTGTTTAGTTTGAAGAATTTATTGCATTAAATTGTTGAAACTTAATTATTTTAAATTTTATGAAACTTACAAATTAATTTTTTATTTGATTAATTTTATATTAATACAAATTGATACTATAAAAATTAAATAAATTAAATAAAAATTGATTATTTTATCATTGTGTATTATATTTATAAAATGAGTCATGCTTGCGTGCACTCGGGTGCATAGTATGCACCCGGGTATTCACTACTGCCACACCACTGCCCAACCCAAACAGCAGGGGTAGGTTGCGACGGTTGCTGTGTGTGTCGCCATGGATTCCGGCATCGGCGATTGCAGAGCTTCGTGTGTTTGGCGACGGGTGCGACGCCATTAATCCCGGCGGCTTGGACGATTGAAGGGCAGGCGGAGATTTGGACGAACAGAGGTGCGCTGCGAGTTTCTGATGCGGCAGACGGACTGGGAGTGGCGACGGAAAGTGGAGTTGCGCGACTGGATGTGATGCCATTTCTCCGGCGATAATGGCGCGGCGGCTGTGCGATTGATGGTTGCTGTTGCGGCGGCGAGACGTTGATCAAGTGTTTAGTAGCTTAATTAGATGTGAATTTAAATGAAGTGAAACTACTGAGATGAATTTTGCTCAGGATTGCCGGTTGGTGTTGGAATGAGGAAAACTTCCAATTTGCTTGTTGAAGTACATATATTACTTTCTAGTTTCTCAATTCACCAAATCACGATATTATATTTTCTCGTACCCCAAAAGTAAAATATAATACCCCAAGAATAAAATATAATACCCCAATAACAATTAATAAACACCCCAACAACAAATTTCTTTCTTACCCTATGAGTAAAATATAATACCCCAAGAATAAAATATAATACCCTAATAACAACTAATAAATACCCCAACAACAAATTTCTTTCTTACCCTATAAGTAAAATATAATACCCCAAGAATAAAATATAATACCCCAATAACAACTAATAAATACCCCAACAACAAATTTATTTCTTACCCTATAAGTAAAATATAATACCCCAAAAATAAAATATAATACCCCAAGAGTAAAATATAATACCCCAAGAGTAAAATATAATACCTCAATAACAACTAATAAATACCCCAACAACAAATTTATTTCTTACCCCATGAGTAAAATATAATACCCCAAGAATAAAATATAATACCCTAATAACAACTAATAAATACCCCAACAACAAATTTTTTTCTTACCCTATGAGTAAAATATAATACCCCAAGAATAAAATATAATACACCAAGAGTAAAATATAATACCCCAATAACAACTAATAAATACCCCCAACAACAAATTTCTTTCTTACCTTGTAAAATATAATACCCCAAGAGTAAAATATAATACCCCAATAACAACTAATAAAATACCCCAACAACAAATTTCTTTCTTACCCTATGAGTAAAATATAATACCTTAAGAGTAAAATATAATACCCCAATAACAACTAATAAATACTCCAACAACAAATTTCTTTCTTACCCTATGAGTAAAATATAATACCCCAAGAGTAAAATATAATACTCCAAGAATAAAATATAATACCCCAATAACAACTAATAAATACTCCAACAACAAATTTCTTTCTTATCATATGAGTAAAATATAATACCACAAGAATAAAATATAATACCCCAAGAGTAAAATATAATACTTCAATAACAACTAATAAATACCTCAACAACAAATTTATTTCTTACCCTATAAGTAAAATATAATACCCCAAGAGTAAAATATAATACTCCAAGAGTAAAATATAATACCCCAATAACAACTAATAAATACCCCAACAACAAATTTTTTTCTTACCCTATGAGTAAATATAATACCCCAAGAATAAAATATAATACCCTAAGAGTAAAATATAATACCCCAATAATAATTAATAAATACCCCAACAACAAATTTCTTTCTTAAAACAAAAAAATAGTTTAAGGTTTTTCGAAATCAAATCTGATAGTATAGATATATTTTGATACATTATATATATATATAATTAAACTTTTAACATGAATAATTAAACTATATATAAACTTCAGTATACAGTATTTTTTTTTAAAATAATAATAATAAGCTGAGCCCATTATTGGGCATAATTAATTCGCAAAAAATAATTAATACCCCAATTATAAAAAAAACATATAGTGCGGGGTGTAGTGTGTGTTTCTGGAAATAGCAAATTATAATTAAAATTAAAGTAAAAATTCAAGTGCACACAAGTTTTTGCGTTATAAAAAATAATATTTTTATATTACATATATAAAAAAAAAATTCATGCCACGAAATTCGCGAGTTTACGAAGTAATTAATTTGATAACTCCAATTCGCAAGTTTACGGGATCTCTCGAGACTGGTGTGTCCTGAGCCTTTCTCGAATGAATTTTTTTTTTTTGTTATCTTGGACCCCTCAAATCAAGGTCTTGATGGGCCCTTAAGGTGTTGAGCTGAACTCATATTCTGTTGGTATATTTATGCCACAACATGTATATAAATTAAAAAAAAAAATTATAAAATTTATATTGTTGAAAAAAAATTAAAGAAAACACACTACTGGTCAAACAAATAATATTTACCATTCATCATTTGTCATACATTTTATTGACATCATTCATCATACATCTATCTATATCTAATAACAAAATGTTGTGGATAAATAAATTTATTTTCCTGCTCAGAATTTCTATTTAATAAATTTATAAATTATTGACTTTTGTTCAAATATCATACTAATCAATAATATTTTTTTATATTATTTTATATTTAATTACAAACTCATTTATTCGTTATTTCAATGAGTATCTTTTAATAATTAAACTACTAATAGATATATTTAAGGATATCTATACATATATAATAACTAAATGTTGGGCCGAATTTGGCCCAACAAATTGTTATTAATTTTTTTTATTAAGCTCAAGAATTTTTTAAAAGAAAAAAAAATTACATTCTAATTATTTATACCTTCGATCATATGTGAATATAGTTCATGATATAAATTACATTCTAATTATTTATACCTTCGATCAAAAAATTTGACATATAAAAAATTGAAAATATTTTTTCAAGACATGATACATTAAAATTAAATATTATGATACTATATTTTTTTATATTAATTAGATATATAATTTAAAAAAAATTATAATTGATATTCTAAAATAATAATATAATATCGTTTATATTGATACTCATGATGAAATTCTTAATGTGTATCATCAAATATTTTATATTTAAAAAAATTTAGACAATTTCATGATAATTTATTGGATGTTTTTTTCTTGAGTGGGTATTATATATGGGAATAATACCCACGGTAACAATTTCTTACACCACATATTGCACGCAATAACACATACTTCAGCGTGTAGTGTTAGTTCATATACAGTGTGAATTTTGTTAATATCGAGTGTGGTGTTAGTTCATTTACTGTGTCATGCTACTTGTGATATTTATTCATATAGTATAGTGTTAGTTCATAAACATGTGGTGTTAGTTAATATATAATATTTTATGTTATTTATCTCTATAGCAATAACATCTCAAGATACTTAGAATAAATTGTGGTTCACCATAAAATTTATTGTGTGTATCATTCACATAATACTTTTTTTTCTTTTAAAACTAACAATTGAGTTTCTTCACAAAATATAGTTAAGAGAATAAATGCATATTAAAAAGAATTTCAATTAAAGACGAGTTTGAGATAGACAAAACATGGTTTCAAAATATGTTTAATGATATATTTTTGAGTTTTTTTTCATCTTTTCAATCTAATAATTAAATATCTGTGAATCATGCACTTGAACATACTAACTATTCACGAAATGTGCACACATAGAAACGTGTAGTGTTAGTTCATATCAATGTGAAGTTAGTTTATATAGAGTGTGGTGTTAGTTCATATACAGTGAGGTTTTTTAGTTCATTTATTGTGTCATGCTACTTGTGGTAATTATTCATATAGCATGTTGTTAGCTTATATGCATTGTGATGTTAGTTCATATATAATATTTTATGTTATTTATCTCTATAGCAATCACATCTCAAGATACTTGGAATAAATTATTGTTATTTACAACACGACCTCCCACCCCCTATCCCCAACCCCAATCCATATTGGATTCCAACCTTGGCTAAAATCCAAGAAGGCATAAAAGAGTTCGTTTGCCCAGTGTGTGCATCCTCTTTCAAAAAATATGGAAATTTGGAGGTGCGTATATATAATATTTATTAATTTTTCTTAAAATTTCAGTGGTAACATTAAATTAATTTGATTGCAGATACATATGAGGTCCCATTGATAAACATCCCCGCAGGAATCGCTCCGAGGCACCGCAGCGGAGTCGTCATTAATCCAGCAGCAGTTGCCGTGCTACTGCTTCGTGGAGGGTTGCAGAAACAACATTGAGCACACTGGATTAAAGCCCCTAAAAAATCTGATCTCGCTGCAAACACACTATCAACGGATGCATGGGAACAAGCCGTTTGGTTGCCGCAGATGCAACAAGTTCTTCGGAGCACCGGGTGACTAGCGCAGCTACGAGAACAGTTGCGGCAAGATCTGGCTGTCCAGCTGCGGCAAGGATTTCAAGGGGAAGAAGTCGATGTACGACCACCGCTGCCGCTCCGGGCATCCTACAGAGACTTCAAGTATTTAAGAAATGGGTATAAAAGAACAGGCGTTCTCATGATCATGGTGTGGAGAGTATTGGTGAAGGAGACAAAGAGGAAGAGGAAGCATGAAGCAATGAAATAAGGAGGAAAAGAGTTGGACCCCTGAGTAAATTTATTATGTGTAGTACTGAATGTTACTATTTGTATCTTGAAAATGAAGAACACATATTAGTCAAGTCTTCTCTTTGTTTATGAGGTGCTCAAATTCCTTTTTATTTATAGTAAAATGGAGAACACATTTAGTAAAATTATTTTTGGCATAAAAATATAAATATTTTGAACCAATTAAAATTAATATTCCTTTTTAATATTTTCAAAAAAACTTCCATAGAAATAATGTAGGTATTTTAGGATGTTAAGGTCAATTTAATTTGTTGTGCTGAAATAAGTTGACAGTTTTATTGCGGTATGAAAACTGCAAGTGCATTTCAAGAAACAAAGGCATTGTACGTCCCAATCCTTATTTTTCTATTTAATTATTTCTTGAAAACGCAAAATTAATCTATACATATATAATAAAAAAATGTTGGGCCGAATTTGACCCAACAAAATTGTTATTAATTTTTTTTATTAAGCTCAAGAATTTTTTAAAAGAAAAAAAAAATATCTTAAATGATAGAGTTTTTTCATCTTTTTCTAGAGGTATAGGTTCAATTTCATGAATCTACATATTTATTTATTTTGCATATTTTCTAATTATATTATTGTTTTTTAAATATATCAATATAATTTTTATAGTAGATCTTATGTGAATATAGTTCATGACATGAATTACATTCTAATTATTTATACCTTTGATCAAAAAAATTGACATATCAAAACTTGACATGTTAAATATTTTTTCAAGACATGATACATTAAAATTAAATATTATGTTACTATATTTTTTTATATTAATTAGATATATAATTTAAATAAAAAATTATAATTGATATTCTTAAATAATAATATAATATCGTTTATATCGATACACATGATGAAATTCTTAAATTGTATCATCAAATATTTTATATTTCAAAAATTTTATACAATTTCATGATAATTTATTGGATGTTTTTTTCTTGAGTGTTATATATGGGGATAATACCCACGGTAACAATTTCTTGCACCACATATTGCACGCAGTAACACATACTTCAGCGTGTAGTGTTAATTCATATACAATGTGAAGTTAGTTAATATCGAGTGTGGTGTTAGTTCATTTACTGTGTCATGCTATTTGTGATATTTATTCATATAGTATAGTGTTAGTTCATAAACATGTGGTGTTAGTTAATATATAATATCTTATGTCATTTATCTCTATAGTAATAACATCTCAAGATACTTAGAATAAATTGTTGTTCACCATAAAATTTATTGTGTGTATCATTCACATAATACTTTTTTTTTTCTTTTAAATCTAAAAATTGAGTTTCTTCACAAAATTGTAGTTAAGAGAATAAATGCACATTAAAAAGAATTTCAATTAAAGACGAGTTTGAGATAGACAAAACATGGTTTCAAAATATGTTTAATGATATATTTTTGAATTTTTTTTCATCTTTTCAATCTAATAATTAAATATCTGTGAATCATGCACTTGAACATACTAACTATTCACGAAATGTGCACACATAGAAACGTGTAGTGTTAGTTCATATCAATGTGAAGTTAGTTTATATAGAGTGTGGTGTTAGTTCATATACAATGAGGTTTTTTAGTTCATTTACTGTGTCATGCTACTTGTGGTATTTATTCATATAGCATGTTGTTAGCTTATATGCATTGTGATGTTAGTTCATATATAATATTTTATGTTATTTATCTCTATAGCAATCACATCTCAAGATACTTAGAATAAATTATTGTTCACCATAAAATTTATTGTGTGTATCATTCACATAATACCTTTTTTTTAACTAACAATTGAGTTTTTTCACAACATAAGTTAAGAGAATAAATGCATATTAAAGATAAATTCAATTAAAGACGAGTTTGAGATGGAGAAAACATGGTTTCCAAATATGTTTAGTGATATATTATTGATTTTTTTTTTATCTTTTCAATCTAATAATTGAATTTCTGTGAATCGTGCACCTGAACAGACTAAATGTTCACGAAATGTGTACACATAGAAATCATTCACGAAGTTTGTATTGAATGTGCATATATGAATAGTTCACAAAATGTGCACGTACAAATCGGTAATGAGAAGTGCACATATTGATCGCATACAAAATGTGCAATTGGGCATGTATAGATAGTGCACAAAATAGGCATGTACGGAACATGCACAAAATATGCATATACAAAAACTACAAAAATTAAAACCAACAACAATACACAAGTTATAAAGAAATAAAAGAAAAGTGTGGATAATTTTTTTACACTTTATTCAACAACGAAAAATAAACATATTTTTATTTAAAAATAACTATATAAAAATAATATTATATATATTTTACATTTACAGACCGTGCAGGTGCACGGGTGATAAACTAGTTAAATTTTAATAGTAATTATTTTTTATGGATACATAGGGGATAAATATATATACTAATAAAAGACATAGGGATAAATATATATACAAATACATAAGGAAAGAAGTGCATAAGGGAGGGGTAGAAAAAGACAAAAAAAAAATAGTAATAGCTTTGTAGCGGTTGACTTGCATGCAGGGTGTTCACACTAAACACACCACCCTTATATATATTTCCCATGCATGAAACCATATCCATGCAATTACCTTTTCTCTCTCTCACTATACCAGTTAATATCAGTTAATATGCAATTCCATTCCTCACTCTCCACTGTTCTGACTCTTAGTCCTCCGGGCCAACACGACCTCCCACCCCCTATCCCCAACCCCAATCCATATTGGATTCCAACATTGGCTAAAATCCAAGAAGGCATAAAAGAGTTCATTTGCCCAGTGTGTGCATCCTCTTTCAAAAAATATGGAAATTTGGAGGTGCGTATATATAATATTTATTAATTTTTCTTAAAATTTCAGTGGTAACATTAAATTAATTTGATTGCAGATACATATGAGGTCCCATGGATACACATCCCCGCAGGAATCGCTCCGAGGCACCGCAGCGGAGTCGTCGTCAATCCACCAGCAGCTGCCGTGCTACTGCTTCGTGGAGGGTTGCAGAAACAACATTGAGCACACTGGATTTAAGCCCCTAAAAAATCTGATCTCGCTGCAAACACACTATCAACGGATGCATGGGAACAAGCCGTTTGGTTGCCGCAGATGCAACAAGTTCTTCGGAGCACCGGGCGACTAGCGCAGGTACGAGAACAGTTGCGGCAAGATCTGGCTGTGCAGCTGCGGCAAGGATTTCAAGGGGAAGAAGTTGTTGTACGACCACCGCTGCCGCTCCGGGCATCCTGCAGAGACTTCAAGTATTTAAGAAATGGGTATAAAAGAAGAGGCGTTCTCATGATCATGGTGTGGAGAGTATTGGTGGAAGGAGACAAAGAGGAAGAGGAAGCATGGAGCAATGAAATAAGGAGGAAAAGAGTTGGACCCCTGAGTAAATTTATTATGTGTAGTACTGAATGTTACTATTTGTATCTTAAAAATGAAGAACACATATTAGTCAAGTCTTCTCTTTGTTTATGAGGGAACAAGAAATGCTATGTGATGCTCAAATTCCTTCTTATTTATACTAAAATGGAGAACACATATAGTAAAATTATTTTTGGCATAAAAATATAAATATTTTGAACCAATTAAAATTAATATTCCTTTTTAATATTTTCAAAAAAACTTCCATAGAAATAATGTAGGTATTCTAGGATGTTAAGGTCAATTTAATTTGTTGTGCTGAAATAAGTTGACAGTTTTATTGCGGTATGAAAACTGCAAGTGCATTCCATGAAACAAAGGCATTGTACGTCCCAATCCTTATTTTTCTATTTAATTATTTCTTGAAAACGCAAAATTAATCTATACATATATAATAACAAAATGTTGGGCCGAATTTGGCCCAACAAAATTATTATTAATTTTTTTTATTAACCTCAAGAATTTTTTAAAAGAAAAAAAATATATATCTTAAATGATGGAGTTTTTTCATCTTTTTCTAGAGGTATAGGTTCAATTTCATGAATCTACATATTTATTTATTTTGCATATTTTCTAATTATATTATTGTTTTTTAAATATATCAATATAATTTTTATAGTAGATCTTATGTGAATATAGTTCATGACATGAATTACATTCTAATTATTTATACCTTTGATAAAAAAAAATGACATATCAAAACTTGACATGTTAAATATTTTTTCAAGACATGATACATTAAAATTAAATATTATGTTACTATATTTTTTTATATTAATTACATATATAATTTAAATAAAAAATTATAATTGATATTCTTAAATAATAATATAATATCGTTTATATCGATACTCATGAAGAAATTCTTAATGTGTATCATCAAATATTTTATATTTCAAAAATTTTATACAATTTCATGATAATTTATTGGATGTTTTTTTCTTGAGTGGATATTATATATGAGAATAATACCCACGGTAACAATTTCTTGCACCACATATTGCACGCAGTAACACATACTTCAGCGTGTAGTGTTAATTCATATACAGTGTGAAGTTAGTTAATATCAAGTGTGGTGTTAGTTCATTTACTGTGTCATGCTATTTGTGATATTTATTCATATAGTATAGTGTTAGTTCATAAACATGTGGTGTTAGTTAATATATAATATCTTATGTCATTTATCTCTATAGCAATAACATCTCAAGATACTTAGAATAAATTGTTGTTCACCATAAAATTTATTGTGTGTATCATTCACATAATACTTTTTTTTTCTTTTAATCTAAAAATTGAGTTTCTTCACAAAATTGTAGTTAAGAGAATAAATGCTTATTAAAAAGAATTTCAATTAAAGACGAGTTTGAGATAGACAAAACATTGTTTCAAAATATGTTTAATGATATATTTTTGAATTTTTTTTCATCTTTTCAATATAATAATTAAATATCTGTGAATCATGCACTTGAACAGACTAACTGTTCATGAAATGTGCACACATAGAAACGTGTAGTGTTAGTTCATATCAATGTGAAGTTAGTTTATATAGAGTGTGGTGTTAGTTCATATACAGTGAGATTTTTTAATTCATTTACTGTGTCATGCTACTTGTGGTATTTATTCATATAGCATGTTGTTAGTTTATATACATTGTGGTGTTAGTTCATATATAATATTTTATGTTATTTATCTCTATAGCAATCATATCTCAAGATACTTAGAATAAATTATTGTTCACCATAAAATTTACAGTGTGTATTATTCACATAAAACCTTTTTTTTAACTAACAATTGAGTTTTTTCACAACATATAGTTAAGAGAATAAATGCGCATTAAAGATAAATTCAATTAAAGACGAGTTTGAGATGGACAAAACATGGTTTCCAAATATGTTTAATGATATATTATTGATTTTTTTTATCTTTTCAATATAATAATTGAATTTTTGTGAATCGTGCACCTGAACAGACTAAATGTTCACGAAATGTGCACACATAGAAATCATTCACGAAGTTTGTATTGAATATGCATATATGGATATTCACAAAATGTGCACGTACAAATCGGTAATGAGAAGTGCACATATTGATCGCATACAAAATGTGCATGTATAGATAGTGCACAAAATATGCATGTACGGAACATGCACAAAATATGCATATACATAAACTACAAAAATTAAAACCAACAACAATAGAAAAGTTATAAAGAAATAAAAGAAAAGTGTGGATAATTTTTTTACACTTTATTCAACAACGAAAAATATACACATTTTTATTTAAAAATAACAATATAAAAATTAATATTATATATATTTTATATTTGCAGACCGTGCAGGTGCACGAGTGATATACTAGTTAAATTTTAATAGTAACTATTTGTTGATGGATACATAGGATAAATATATATACTAATAAAAGACATAGGGATAAATATATATACAAATACATAAGGAAAGAAGTGCATATGGGGAGGGTGAGAAAAAGACAAAAAAAAAAAAAAAATAATAGCTTTGTAGCTGTTGACTTGCATGCAGGGTGTTCACACTACACATACCACCCTTATATATATCTCCCATGCATGAAACCTTATCCATGCAATTACCTTTTCTCTCTCTCACTATACTTAGTTAATATCAGTTAATATGCAATTCCATTCCTCACTCTCCACTGTTCTGACTCTTGGTCCTCCGGGCCAACACGACCTCCCACCCCCTATCCCCAACCCCAATCAATATTGGATTCCAACCTTAGCTGAAATCCAAGGAGGCATAAAAGAGTTCGTTTGCCCAGTGTGTGCATCCTCTTTCAAAAAATATGGAAATTTGGAGGTGCGTATATATAATATTTATTAATTTTTCTTAAAATTTCAGTGGTAACATTAAATTAATTTTATTGCAGATACACATGAGGTCCCATGGATACACCGTAAATTAGGAACCGATTTGGATGGCACCAAGTTTAGAATGTAAGTCGCTGTATCCAAGGTATAACCCTAAAACTACTTAGGTAGCTCCGAATAACTCATCATTGATTTGATCATCTCTAAAAGAGTCCTATTTCTTTGTTCTGCAACCCCATTTTATTGAGTGGTGTCGGGCGCGGTCAATTGGGATACAATCCCTTCTTTTAACAAGTAGGTCAAAAATTTATTACTGATGTATTCGCCCCCACGATATGATAGTAGGAAATTTATACTCTTTACCCTATGTTTCTCGGCCTTGGCTTTGTACTCTTTGAATGTATCAATGGTTTCTGATTTGTACCGCATAAGGTAAACGTATCCATATCTTGAGTAGTCATCTGTAAAAGTTACGAAATACTCAAAACCTCCTCTATCTTGAACCGACATTGGCCCACATACGTAAGTGTGAATGATTTCTAACACTTCACTAACTCTATTCCCCTTGGCCCCGAAATCCCTCTTGATCATCTTCCCCTCTAAACAAGATTCACACGTTGGAAATGACTTAACATGGAGAGACTCCAACGAGCCATCCGCCACCAACCTTTGAATTCTTTTTAGATAAATATGACCAAGTCTCAGATGCCATAGAAGTGTTTCGTTCACGCTTGAAGAAAATTTTCTTTTCTTAGAAATTGTCGATGTGTTATAAGAAGCATTTAGTGAGTGGTTTTGCACTTTTAATAGTATAAAGATTATTCATCAATATTCCCGAACAGATGAACTCATCGTTTAAAAAAATAACAACAATATTACTAAATGAAATTGAGTATTCATCAACGTATAATTTAGAAACCGAATTAAATTCTTTCTAAAATTGGGAACATAAATAACATCCTTTAAAACTAATTCTATATATCTTCATAAAACAGGTGCACATCTCCCACTGCGACAGCCGCTACCCACTGATGAGGACCTTACTCGCACTAAGTTGTCGAGTTTTTCGAAACCCCTGTAATGTGAAACATACATGATCAGTGGCTTCGTATCCACTACCCACAAATGGGAAGTAAACACCGCTAAACAAGTCTTAACAACAAGTGCATGAGAATTACCTTTCTTCTCAGCCTTCTTAGGCTTGGGACAGGCCATCCTCCAATTTTTTTTCTCACCGCAGTTGAAAAATTTCCCCTTTGTAGCTTTTTTGACAACCCACCTCCTTGGTTACCTTGTTTTTCATTTGGTTCGGGCCTTTGGTGTTCTTCTTTCCACCTTTCGGTGCGGAAGTAGTTTGATCGGTTGCCACCAAGACTTTAGTTTGGTGTCCCATGAGTGTCTCTGCCGATACGAAAGCTTGCAAGAGCTGTGTCATCGTGAACTCTTGATTATTCATCAAATAGTTCAACTGGAATTGCTCAAAACTTTTCGGAATAGAGTGGGGAACGAAATTAACTTGCGTTCTAAGTTGTTGAGGTAGCCCATCATCTTGATAACGTGTTCCCTTATGGGCGTTCCCTACACCATTTTTTGCGATAACATGTCTCGCATAGTGATTTGCCTAGCTGTACGATTCTGATGAGCGAACATTTTCCTTAAGGTTTAGCATCATATCTGAAGCAGATTCTATGTCCTGGTGTTGGTGTTGCAACACATCTGACATTGAAACCAATATGGTACACCTAGCCATTTCATCAGATTTCATTCACTCCTTATGATTATCCTTATCAGCGTCACTCGCATCATCTGTAGGCGTAGAGGGCTTTGGTGTGTCAAGAACCCACTTATGTTGTTGTGCAGTAAGGACAATATATAAATTACGTTTCTAATCAACATAGTTTTCATCTTTCAATTTATTATCTTTGAGTATTGAAAATAGAGGATTAAAAGGAGACGACATGCTGCATTGAAGTAAAATATACATTGCATCAATACATACATCGATTCACAAAGATTATCACAATTTTCGATTATGCTCTATATTAAAATCTAAAAATAATGCATGTCTCGACCGACATCTTAACACAGTTCAAATAAGCTAAAATTAGCGCGGACGATTACGCAAACACATTTAAGATACATATATGCATGTATAAAAAAATATTAAATTACATGACAATTGAGTACCTGCAAAAAACTAGCAATTCTACTATCCAATTTAAAATTTAATATAAACCCTTAAATTACGATTTAAGGTATAGAGCCCGAAAACCGGCTCTGATACCAGTTGTTGGGGAATTATGCTGATGCCCAGATCTAATTCTAGTTATACACTAAATACAAATTTAAGCACACAACTAATATCATGATTTAAATATAATTAAATCAAATAGTTGAACATCCAAAAATAAAGTTTGCATGCAAAACATATGTACATATAAAAATACATAAATTCCTACACATGTCAAACTAAGGGGTTTAAGTGAATTATGCCTCGTGATGACAAATTTATTTGAGATACTTGTCTCGGAACCACACGATCAACTTGAGCAACCCAAAAGGTCTTTCTTGAGACGCTTGATTAGGATCAATACTGTCAATTTGAGCAACCCAAAAGGTCCTTCTTGAGACCATTGGTTTGGATCACACGAACTACTTGATCAACCCTAAAGGCCTTCTCAAGTATTCCCTTGTCCTTACTCGTACACCTGGTGGGAGGCCAGACGAATAATTTTAACACAAAAAAAATTGTTTTGTTGCTCTTTCTCTTGAAAATTTTAGATAAAAAATTATGTTACTGATGACTTGTTTCATCTCATATTTATAGTGAGGGTTCAAGATCAAATATCGTGGTCAAGATAAGTCAATCTGAGATCTACATAGTAAAATTTACTAATGGCGTGTTCAAACCCATCTAGGTTGTGAAGTTAGTACTTGTTACAAGACACTAATAATGTTATCTTGCTGTGAGTTATCCCGGGATCACCACATTTATCTACAATGTAACTTATACTATTATTTTTTAAACATTTTGCAATAAATAAATAACTTTCATATTATCTAAAGCACATTGATAAAAAATTTAGTTCAGATAAAGCTCAAGATTCAGTTTAGTTATACAAAGTAAAAGTATGCTTTCTAGTATAACCCTAGCACTTACAAGCTGCAGTCATTAAACGTTGCTCTAGAAGTAATTCTCTTAGGGAGATGATCGTTGTGGACAAATACGGAAGGAAGTTAAGATCTTGTAGTCCTTATAAGGATGACCTATACTTGTAGATTCCAAAAATGAGCACTAACCAACCAAGACCCAACACAAGGGTACCTAAAGCTTGAACTTTATTTCAGGTAAAGAACAACCTAATAGAGAGAGGAGAAATGAAAATGTTGTCTGGTATATAGACAGTGGGTGTTCCAAGTATATGACCTTTGAGAAGCATCTTCTCCTGAACTTTATAACACTTGATGGGATGCATGTTGTGTTTGGTGACAACAACTTTAAAATCACCAGAGGTGTTGGAACTCTTCTAATTGGTAGCACAATAGTTGATGAGGTCTACTATGTAGATGGATTTATAAACAACCTTTTGTTAGTATCCCAGTTATGTGATAAGGGGTATTCTGTAAGGTTTTCTAAGAACTCTTGTTCTGTTGTTATTAATTTAAATAAGGAGGTGCTTTTAACTGGCCTCAGAAGTGGTAATATGTATATTGCAGATTTTGTAAGTTGCCTGGTTGCCTCTTCACTTCATTACTCCACTCTGAGGAGTATTGTTACTCGACTCATCTGCTATACTCCATGTTCGCATCACATGTGGGCCCAACTGATCTGTTACCTTCTACTTTCAACGCTCTTCACGTCTTCGCGCTTGTTCACTATCCCCTTTCATTATCAGCATCGCATGGGTAGTCTGCTCTCATGCACGTTCAGTGACATGTTGTGTTTCAGATGGCCCAAACTGCCTTTGTTGTTGCTGCTGCAAGACTTGTAGTAATGCCATATGTCTTCAGGGTTCTGCAAGAAGGGTATCAACTTCGGCACAATTTGAATGTGCTCTTGAGTGGTCCTTGTTCCCTGCATCTCAGATTGCTCAATTGGTTGTTTGTCTCTTCCTGGTCTTTGAGTTCCTATTTGCTATGTAGGTACATGAGCTCTAATTATTGGTTGTTGAGTTGTTTGGCCTTGAGATGCAGCGCGTGATTGTGATATCTCTATTGAGACATGGCTTAATACCCTAAGTGGGCAAACAACTTCTTTAAAACTTGTAAGCAGCGAAAAACTAGAGTAGATGTAGTAGTGGGAGAACAACTCTTGAAGTCGTCAAAGAGCGGCCAGCCTTCCCACTTTTCTCCTGGGCGAACAGCTCTTAGATTTTCTTCAGATTGGCGACCAGCTTCAAGTATTTCTTGAACTTGGAGCGAACAACTTCAAGAATTTATTGAGGGTTGTAGATGTTCAAGCGAACAACTTCAAGAATTTCTTGAGATTTTGAAGATACACTACTCAAGCTGTTCAGAGAATTTCTTAAGGTATGAGAACAATCTCAAGGCTTTCTTGAGCATCCAAAGGATATTCACAATTGTTTCCAAATACCTTTAAGTCTTGACTTTTTGCAAATCGGAAGTTCGATGCCCTTCATCTAGCTGCAAACTATTGATAACTCTTGTTAATGATATAATTATGTGGCTATAAACATAAAAGTTACCAACAAAATCAAGAATTGGACTTGCTGGAATTTGAAGTAAGAAGTAAGGATAGATTTGGGCATAGTTTAGTTAGGGAAATGAATTGTTCTCCCTTTATTAATGAATTTGAGGCATATTTATTGTCAAATGCCTAAGTAGGAGTTGACAAGTGAAATGCCACACTTAATACAGTTAGGACATGTGTCCCTTCAACATAAATATGAAAATTACACTTGCAAAGTGTTAATAATCCGGATTAGTAGATGTGCTTGCTTGTATTATGCAAGGTGGCGTCCAGCTCGTTGTATTTGCTCTTGGGGTGATCAGCTTATTAGGGGCTAGCAATTAACATAATGGGTTGGTTACCACTTGGACCATTTTGTATGGGTTGTTCGCCTCTTAGATTGCTTTTATATGGGCTATTTGCCTGTTCCGTGTCTTTTCCCAAATTGTTTGGTTTAGGCATCTAATTATCATTAATCTGTATGGACCGCTAGCCAATTTATGCATAAGTTGTTTGCGTATCAACAATCCTAACTTTTTTTTTTATTTACTTTCAACAATAGGAAAAGTATTTAATTTTTGAAATAATCTTGCCGAACCGTATCATGGCAGCTCCGAACAGGGGGATTTGGAAAGGAGATTAATGGGTGGAGATGCAGGATTTGTGGAAGGAAATCATAGGGAAGGATTGCGTGGGCATTTGGGAATGAAATTATATTAGTAGGATGACGAATTTTGATTAAAAAAAAGATATTGTACTTTTTATTTATGATTTCTATACTATTTTTATCTCGATATTCAATATAAGGACCAATTGATTTAGGAGGCCGACTAAATTTCAGATGATTATTTAGATTTTTAAATATTTTTTGAATTTATTTGTCTACAATATTTATATAACTTTTATTTTAATTTTTTAACTTTATAAATATAATAATAAAAAAGTTTTACTAACCTTTTGATTTTTGAAATAATTCATCAAACTAGAAATATTAATGTTATTTGAAAATTGTAAATTGTAAATTGATGTACATTGGTGCAATGTATTTACAAAATGAATAATATGAAATGAAGGTAGGTCCTTTAATATATAATTATAACTATGTAAGAATTGTGAATGTGGGTAGGGTTCGATTGTTTTAAATGGAATTTATAAAATGTCAACGGGGTGGGATGTAGAGATTGTGGTTATAAGCACGCAACCAATATGGTTGCTCCCTTGCCCTTATGAAGAGGCGAGCTAAAACGCAGTGAAGACTAATTGAGGCCCTTCTCAATCATAACATAAAGCAGCACTCTTCAATAAAGCTGGGAAAGAAGAAGACTTGAGAAAACTAATGTTTCCCACTAGCAAATTACACTGATTACATTATTGATTGAAAATGAAATGGGATTAATTTTTAAATTTTTTTGTTTTTTTCCAAGTCTTAATTTATTAATTCGTTAATCAAAATGTGGCAATTTTATTCTAAATCAAACTACACTTCTATGTTTCACCTTGTACGGTTTTAATTGAGAAAAATGAATTTTAGATTTTATTTTAAATCCAACGTTTATTTGAGAAAAGAAAAGGAAAACCAAATATTTATTAGAGAAAAAGAAAAAGAAAAATTGGGTCGAATTTTTTATATGGAGATAAAAGAAGAAAAAATATTAAATTAAAAAGCAACACTCGCATAAAATATTTTATAGTAAAAAAATTTCTAAGAATAATTTTTTTTAAAAAAATTCGGTGCCCAATCCATTTCCAACTTATCCAATATATCATGGAGTCTCGCTGGCATGAGCAGGTACAAGCTTTAAGTTGGCTATTTTCTACCTTGTACTATGGGAGTCTCGCTAGCGTGACCAGGTACAAGCTTCAGGTAATATTATGTTACAAATTTGAAATTGCAAAATATGTGTTATTAATTCTTTATAAATTAATTTTTGTATATTTTATGTAATTATACGAAAAATATGTATTTTTTGCAAGAATAAAGACGTGTTACTTTATTTTATATTTTTTGTTAATTTATGTTGATAGTATGTTGTTCATGTATTAATACATATTTTAATACCTTATATATGATATATAAATACAATATGTATTTTTCTAAGGACAAATAAATATTTGTATAGACAGTAATACATATTTGCTCCCCTATTTGTGTTACTATATGGGGAAATGTGTGTTACTGTAAGAATAAATTGTACTTTTATGAGAATAAATATGTGTTTCTTAATTTATTCATCATCTCTTTTAAATGTAGGTATATTGATTCATGCAGTAACACAACTTTTAACTATTTCATATGTGTTATTATATGAAAAAATAAATATTTTTGAAAAATCAATATTTATTCTTATAGTAACACACATTTTACTTTTATATTATGTGAAAAATTATTTATTCTATAAAAACAAATGAATATATGTAAACGAACAGTATTTCGTAAGATAGTAACACACATTTACTCTAATAGTAACATATATTTGATCTCCAGTTGTGTTACTATATGAGCAAATATGTGTTACTGTAGGATAAAATTTATTTTTGTTAAGAGCAAATATGTGTTTCTTAATTTAATTATCATCCTTTAAAAACTAAGTTTATTTATTCATATAGTAACACACTTTTTACTATTTTATATATGTCATTATAAAAATAATAATTATTTATATACAAATAAATAGATATTTATGAAAAACTTATAATAATACATGTTTTGCTCTTACGTTATATGAAAAAATATTTATTTCTATAATAGTAAATGAATATATGTAAAATAAAAATAATTAGTCTGATAGTAACACACATTTTGTGTAATAGTAAGATGCATTTGCCTATAAAGTAACATAAACTAGGAGCAAAAATTTGGAATTTGCAGCTTGCGCGAATTTTGAAAAAAAAAATACTCAGATCCAACCCAACTCTGTATAGACTTGCGAGTATCTCAATTTAAATAATTTTACGGTAGAATATTCTATATATAGTTGAGGTAAGACTGGTTATGTGTACTAAATTTGTGTTTGTGCAGGTGTTGTAGGTTTTTTTTTTTTTTGTGCATGCATGTGCGTGCTTGTGTGTGAATGTGTGTGTGGGGTGATGATAAAACCTGTGAATTTCGGGGTTGATGGGAAAGGCAAAAAGGTGGAGATTGTTGGATTGTGACCTTGTTGTATTTTGGTCATTGAGCCCATTATACTTTGGTCCACCCACCCTCCAACCCTAGTGTAGTTGAACGTCTGAGTGTATATTCCAATTAGCTTCTCCTCTCTTCGTGTGCGAGCGTACAGACGTGAGAGCGAGTTGAGAAGCAATTGTTGTTTAGAGAGCAATTCTATACCAAGTGGTCGATTTGGTGTCTTCTCATCTCAACAATGTAGGATCCACCGAAATAGGTGGCCAAAATTCTTATCTCTTAACTGAACAGTGAATTGTGTGAGAAGACGGATGATCCAATAACCAAAATAAATTAACTTTTGAAAATAAATTGAAAACAAAATTTTATCCTATTTTGAGACTGCAAATAAAATTTCCAACAGCTAATAAATTCATGTTCAACTGTATAAAAGAAACAGGAAAAGAAATGAAAAAATCTGTTGCAGCCTAACTACACCACACATTTCCAATTGTGCGTGTGGTACAAAATCCAAAGAGTGGAGACGGGAAAGACTGCACCCAAACGTCAGACTTCCGAAATGCCAATTGTTTTCCTTTAATTAAGTTACTCTATGATAATACAAAATAAGTGAGAGAAGAATCTTTTGAGATTCAATCTCATACCTAGGGTGGCATACCGTACCATACCGTACCGTACCGTCCATACCGTATACCAAACCGAAATTTTTGGTATGCATTTTTGCATATCGATACCGTACCGAAATTTTTGGTATACCGTCATACCGGTATATACCGCCATACTGGTATATACCGTCATACCGGTCCATACCGAAATAATTTAAGTATAATTTTAATTAAATAAAATTAAATTTAATATTAAATTTTAATATTAAATTATTAAAATGGTATATACCGGTATACCGAGATACCGAAATATTTCGGTATACCGATTTATACCGAAAATATTTCGGTATTTCGGTATATACCGGTATACCGAAAATTTTAAAATTCTATACCGATACCGTACCGAAAATATCGGTATGGTATCATACCGTACCAAAATTTTCGATAAATTCGATATTTTTCGATATGGTAAGTACGGTATACCGATATTTTCGGTATTTGCTCCACCCGTAAGTATATCCACCTGAGATCTAGTAATCCTTAAACATGTACTAAAGGTATGAGTTAAATCTCAAAGATTCTTCTTCTCTCACTTGTTTTGGATTATTATAGAGTAACTTAATTAAAGGAAAAGAAATGGCACTTCGAAAAAAAAAAAAAAAAGCATTTGGAGTCTGACGTTGGGTGCATTCTTTCCAGTCTCCACTCTTTGGAATTTGCACGTCACGCAAAATTGCAAGTGTATGGTGTAGGTAGGCTGCAACAGTTTTTCATTTTTTTTCCTAATTATACATTTGAAATTGAATTTATTAGCTATTGAAAATTTTGTTTTCAATCTCCAAAAAGGAAAATTTTGTTCTCTATTTATTTTCAAATGTTAATTTGTTTGTCTTTTCAATTGATTTCTTTCAACGTGTTTTATAATTTCATTTTTCTTTCTTGAATTAACCGTTATACACTTTTCTGGCAACAACTTCATCTTCATATATTTGTTTACACCATCTAAGAAAAACACATTTAATAAAAAAGTATTTTTTAGTAAAATAGCTATTGATACACTGATATATAAATAAATATGTATATTTTTATAAATATCATTAATACAGATTTGGGCTTGGAGAACTCTTATTTTTCTACTTAGAGAGCAACTATAATGGAGCTTTTAAAAAAGCACTCTCCGATTATAGGAGAGATCTTACGTGTTGTGTCGAATCGATTGAGCTAGATGAATTTATTGTTATACTTTAAACTATTTTTTATATATATCTTATATATAACACTTGTGTAGAAATTTCTGCCGTAGAAATATCCATTTTTGAAAAATTATCGGGTCGGGTCGAATTTGGGCATTTTTCCAAAATTCGCGCAACACGTAATTTTAGGTTTTCTCGCTCCCAGGTATGTTACAATTTGGGCAAATGCGTGTTACTATTAGATAAAACTGTGTTACTAATTTTTTAAAATAAGTAACTATAAGGAAAATATTTATTTTTACAAGAATAAATACGTGTTACTTAATTTATTTTTTATTCCCTTTGTTGATTTATGTTGATAGTATCTTCATTAGTACATAAATGGGTTTGGAGAGCCCTTATTTTTGCCCTTAGAGAATGGTTCTAAGGGCTCTCCAAGCTACAGCTACCCAAGTTCGGAGAGCTGTTGCAAAAACGTTGTGCAAGCTGGTCCCTCCGATCTCTCTTAGAAATCGATTTTTAACTGCTCTCTCTTAAAAACTGTTACTAACCGCTCTACAAGGGGTTCCAGATTTTTTGTTTATTATTTAGGCTTAGAGAGCTGTTTATGAACGATCTATAGATTAAATATGTTTTTATTATTTTTTTAGTCTATTGAACGCTCTATATATATATATTTTAATATTCATAATATATATATATATATATATATATAATCCCTAAAATTAATTAATATCAATCCACACCATACAATCATACTAAAATATCATTTAAATAAATATATACATCAATAAAATACATTAATTAAATTAAACAATAATTAAATAAATATACACATCAATAAAATTTAATATATTAATATAGGATTAATTAAGTTTACATGTCCACAAAAATTTAATTTAAAAATTGATTGTACAAATATCCGGACCAATCAATTTTTCATTAGTCGACCATTCTTCCCATGGAGTAACACTCGAGCGGATGTTTATATACAAAACTGTAAAATATTGAAAATTAATTAGTTATTATAAATTTATATTCAATCAATAATAACTTAAATAAATAGATAAACAAACTTACATTTTTAGGAATGATCGTCCGAGAAGTTTGAATTATATCTTCAATGTAACAACACAAAAATGTCCACAATGGGCGCTATCTTGTTGTCTCGGATGCTGTTTATTAGTAATGATGGTCACGCTCTACAATTATAATTATTTTCTTATAATTCGATAATTTTCTAAAGTAAATTTATTACCTTAAAATTTGTCCAGTCCACTTGATATATGTTGAGTCTTGATCCGAAAGCGACTCCGATACATCATCATTAGACTCTTTTACAATTGCATAATTATTTTAAAATAAATTATTATAAAATAAATCATTAGTAAAATAACTTACAGTTCCATATATTTAGTGAGTTAATGACGACGTTTATGCACCCCGCCAGGAGCTAGATCCATATAATACACAGCAAGTGTATTCATGTTTATCGTGATCAGAACCCAATGTCTCCTACATTATATTAAGAATATTAATATTCACTACATGTTATTATAAATAAAAATTTTAATGAATTATTTGTTGTACTCACCCCACATTCGTAGGCCAAAAAAGGAGACGATCTCTCTCAGTAAGTGTCAACATATGTGCAATCATCCCCTCCAAAAATTATTTCCTATCTCCCATGAGCACAGACACATAAGGAGAGACGAATGTATACTTTGCATATGCCTCCACATCTCTGGAGAGATATACCTCTCCCAGATATCTTTAAACAACATAAATACGCGCATTAATATTTAAAAAGAAAGTTAAACTATATAGGAAGTAAATATTGAAAATTAGTAAACACATACCTGAGGTATAAACACACGAAAGTTGCACTCAACTCTGCATCCTCAAATACTTCTATAATGTTCTCCAAGTGTATCCAGTTGTTCCAACCAACTTGGTGAAAGTAAACATACATAGGAATTTTTATTTGCTTGAACGTAGATGTCGAACCTGCATCTGCACCATAGTCTATATAGTAAAGTCATGGGGTAGGTCATTTGGCATTGGATAACCTAGTAGACGTCTGCGTGCTCTACGAGTGGAGTCCCACAGTCTCTCTCTCTCTCATTGTCTGTGACATCCGGTATTTTTTGTTTTGACTGTTGTGGAGCCGGTAATTCCTACAATCCATATACAATATTGGTTAGAACAAATAAGATGATGAAATAACATTAATTTTTTTACCTTCAATGTGAGAGAGACCAAGTTTGCCGGTCATTCGAGAAAGTGTCCGATCGCTGTCCCAACTGTGAACGCCTCATCTAGTGGTATTTGCACCAACGAATTCTCTTCTCTGATCACGGGTACATCGAGTGTCACCCTCAGAAAAATAGGAGTAATGAGCCTTACATGAATAACTCTACTGGAGCTACTGAGCAAAGTACCTCTAGCTACCAACCGAAGAGGATGCTCCAAATACAGATAGCAAGCGGTTGGTAATTGTTAAAATAAAATTTTAATTATAAAACATACTAGTATATCATAAAATTAGATGATTTTTATACCTTGGAGCCATTTTCAGGTGGATAATGAACTTCTTCCCTAACATCAGCAGAAAACATAGTTGGACAACAATCTTGATGACTGGCTCCAGCACTGGATTAAGGTCCTTGACTCGAGAATCGAGAAGCAAAAAACTCCTTTTACTTGGACAACGTGGCTACCTGCTCCTAAAATTTATCCACCATCTCCATAGTTGCAACACCATGTGCCAACATCAATACTGACTTCATCACGCCAAAGCCAGTGCTCCTCAGGCGGCCAAAATACTCCTGACGACCATAAGCCCGTGCAAGTAGATCATTATCACCAATAATGTGTAGGTCGTCAGGAGTCATGCTCTGAGATAAGTGCTCCTGAATCACAAAAGTTTATTAAATAAAATCAAATTAAATAATAGTTTGTAATGAAAAAATATATAATGGATAGATTACCCCTTCTTCCATAATGCGCTGTGACATAGAATCGGGAACCCTCCCATCACGAGTCTTTCTGGTAGCCTGAAATAATTTGTAACGGGTAACAACAGTGTTGCTCTCTCTAGCTTTCCTTTTTTCCTCCAGCTACGATATTGATGAACATAGTTCTTAATTAGATATACTAAAAGCGAATTTATTAATAAGGTTAAGCGGTATTGAATCTTGATCTCACCATTTCTTCCCTTATGCATGCATAACCTTTGGATGATCCCCGATATCGTGCTTCCATGTCCTTGGCTTGTTGATTGTTTCTTTTACTTTTTGCCTACTGTGTAATATCAACACAAAATATTATCGTGAATTAAAATAGAAAAAAATATTATATGCGCTATCTTTACCTGAAAATCTTCAGTCATCGATCTACGTATGAAAATCTTCAGTCATCGATCTTCATCCCATAGTGATAGAGGCAAAACATGTCAATCATATAAGCTTAACGTAGATTCATGAAAAAGAAGAAAGAATACCTACGATTCTCCTTCAAATAGCACCGATGTGAGTATGGTTTCCACTCTGCTCCTTTTCCTCTGCCGTCCTCTAACGTTCTTTAGTTTTCTCTCTGAGATCTACAACAAAGTCTGGCCAGAAATAATTCCGGCGTCGACCCTCCAACGCTAAAGTCAGTACCAAACCACCGTAAACATGACAATGATATGAATATACTGAGGAAATATCTTGAAAATAAGTGAAGTATCCTCCAAGAATGGGTGTGAAATCTATTTATACCCTCATCTCGTCAACGGAGGGTAAAATTATCTTTGTGCTCTGTTTGGAACCACAAGGAGTGGTGCAAAATATTAGTGGAACAAGACTACATTGGAATAGTATGTATAGGGGGACAAATGGTGCCTCACCAATGGTGGACAGTACCATTTGATTCCTTCCATGCAGATTCAGGCGGCCACACGCAGCCTATGTTGCAGGTTCTTATGATAATGATGTTATTAGTCTATGAATTGACCCTTGAGCCTCGGATCAGGGACCGCCCCGAAGGTACAATGCGCAGGTGAGGATGGATACTTCCTCTGGCATTGCCACAAAGAGGTCATATGCCAGAGATGACATCCAGGGTACTCCTTGTATTCACACCAAGTCGTCACAGGTGAGAGGATAAGAACCTCCTCTGACCTCTGATAAGTTATGGGGCCAGAGGAGACCATGTTTCTTTCAGAGGTTGGAGGCACCTTTATTAGGTGTGGCCTTTCCCATAGATCCCGTTTGGGGCTCATTATAACTCGTTGATAGGTTCACAAGTCACAGGTCGGATAACAAGTCAGCCAACCTTACGAGGAGACGGCCTCTCAACTATGGCATTTGATATGTGGGTGTTGGTCCCGAAATGAGTAAATCAGTGTATGGGGGGAATACACTGATATTAGATTTTCCAGAAAACTCGGGAAAATTCTCTTACACACTCAGTCAGGAAGATCCTGAAAATTCTCCTAGACTGATAGTCCGTAGGGGCAGCACGGACGAGTCAGTAAGGAGTCAGATATGCTGAGTATGAGTGTTGTGTTTGGAAGCTCAGTAGAGATAACAAACCTACTGACCACTCGGAAGCAAGTCAGTTGGACTACTATCTCAGTAAGCTAGAGTACGTGCGGAATGTGAGCCCTTAGTTTCTACTTGTTTTAATTCCTGAAAAAGTTTTCTCCGACTTTGCTTAGAAAAGGGTGGTTAAGGCTGGTGCACAGTTTTAAAGGTCAGGATGATTGATTCCTCCTGAAGTTTTCAAACCAATGCAAGTATGCTCAGTTTATAATGATGACAATTATGATCCTGAACAAGAATGTAAATCAGCACACAAGGGGCTTTTTAACGTGGTTCAGAGATAACCCACTCCTACGTCCACGGCCTGATTTAATAGGAAGTGATCCTCTTTCACTGAGGATCAGAACTTGATTTTTACGTGCCAAGGGACACGAGTAGCTTTCTTCCTCTCTAAGGAACTTAGCCCCTGTGTGGTTTTACAAGTCCCAATCCTTCCTAACCAACCTTCCTCACAACCTGATGGGTTTGGTATTCCGATTCCAACTTGTACAAAACAATGCTAAAAATTAGAGCTATCAATCTAAGCAAAATACAGAGTGAATCCTACTACAACACTAGGGAAATTTAATTGCAGAGTGTTGTTCAAAGTATGCTTTGAGTGCTTGGATTCTTGAGATGCTTTCACTTGGAAATTTCCCGTTAGTCTTGAATGGGTGCAAGTCTCTCTGTATTTATAGGTAGATTTGAAAGAGATCCGTTGGAGGAAATCCACCCAAATCTTCCTATTTTTAGGGTGGTTGCAGGCTAAATGTACTTGTTAACCTTTTTCCCTGCTTAATCTGGAAAATTCTGTCCCGCAGTCTGCAACACTGAGACGCATTGAATGCCGCATTAATTGCTGCGCAAACTCCGTACATGCGTGTCGCCCGTCGATTGGCTCTCCGTACAAATGGCTAGTTATTCGATTGACACTTGTCCTTCCTCGTACATTAAATCTCCGAGTTTCTTGTCATTTACTCAGGATAAATGTTTATCTTTAATGGAGTCCACTGAGATTCTCTTTGTCTCAGGTATTAACATAAATGTCAACTGTCCCATAGCATATGTAACCTTTTTGCTTTGGACTTACATGTATCAGATAAACTGATACAAGGCCTAAGTCAGGTCTTACGAGCATTAAGCTCAACCTGATAGGTTACATTGCCCTTCACTGACTAAGTTCTGACCTGAGCATGCTTAGTGTACTCAGTAGAAACATCAGTCAATGGAAACTTCCGGATTGTCTTCAGAATGGATCTTCATGTTCTTCGGACTTCAGCTTCAGTTCAGGCCATCTTCAACTGACTCTGACCTCTTCAGGGTGACTTGCATCTCTGACTTCAGGTAATTGGGTCGACTCCAATATTCTTCAGTCTTCAACACGTTCCCCCTGAACTGAATCCCAAACCTGACTAATCCTGACTAATCCTGACCTAGACAATCCTGACTACTGTACTTATGCAAATCATCAGGGGTTTTGGGATCTAATCAAAACACTCAGATTGTCCCAATAGTGGGCTATCAGGCCCATATCATCTACTCCCTCTATTTCGAGTAACATTCTTCTTGAGATATTTACGTGGAATACCACTCTTCTGACATCCGTACTCTGATTAATTACTGCTATGTCTACTTTTGGGACTTTTGAACTCCCGCTCTTAGTTTGGGGCTATTGTCATATTATCTCATCCGTCCAAGAGCTGCGACCTATCGCCTTAGTTATTCGCGTCCTTACACGTGTCCCTGGGGAATATGTGGCAGTTTTCACCCATTTTCACCACTCCCCAAAAAGGCAGTAATAGTTCTGCCTTTTCTGAAAACCGTTTCCTTACTATCTCATTCTCGCTCTTTCATCCGGGTACTCAGTACCTTTTCTGAGATGAAGGGGATTCTCTGATCGTGGGTTTGACCAGACATTTCTCCACGTCTTCCTCTCCGACGATCTCTCCCGTGTTTAGGTATTTACCTTTTTCTTTTCGTATCTATCGCCCATGGCTTTTTGCATGTCAGATTCTTGATGCATTTACTTTCCTTTCTTCTTTTTGGGTTTTTTCCGGACTTACCAACCTCAATTATATCGAAAGCCTCCCATTTCTCAAGTGAATCTTGGCCGGAGAGCTCTTTTAGGGATTTGTCTCATTCCCATTTTTCCTCGGCTGTTTTAGGGTTACCTGATTAGGGTCATAATTGCATCATTTTACATCCATTTCTATATGGTTTTGATGAGATTATATTCATATTTGACCCTAATATAGTATAAATTGTGCTATTGACCCTTCGTTGGCAAGAAAGTGTACTTTATAGGTGAAAACGAGCAAAAATGAGGAATTCCCGATTATAAGAAGCCAAATGATGGGATCCGAGCTCATGGAGATGTTTATAATACTCAATCGGAGACCCTAGGAAGATCGGACGAGCCGTGGGATCGAAAACACAAAAGTCAAAAATCGGACGTCAAGGTTGAACTACGGTCGAGCACACTATAGCTCATGGTCAAGCACAGTGAAGAAGCGGGTCGAGCAGAATAGACACCTAATAGAGCCCTTAAGCTTGTGTTATTAGAATGATCTAGACACTAGTTGACTTGACTAAGATACTTAGAGACCTTTTGCATGCTAGGATGGATAAGACACTAGAGGAACTATAGTAGGATTACTTCCATGTACACTCCACACTTGCTCACTTCCTAGAGGTGATAGTTAGATTTACTATTTCTTATTGATTTAGTAGATAGAAATCATGATCTTTTCTTGCTTTCACTAGCTATTATCTTTGTGAACATTCCATACTTGCTTGATATCGCATCGTTTCCCTGTGTTCGATATTTAACTTGGTTAACTTGCCACGACAACAACGACCACGTACACTTGCGTGGAAATTATACACGATTTTGGCAAACATTACCTGCTCAAACTCGAGCCCATCTCTTCTTTCCGCTCGTCCCACTAGAATCATCCCTGAAAGGAATAGATTCCGGTGGAATGATGTATCTCGCCAAACTGCCCTAAACCAAAATGATTTGGAAGCCATTAGGGCTATCTTGCATCCTCACCCTGACTTTTTGGTGGATTTGCCTAATGTGGACGAACGTCCTAATCACTTGCCCTACCCTTCATTAGCTTTCTGGGTTTCACAATTTCACGCCAGCCTCTGTTTTTCGGTGCACCCCTTCCTTTATGGGGTCAACAAATTATACCAAATTCCCTTGAACCAAATAATTCCTTCCTCTATTCCCCTCTTACTGGCTTTCTAGTTCATCATAAGACGAATGGAGGAAATCCTACCCCAGAAATCTTTCATATCTGCCATGACCTCAAGAAAAGGGATGAATTTTACTACTTTAACTCTAGGAATCAGGCTTGGCACATTTCGTAGGGAAGCCCCCTAGTATTGACAACTACTGGAAAGATAGTTATTATAGTTATTTCGTGGTAACTCCTGCTCAGGAATGTGGCCTTTTACTTGCGAGCGGTGGCTGTATAAAGCACCCAAATCTTCTAACACCTTTAAGTCCTTTGAGGATGTTATTTCCCCGAGTGATAGGGATGTGATGGTTCTTTTGAACGGAATTGTTTCTGAAACTGGTTATCCTAGAATTTTTTGCCTTTTACGTGAGAATTATATTTTATCTCACTTTGGGTTTACCAATCAGAAGTCTTCTCCGCTGTCTTAGGATGGTATACCTCTTATGCTCCTTATTAGTCTCTCGTTTTTCTTTCAGCCGAGTGGGCTCTCATAGCCCAAGCTAATATTGTGTTGATGCTCGATTCACTTTCAGGTATGGACTGGAAAAATGACCTTCTTCTGGAGGATGACGATATTCTGGACGCTACCCCGTTGGCTTAATTGGACAATACAAAGGAGACATGTTAGGTGGGCAAAGTTGTCGTCGAGGAGGACGTTACCCCATTGGCAATAAGTGTGACTATACAATGATAAAGGAGTGAAATTTAAAAATACATTTAAATTGAACGGTGCACCAAGTGCATATAAGATTTTTTTTTAAACCATCTCATACAATTTTTAATTAAGTAAAAAAAATTCTAAAAGTTATTTTCAAGGGCTTCAAAACACGGTTAGAGCACACAATGGTTGTTTCAGAATACATAAAGTAAGGAATTTAAACCAAAATCAACATTTATCTTTTACATTTATTGAAATGATTCTCTATGTATCTGTTTTATCAAGTTGGTCTTGTATCTATTCAAATTTTAATAATTAGATCCTAGTTGGTTGAAAAATTCTAAAGGGTCTACATTTAGATCACGTGGTCTTAATGTGTACTTATTTTTCGATGGAAGCCTATAATGTGGTGTTTTTTTATTCATGTGGCATGTCAAGTGGCAATCATCCCCAATTAAAATAAGCATGAAATAAAAAGCAAATTATGACCTAATTGACAAATTTTAGTAAATAAGAAATTAAATTGATAAAGCAAATACATAGAGGAACAAGATACTATTTGTTCATTTTTTTTAGCCAATAGGCTCTTATAGCGAAATTTGAATAAATACAAGACTACATTGATCGAACAAATAAACATATGACCATTTTTTTAAGATTAGAGGATAGAAGAGGAATTTAGTTTAATTCCCATTATATAATCCACAATACTATATTAAAGGTAGCTAGGAGAGAAATATTTCAGGACTTTTCACTATTGTCATTTTTAGTTTATTACAATTTAATCTACTCAACTTTTTATTAACCATGCATGTTAACTGTATTACTGAAATTTAGTGATTACACTTTATTTTAGACATTTTAACTAAATTAAAAGTGGTTAGGAGTTGAGAAATATTTTTATACCCTTTTATCCTTTCCATTTTTTGTTTGTTATAATTAATTTCTTCAACATTTTGACTCTCTTCCTCTTCATAAATTGTTAATTTATTTATATTTACTATATTAAAAGTGGCTAGGATTGAGAAACATATTTTGACAATTTTATACATTGTCATTTTTTATTAATTACAATTCAATTCACTCTACTTTATTCATTCCCTCTACATAAATTAATGTATCTGTTGAACTCTTGAATTTTTATCACTCTTTTATCACTTTGTTTTTCAGCTACCGAATTCAAGCTGACTCTAGAGTCATGCCAACATAACCATTACCCATACCCACCAAATATGACAACCATATAATTGAAATCTAGTGATTCAAATTTACATTTAGATCTACATAAATCTATATACATTATTTTCTTTGTCCCATAACTTATTTCATAATTGAAGATGAGACACTAATAAAGAAAAGCAGTATGTATATGTAAAGCTAAATAATAAAATAAAAAGTGTATATATATTTTTTTGTGAGTGTAAAATTTTATTGAGGAGTTGGATCGCCAAAACAAAATAAGTATAAAAGTAAAATTGAGATGGTGAAAATATTACTCCCTCCATGCCGTAGGAATTTGCACCTTACGGGACGACACATTTTTTAAGGAAAATATATTTTATATATAAAGTAGTGGCATATGGGTAAATATATGTATAGGTTTGTGAGTGTGCACGTAAATCAATATTTTCTTTTTTAGTAGTGTGCAAATTTGTGAGGGACGCTAAAATAAGAAAAGTGTGCAAATTTTTATGGAGTAAAAATGTTCAAATGTGGTATGATCATATACTTGCAAAATTATAGTTGGCATGTTACTTATTTTAAGTTGTATAATATTTTCCAATTTCAATTTTATTTTTATATTTATCTTATTTGAACATCTCAATTTTTCATTCATACATTTAAAAAAATATTCTACACTCACAAAATGATAAAAAATTTATATAAAATATTCTATGGATCTAAAATTAAAAAAATAATCCATACTGATATCCACATCTCATTGTTTTAAATCAAAATCCCACAGCGGAGCTAACAATTTTAAAACATTTCAATTGACATTAACAAAATTAAAAAGAAAAAAGAGATCAAGGGGCTATAGGAATAAGCTCCATCCACCAAACTATTTCTCATTTGTAAATTTATATGGAATTTAATAAAAATTAATATAATATTAATAATAATAATAATAATAGATAAAGTTAAAAAAAAAAAAGTGAAGGTTTAGAAAAAGGTTCTGTGAACATAGAGAGAAAAAAAGTGAAAAATATATTGATGGACAAGACAGCATTTATTTACTTGGAATTACGTTACAACTCATCAATACCTGTGCATGCATTCACAATCAACAACAGTTATACATTTGTGCCTCTTTCACAGGAATTCCGGTGATTATTCAGCTTATATTTATTTATTTTTAAAAATAAAAAAGAAGAGAGAACAACACTTATCATACTTAGCTCTAAAGTTTTCCTTAAATAAACAAACATAAATTAAATTATCTTATCTAATTTGATGTTTGGTTTAATGGACAAACGCTCAAAATTAATTAAAAGCCCAAAACTAAAAAATAATAATCAATTATTTTTATTTTTATTGAAATACTCCTCTTATATTGGAAAATAGAACTACAATTCATTTTATTTTTATTTATGATATAGAGAGCAAAATTGTCAATTGTATATTTTTTTTATATTAATCTTGCAATCCAAACATTCAAAATGAAATTATGTTACATTACTAATTGTCTTAATTAATCAATCCAAATATACTATTTAACTCACAAATAACAATCTCTAGATTATAATCTTGTCTAATCTATCTTGAGTTATTTATCTTCCTTTAAATCAAATAAGCCCTAAATTTCTTATTTTATTTGTTTGCGGATCAATAACCTATTAAGTGAACCAAAATTAAATCAAAATATCCACAATTTTATGGTCTTTTTTTTCCTTTCTTCTTTTCTTTTCAATAACGCAATTAGTGAAGTTTGTTAGTGGAAATTACTGTTTTCTTTATTTTATTTCTTTATGATCTTCTTCCTATAGTGGAAAGTGCTGCTTTATTATTATGATTAAGAAGGTTGCTATTCACATGCATTGTCTTTCTTCTAGCCTCTGTACAAGTGCAACTTTGAGAGTAGTGACCACCACAATAATTAAATTGGGGTTTTCTTTAAGCACATCCGTAGTTTCAAAAAGATTATTTATCATAATTTTTACATTAATTTTAAGATATTAAAATTTAAGAAAATCATAAATTACTAATATGTTCAATTCCACATGGTTTAATAAAGCAAATCTTCCAAAATTTTATCATCCACAATCTTTTCTGTGGCTAGAAATGCATTTTCTTAAATAGATGACGTTTTTTTTATACATTCTCCATCCACCAATCATCGTAATCATCTCGCCACACCAATTGATCATTTATTTGGCAACCAAGGGAATAAAAAATGAATATAATTCAATCGATGTTACGTTAAGAATTGTTAAACTTTAGTTCGATATATTTAATGATAAAAACTTTTGTGAAATGTTTCACGGTGTAAAATATATTATATACATAAAATTTGCAGATCCATGGCTGAGTTGGGTCGAATTTGGATAATTTTATCAAATTTTCGCGCAAGCACAATTTCTAATTTTTTCGCTCCTAGGTATGTTACTTTTTAGGCAAATGCATGTTACTTTAAGACAAAATGTGTGTTACAATTAGACCAAATGTTATTTTTTACATATATATCACTTATTTTTGTAGAAATAACATTTTATCATTCATTGTAAGAGCAAAGTGTGTGTTATTATAGGATAAAAACATTACATTTTCATAAGTATATATTTATTTTGTATATAAATAATTATTTATTTTATAATAACACATATAAAATAGTAAAAAGTGTGTTATTACATTAATCAATATATCTAGCTTTAAGGGACGATAATTAAATTAAAAAACATATATTTTTTTTTAAGAAAAATACATTTTATCCTATCGTAACACATGTTTGTTCATATAGTAACACAAACTGGGAAGCAAATATATGTTACTATTAAAGAAAATGTGTGTTACAATCTTATAAAATGTTGTTATTTTGCATATATTAATTTGTTTTTATAGAATAAATAGTTTTTAAGATAATATAAGAGAAAAATCATGTGTGTTACTATAAGAAAACATATTGGTTTTTCATAAATATTTATTTATTTGTATAGAAATAATTATTTTTTATATAATAAAACATATAAAATAGAAAAAAAGTGTATAAATATATGAATCAATATACATAAATTTAAAGAAATGGTGATTAAATAAAAACACATACTTATTCTTATAAAAGTACATTTTCTCTTACAATAACACGTATTTGCCCATATTGTAACACAAATTGGGGAATAAATATATGTTACTATTAGAGCAAATGTATGTTACAATCTTATAAAAAGTTGTTATTTTGCATATATTCATTTGTTTTTATAGAATAAATAGTTTTTAACATAATATAAGAGAATATCATGTGTGTTACTATAAAAATATATATTGGTTTTTCATGAATATTTATTTATTTTGTATAGAAATAATTATATTTTATATAATAACACATATAAAATAGTAAAAAAGTGTATTAATATATGAATCAATATACCTAGATTTAAAAGAATGGTGATTAAATTAAAAAAACACATAGTTATTCTTATAAAAGTATATTTTCTCTTACAGTAACACGTATATGCCAATATTGTAATACACATTTGCCCATATTGTAACACAAATTGGGGAGCAAATGTGTGTTACAATCTTATGAAATGTTGTTCTTTATATATATATATATATATATATATATATATATATTCATTTATTTTTTTATAATAAATAATTTTTCATATAACACAAAAGTAAAATGTGTGTTACTATAAGAAAATATATTATTTTCTCATAAATATTTATGAAAAAAAATAATATTTTTTATAGTAACACACATTTATTATTAGATTGTATGGAAAAATGTTATTTCTACAAAAATAAATAAATGTATGTAAAGAAAACAACATTTAATCTAATTGTAACATACATTTTGCTTATTAGTAACATGCATTTGGTCAAATTGTAACATACTTGGGAGCGAAAAAATCTGGATACATAGTTGTGATTTTTTTTTTTTAAAAAAGGACCAAATCCAACCCGACCCGGTTAAGGATCCACGAACATTTAGTATGATATGTTTCACACAGTGCAACGTTTCATATGAGTGTGCCTCATATTTAATTAGTTTAAATAATAAAATTATCTATCTGTTTAAAATATATATAATTTGAAAGGAAATATAATTTTAATCTTTAAACCAAATATACTTAGTTGAATTAATTTTCTTAAAACATATCGCTAATTTAAAATAATTATTTTTCTTGTAACAAAATAACTTTTATAAATTAAAAAATAAAAGAGCAATAAATCAATAAGGTATTCAGAATTGGTGGAGCCTAAACTTAATAATTAAAATTTGAGATTGATTCGAAAGTCCTAGTAATTGATGAGTCAAAATATTTTTTTTATGAATAAGACAAACCATGTAATCACCATATTCCCTGAACAAGGCAGCAGTGAAGTGAGCAACCTGGTATATTAAGCGAACAAGATTAACTATAATTCATGATATTGGCCACCACACAAGTGAAGCTGAAAATTGTACAAGGCTGCTCACCACCTAAAGATGAGTATAATCAACCCCAGAACATCGAAGGCAGAGCTGATCGCCAGTCACCAAAAAGCCACAAAGGCGACCAATATACACTATAAGAAAAGATTAGTTAAAAAATATGTTTGTAATATACGTTTTATTAAAGTGGTAGTAAAGATTAGTGGTTAGTATCGTGCAACCTAATACACTTATATATATATGCCTATAAATAGGCCAACTCTTGTACATCTAAAGGATTCCACAACCAGTATACTCATAATACAAATAAAAAAAAATTAGATTATTACTACTTCATCCCAATATATCATCTTAGAATTCTTTTACTTAGTTATTTATTTGGTGATTTCATTAGTTTAATCGAGCCATATAATCAAAATCATTTGTTAATCATCAACAAAGTGGTGCTAGAAGGAGAGTCAAACATGCAAATTGGAGAAATAACTTAAAGATATTTTACATGTTCTTGAAGCTCATGAAGAATACTTGAAGATTTAAAGCAAGGATAGTCCAACATCAAGTTGCTGTGAAGAATTCAAGTACAATCGAAAGGAAATCATCTTGAAATACTTCTTCATCAACTTTCATTGCTGTGCAAATTGAATTGATTAAGCTAAAAGGCATGCATGTAAATTACTAATCAAGAATTAGGACTCTTATGCCTGCATGACTAGAAGGCTATCAACTTCATTCCTTGACGAACTTTTTGGAAATCCAACATGGAAATTGAACTTGTGAAGATTTCAACTTGAAGAGTAAAATTTATAAGAGTTGGATTTGGTGGACTAACTTAAAAAATTTTCCTTAGCTTCAAGGTGAAAAGGAATTGACAAACATATGTCAAGAGACATCCAAATCTTATACGACTTTTCAAGGAAGTACACGTCAGACATTGATCGAAATTGGACCTTTACATGCACATGTTTTGATGAAAGTACCAAAAGAATCACACATTAACCAGGAGTTAGAATCATTGATCAAAAGCGTCGAGGACATTGAATAACAATTTTTGGGATATTCACTGAGTCTTGATTCAGATTCCAAAACCCCTAAAAAGATGATTTTCCTAAGTACATGATTCAGGATAGTATAGACTCGAGAATAGAGTCAGGATAGATTAGTCTTTTTATATTCACGGGTACTTAGTTCAGGAGAAACCATCATAAAGACTGGATTTAGAAGGAGACGTCCTGAAGATCAAGTTCATGGGAAACCTTTCCTGAGGACTGAAAGCATAATGAAGACCAAGTTCAAAAGAACTGTCCTGAAGCTGAGGTATCCTGAAGAATCTTGAAGATAGTTCCTGAGAAGATCGATGCTGAGAAGACAATCCTGAGGAAGACCACTGATAAGTTCTACTGATTGTTTCTAAGCGCAGTAAGGACAGGGCTCTTCAGTGAAGGCGGAAGTAACCGAAGTAATAAAGTTAAGTGTTCCTTCAGCTGACACTTTGTAATTCCTGAAAGATAAGGTTACTGACCATTTGTGACAACAATCATGCTGAAGACTGAAGACAAAGAGAATGTCAGAAGATCAATTACAGATAAGCATTTATACCTGAGTGGAGTTGCAAACCAATTGGAGTACTTATGATACGATGAAGCATAAAGTCTTGTCAATAACTAGCCGTTTGAAGGACAGCCAGTGAGACGCTGACACGTATGTACAGATCTAACACACTCATTTAATGTTCGCAGTCGCAGGTGGCAGCGGAAGACTTTCACCAAAACAACATGGTGTAAGAGTAAATGTCATATCCTAGACTGTCACTTACCTAAATAGGAAGATTTGTTTTGATCTACTCCAACAGATCTATTACAAATCTCTCCTATAAATAAAGAAGGCCTTGCACCAAAACAAAGTTACATAAACTTTCTAAGTCGAGATTTACCAAGATTCTAGTGCTCAAAGCATTCAAGCATACAACACTCTACAAGTTTTAAATTTTCTTAGAGTTGTTATAGAATCTTTTTGTATTTAGCTTAGCATGATAATCGATCCTTAGTATAACTTTATTTGTAAGGATTATAACACCATAGTTTGTAACTAAAAGCTAAACAACTCAAAGTGTTGAGTTGGTGAGGTGGGAAGGACTGGGACTTATAAAATCTCACATGGGTTGAATTCCTTAGAGAGGAAGGAGTTTTAGGGTTATACTAGAAAGTATGCTTTTACTTTGTATAACTAAACTGAATCTTTGAGCTTTATCTGAAATAAATCTTTTATCACTGTACTTTAATAATATGAATGTTATTTATTTATCGCAATCCGTTCAAATATAATAGTACAAGTTACACTATAGATAAATGTGGTGATCCCCGAATAACTCACAGCAAGATCACATTATCAGTGTCTTGTAAAAAGTACTAAATTCACAACCTAGATGGGATTTGAACACCCCATTGGTAAACGGTTGATGTGTAGATCCCAGATTGGCTTATCTTGACCAAGGGATTACACTAGTGCATGATGATTCATTGAAAAGGACCTACAGAGAGGTAATTCTTCCGTACTGATTCATGGGATGAAGAATTAGAACTCAGTGGTCGTTTATTTCTAAACCTCTGCCCCTTAAATAGGACTGTATGTAATCCGTGCGTGGCCCTTTAATTTGTTATAGATAGAGAGTCCATGAGACTCAATACTTTGCATCTTGGGCGACACCATTGAGAACATGACAGTTGCTAAGATTTAATACAGTGGAAGGTGTGCTTGGAAAGTCTTGCATGATTAGTCCCCTTGGTGGGCTCTAAACGTTCGTCATACTAAATCTTGCAAGTGAAATTTGTTTCCGGTATGATGATAAAGAAGAGCTGACCTTACTCCAAGATTAAGATGTTAAATTAATTAAAGCGTTCAGTGACTTGATTAATTAACGGACAAGAGAATCTTAAACACGGGAAATAATGATTGGGAGCCATATGATTGTAATATTGAGTTAAGATGGATAGTGCAACATTAATCCTAGAGTGGAGTGAGATTAATGTTAATGGATTGAATGACATTGGACTCAATGTTAGAATTTAAGGACCATTAGGAGGTCCAATCTTAATTCTCCTAAAGGCCCCTCAAGTAGCCCAATTAAATGCCCATCAATGAACAAGGTGATTAAAATAAAAGAAATATTTTGGGCCCAATTGTGTTACATATTTTCGAAAATAACATAATTTAAATTAATGAGAGATTTTTTGGAAAATAGATATGTATTTTGAATACAAGAATATCTAATAAAATCAAGATCTCATTGAATTAAATATAAGGGTATAATTTTTGAAAATTTGATGAATTAAAATATCAAGAATAGAATATTTGATATTCAAGATAATCAAGATTAGAATATTTGATATTCATGATAATCAAGATTTGAAATATTAGATATTCAAGATCTTGTATTCTCATTATAAATATGAGATGAAACAAGACATAATTATCATTAATTATTGGCTGAATTTTCAAAAAATTTAGTGGGTTGGGCAACAAAATTATTCTTTTTCCGTGTGTTGAAATTATTTGTGTGGCCTCCCACCGGGTGTACGAATAAGGATAAGGGAATACTTGAGAAGGCTTGTTGGGTTAATCAATTTGAGGGTCTCAATGAAGGCCTTTTGTATTTTGCAGAAATGATTCTATTACAAAGGGACTCCAGAAGCGTCTCAAAAGGACGCCTTTTGATCTCAACCAATTTGTAAAAGGGATAGGTCTCAAGAAGGACGCCTTTTGATCTCAACTGCTTTGTCAAAGGACTCAAGAGGTATAATTCACTTAAACCCCTTATTTCTGCATGTGTAGGGATTTATGTGTTTTTATATGTTCATATGTTTTGCATGCGAAGCCTGTTGTTGGGTGTACAATTATTTGATTTAATTATGTTTAGATCATGATATTAATTATAGGCTTAAATTTGTGTTTAGCGTATAACCCGAATAGATCTGCGTAATTCCCCAACAAGGAGACTGTCGTGCACCTTGGCACGTTAAAATACAAGTATTCAGTCCTACGAGTGGATTTCTCCTATTTAATCAGGATCATGGATGTAGGAGCTTGAGTCTCTTAACAACGTTAAATCCTTGTGTGATGATTTACTGCTTAGCATATTCTTAATTGTCATATCATTAGTGTCAAGCATTCAACATTGTTTTCAAACTCAGGAAGAATCAATCTTCCTTAAACTGAACCTGAGTACTGTCCTTAACCACGTTTCCAAGCTAAGTTAAAATATTTTCAAAAACACTTATAACGAGTATAATTCAGGGATCACATGTCCGCACGTAAAAAACTTGTTTAGATACCTATCCAACTGACCAGCTTTCTGAGTGCGCTTAGTACACTCAATAGAAACACTATCAGTGGATGTCCTCAGGATTAGTTCTTCTTAGGATTGATCTTCTCAGGATCTTTTTAGGACCTCAGCTTCAGGACAAATACTTGAACTTGATCTTCAATGTGCATACTGTCCTTAGGAATAACTCTTCCTGACTTCAATCTTCAGGACGTCTCCTTTTGACTTCAGTCAATACAGAAGGCCTTGCACCCAAATAAGGTTACGGAAAATTTTGAATTCGAGATTAACGAAGACTTAAGCGCCCAAAGTATTTAAGCTCTCAAGACTCTGCAATACAAATTTCCCTAGTGTTAATAGGAATCTTTTCTGTATTTAGCTTAGAGTGATATTTCTTAGCATAGATTTGTTTGTAAGGGTTATCATACCTTAGTTGGAAAGCTGAAAGTTAAACCACTCAAGTTTGTGAGTTGGTGAAATGGGATGGACTGGGACTTGTAAAACCACTCAGGGGTTGAATTCCTTAGAGAGGAAGGATACTACTCGTGCACCTTGGCACGTATAAAAACAAGAACCAATCCTAAGAGTGGATTGCTCCTATTAAATTAGGCTATGGATGTAGGAGCTTGAGTCTCTGAAGCACATAAAAATCATTGTGTGCTGATTTACTTTCCTTGCATTCTTAATTGTCATATTTATTAGCTTAGGATATCATTCAGCATTGTTTTGAAACTCAAGAAGAATCAATCTTCCTGATCCTGAAAACTGAGCATGTCCCTTAATCACTCTTTAAGTAACTAAGCTAAAAACACTTTAAGGAAAACACTTAAAACGAGTATAATCTAGGGCCCACACTTCCGCACTGAAAAGCTTAATTAGATAACTATACTAACCAGGTTCTCAACAGTTAACAGATGGGTTATCTTTTCTGAGCTCACTCTGAGCATAGTTCAGGATTCAGGTTATCTGATTCCTGAGTATTTCAATCCTCAGGACTAATTCTCAGTGAGCACTCTCAGCTTTCAGCTGACAGAATCCTAAGGAGTTATTTCCTAAGAAAAGAAAATTTGTTATCAGCGTATTCCTCTCCATACAATGATTCAGACTCATTTCGAGAACATTCCCTACGGGGATTCAATGATGTTGATGTACATGAAGACAGCCAAGAAGATCTCGGATACCTTAGCTTAGATGTGCGAGGGATCAGAGAAGATAAAAGAGAACAGGAGGGACATGGCCATCCAAAAGTTTTAGGCCTTCAAGATGTTAGAGGATGAATCCATCGACCAGATGGAATCTTGATTCATCAAGCTGATGAATGAGTTGGTAACCCTTGGGAAGAAGATTCTCAGGAGGGAGGTGTCCTCCAAGGTCCTGAAGTGTCTTCCTTAAAGATGAGACACATGAGTTATTTATGCAAATAAATACTCAGGACCTCACCAACGTCACCACTACTCACCTCTTCTCAGAGCTAAAGATTCTGGAGTTTGACCTCAATAAGAGAAAGAAGAAGGCTGAGGCCAGTGGAGATGATAGTGAGAGGAGGACTCCTGAAAAGGAGAAGAGCATCGCTCTTAAGGTCACTCTAGAACCTAAGACAAGTGTTTTCCGGTCCCTGAGGGAGATGAGCAAAGAAGAGATAGCTGAAGAGTATAGCCTGATGGCCAGAGACTTCGAAGAGCTCAACTCCCAATTTGACAGGTATAAAAAAGTATTATAATGGAAACAAGGACAAGAAGAGGTACACCTGCCCAAGGAGATCTAGTCCCAGGAGGGAAGAAAGGAGGGGTTTTGATTCCGAGCATGATCGTGAGGAGCCTGAGAGGCGCAAGAAGGACCTGAGTCGAATAGGTACACTGATCCCAAATCTTATGCAGGTGATGTAGACCAATGCTATCACTAGAAGAATTCATGGCATTATCAGTATGATTGCCGTGAGATGTGCGCCAGAGAATAAGAAGATCAGAGAGCAAAGAGGGATCAGAGAGCGTCATATCAAACTGCCATGATTGCTGAGGAAAGCTCATAGCCAGATGGCCCAGGAAGGTGCTCCGCTGATCTGTTCTCTGATGATGAGTATGATGACATGTGTCTCATGGAAAATGATGAGGTATGCTCTTCTGCTTCCTCGCCTGATCACGCACTTGAGCTTAGCTCAGATTCAGCAAGGGAGATCGACCTTCGGCTCACTTTTGAGCAATTGATGGTTAATTTCTCAAGGTTGCAGGAAACTAATGTCCATATGGTGGATGAGAACAACAGACTAAGTGCTGAGAACTCCCGACTGACTGAGTATCTGTGTTGGGATACAATCTGAGAATTTTGATTAGATCCCAAAACCCCTGATGATTTACCTAAGTACAGTTAGTCAGGGTTGTTTAGATCAGGGTTCGTCAGGTCAGAATAATTTTTCTATTCACAAGTATAAAGTTCAGGGGGAACACATTGAAGACTGAAGATTGATGGAGACGTCCCAAAGATCTGAAGTCAGAAGTGCATTTCATCTTAAAGATCACAATTCGTCCTGAAGACATCTGGTCAGAAGCTGAGTCCTGAAGAACCTGAAGATCCATCCTAAAGACAATTCGAAGAATTCCACTGATGATAATCTTACTGAGTAACCTAAGCATGCTCAGGTTAGAATTCATTTAGTGAAGGCTAAAGTAGCCTGAGTAGTCAGGCTAAGTAATCATTTACTGACACTAACTCTATCCAGATGAAAAGCTACTGAAGCAATGGTTGTTAGCATTTATGTTAACGCCTGAGAACAAAAAGAATGTCAGTGACTTCCGTATAAAGACAAATATTTATTCTGAGTAAAGAACAAGACACTCGGAGTTTAAATGTACGATGAAGCATAAAGCACATCACTTTTGTAGCCATTTGAAGGATGCCCAGTGATGTGTCAACACGTATGTACGAAGGACTGCGCGCATTTAATGTTCTCAGACTGGCAGGCGGCGATATAGATCAGTTCCCTTTTTAGCATTGAGAAAGATCAACTAAGTACAAGCTAGCCTACACCTACCTAAAATAGGAAGATTCGAAAAGATCTCTTCAAACGGATCTACTTTGAACCTCCCTATAAATACAGATTGTCATGCACCCATTCAAGGTTACGGGAAATTTTAAAGCAAAGAAATCTCCAAGAATCCAAGTGCTCAAAGCAAACCATAAACAACACTCTGCAAGTTTAAATTTTCCTATTGTTGTAGTAGGATTCATAATCTGTATATTGCTTAGGGTGATAATCCTTATCCTTAAACTTGTTTTGTTAGAAAGGATTATCACAAACTTAGTTGGAAGGAGGCTATTCGTGCACCTTGTCACGTTAAAAGCAAGCACCGATCCTCAGTGGAATAGGATCGCTTCCTTTTAAATCAGGTCATGGACGTAGGAGTTGGTTATCTCCGAACCACGTTAAAAATGCTCCTGAGTGCTGATTTATTTATTTTTCAGGATCATAATTGTCATACATTTAAAATTGAGCATTCAGCATAAGTTTTACAATTTCAGGAGAAACCAATTCTCCTGAGCATAATCAGTGCACCAGCCTTAACAACTATTTTCTAAGCAAAACGGAAATCAGTTTTCAGGAATTAAAACGAATAGAAATTTAAGGGCTCACTTCCGCACGTAACTCTAGCTTACTGAGATAGCTATCCAACTGACTAGCTTTTTGAGCGGTTTGTAGGTGAGTTATCTCCACTGAGCTTCTGAGAGCACAACACTCAGACTCAGCCTATCTGTCTCCTGACTGATCAATCTCTGTTGTCCTTGAGACCATCAGTTCAGTGAGTAATATCAGGATCTTCCTGGCTGAGTTTGTAAGAGCATTTTCCTGAGATTTCAAAAAATCTGACAACAGTGTATTCCCCCATACACTGATTATACTCGTTTCGGAACCAACACTCTGTCTCTGAGGGACACTGATGAGGCTCTCATCTCAGTGAGGCTAACTCAGAAGCTTGACCGGGTCAAGACCGAGTCAGCACATAGAGAAAGAGCTTTACTTGAGAGATTTTTCTTTGTGACTCATAGGATAGTTGGTTAGGATTTTCTTAGCAAGAATCACTTTTTTTGTTCCCTCACACTTTTATACTATTATAATATCTACTTTGTGTAGATCACTCAGAGTGAGGTATTAAGCTCTTGGTGAGTCTGTGTATTCTTTGTGAATAGGTCAGATGTTTCTTGTTCTTAGATAAGTGATCTTAGTGAGATCTACTTCTGAGGAAAAATACTTATAAAGAGATCTTTTTGATCAGTTCTTAGCGAATTTGATACCTAAGTGGTGTAACAGTGGATGTAGGAGGTCTGTTTATAGACTCTGAACCACTATATATTCTGGTTGTCTTACTTATTTACTTATCCTTGTATTGCATATTATTTATTCTTACTTTGTTACATTCATCATTGCTTTGAAACTGCATAAAAGTTGTTCTTATAGAATCAGGAATCTACAGCTGTAACTTCATAATTACTCAGTTGTAAACTCCATCGTTCAAATTGTTTTTCATTAACATTTACACATATTCCACTGCACTCAAAGAGGTTTTTCAATACACTTTTAAGTGTGAAAAATCACTTTGAAAAATATCTACAAGTTACTTTAATTTCTTATTAAGTTTTAAAACTCTGCAGGTGTAACCCTTGTGGTCTTAAAACCTTGTAGATTGGTTTAAACTTTAAAGGTACTTTGAAGATTCTAGTATCCTGTTTTTGAAAAGTTTAAAATTTGTATTTGAAGGTCTATTCAACCCCCCTCCCCCCTTTAGACCTTCACCACTTAAAAGGATCAACACATTTTGTCCTTAAAGTAACACCAGTTTGCCCACATAATAACACAAAACAAATGTGTGCTACTATTAGAGCAAATGTGTGTTACTATCATATTAAATATTATAAATTTACATATATTCATTTATTATTCTAAAATAAATAATATTTTTATATAATAAAAGAGTAAAATGTGTGTTACTATAAATAAATGTTGGTTTTTGACAAATATACTACTCCCTCCGTCCCTGAAAAGTCTTCACATATTTTTGTACACACTTTTTAAGAAAACTCTGTAAAAAGTAAAGTATTGAGGGTGATGTGTAAAATTATATTATTGAAGTAATGAAATTAGTTGGATTGAGTGTAAAAGTAATGACATTTTGTGTAAATATGTGAATATTATGAGGATAAAATTAAAGTAATTATTTCCATTTATAGGGTGTAGAAAGTGTTGTGAGACAGACCAAAAAGGAAAGTGTACAAAGTGTTTAGGGATAAATGATGTATTTTTTTTTAAAATAATTATTTAAAGGGGTGTTGATTAAATGTAAAAACGTTCTTATAGAAATATTTTTTTTACTTACAGTAACACACATTTGTCCTTATAGTAATACAAACTGTTGAGCAAATGTGTGTTACAATTAGAGAAAATGTGTATTAATGTTAGATCATATGTGTGTTAATAATGTATGTACAAACATTTATTTCTCCTTTAAAAATATACATTGTACTTATAGTAACACATGTAAGGTATTAAAAGATGTATTAATACATTAACAACATAGTATCAATATAAATCAACAAAAAATTAAAAAATAAATTAAGACACACATTTATTTTTGCAAACATACATATATATTCTCCTTATAGTTATTTGAAAAGTAAAAAAATTAATTTCTTAAGAATTAATTACATAGAGTTTTCCTTTTTAGTAATACACAAATGTCAATATAGTAATAGAGTTTGGGAGGGAATTTTACTTGGCTTTCTTTAAGTTATGCCTTCTTTTTTTTTTTGGCAATTCACCCATTTTTTGTTTAAAATTGTACAATAAAATATTCTACACAATATTTTCTGTTTATGTGTTGATTTGATTAATTATTTGACCCAACATTGGCGAGCATGCACAGTAGACGAACTTATAAGTATAAAACCCGCGAACTAATGTGCGATCGTTATCATTAATAAAAATAAAAGATTTTACTTTTCAAAATTTATTTAATATAATGTGGACACTTCTCAAATTTTTTTCATTAAAATTATTTAAGTTACTTTTTTATTATTTTTATTTAAAAGTAATACCTACCAATCTTATGGTGAGATAATCTTACACAAAACTTACTAAATATAAAATTACTTAAAATTAATTAATTTGTTTAAAAAATAATTTAGCAAATATTTTCATTTTTTTAATTTGACAAAATTTACTTTATTTTCAACACTACTTAATTTTTTTTCACTAAATAAAATTCTAAAAGTACAAGCACTTGCAAAACACTTGAATCTTGGGAGAGTCCATTTCACAAATCTCATCTTGTAAGATATATTCATTTGTATTACTTTTTAGGAAAAACTATAAAAATGTTTTCAAAAAAAAATACTCCACCATCCACAAAACTTATTCCCACTTTCTTTTTTTATTTCTCAACAAAACATATTTTTCTACCCATTTAAAAAATAAACTACACTCACAAATAAAAGACTGGGTTCCATCAATACTCCTTTTTTTTTCTTACTTTATCCATTATTTTAATAAAATACTAAATTTCATTAAATCTCGTTTCACCAATAAAATGGGAGTAAGTGTTGTGAACAAATGGTGTACTAATTATAAATTGATTTTGTGTAAAAAGATTTATGCTTCTATGCAGAAATAAAAAAATAAATTTATATCTTTGTGCAAATATATTGAATTTATTTACAAATATAGTCACTTTTTAAAATTAATATGCATGCTCCTAATTTTTTTAAAAAATTTACTGCAAAAATATAAAACTAATGGTCAAATTTGGACGATCCATTTAAGATTTTACAGAAAAAAAAAAACAAATGTTGATGCACGATATATATTTAGATAAGGTTTATAACACATTATTTTATATTTATTGTGTATATTTTTAATAGATAAATAAATGAATTACAAAATTAATAGGCTGTCTATAGAGTAGTTTGATTTGGCAAACAATATTAATTTAATCAATTACTATTTTCATCCCTCGAAAGTTTGTGTTGAACATAGGAATTAAAATAAGGGCATTTCAATCATCAACTTTGTTTGACAAATGTGATAAAATAAGGGCATTTCAATCATCAACTTTAACTGCTAATTGAGAACTAAATTGTGTTGGAAAATATAATGACATATAAGGTAAATTAGTGTATTTAGTGTCAGTGGGGATAAAAGTTAAAAGAGCACATTTTCTATGCTTGGAATTGATAACTAAAAACTATTGAGTCACAAATTGAAAATGAAAGTGTGGAAAATGATTTGGCATTGAGGGACTGTATAATATGAATTGATATTGTGTGAATAAGTTTTGATGTGAAACTGATTTATAATTAATATTATCATATAATAAAATATTTTAATAAGATAATTAAAAAAAAATAAGACAATTAATATTATTGATAAGAGTTAGTCTTGTACGAGGCCGTTTTATGAATTGAAACAACTAAACAAATTTGAATTGATCATAACTTATTATCACATTGATAGGGGTGTATGTTAATTTATGTAATCTCACATCATAAGTCGGTCTAACATAAATTTTTGCCCATTAAAAATGAAAACTCTCTCCATCCACTAAAAATATATTTGTATACTCCCTCCATCCCAAAACTACTTTCACACTTTTCTTATTTGGACGTCCCAACTCTTTTTTCACACACCTAAAAAAGAAACTTTTTACACTCACAAAAGTCAATAAAGTATATTTTTTCTTATTTTATTATTTAACTTTACACTCACATACTTATTTTTCCTTAATTCGCGTGCCCAGAACTACTATGAAAGTAGTTCTGGGACGGAGTGAGTATTTATTTTGTTCGTCAGTCCACAATGTGTTATTACTTTTACACACTAACTCAATTCTCCTTACACTACAAAAAATGCGCGACTTAGCGATCGGAAAATAGCGACCGCCTCTAATTATGTGATTAGCGACAGACATTGACTAATAATTAAAAAAGTGAAATTAGCGACTGATTAGCAACCGACAACGGTCGCTAATATCAAAATAAATTAGCGACCGCCTGTAGCCGGTCGCTAATTTTGGATGTTGACAAATTAGCGACCGATTAGGCGGTCGCTAAGTTCTGAATCCAGAAGTGGGTAGGTAGGCAATTATTGCTCGATTTAATATTTATTTTTAGCGGTTGCTAATTTTCGAATATAGAACAGCTTCTGCCCTTTTCTTTCCTTTTCATTCGCGAAAAGAAAGCCCCCCAACCTTCAAAAACTATCTCAAATGTGAAGAATTATTGTTTCAACGTGTTGGTTGTAATCGTTTGGGTCTATTATCACATTGTGCTCGTTGCTTCAATTTGACCGTACATTTTTACATTTTTACCGTTTAATTTCTATTGTTGAATAAAGTTTATTTTCTTGATAAAATACATGTTAGATATAAAGCATATTTGTGTGTTCAATTTGTGATAAGTTTAGCATTATTTGCCTGTTGTATATTAATTATTTATGAATATATCTATTTTTATTGGAGATTAATCCCAATTTTGTTAGAATTTTGTTGTGTAATTGATGTACTTGTATAATTGATGATGATTATATATATTGGATTTTTTTTTTTTAAAAATTGGATATGCTTTATTACAGTCGAAACTCTAGCGAATTTTTTTTATAATTCTAATGTGATGTATTTTTAATTTAAATCAGATGGAACTCCCTAATCATCGTTGGATGTATCAAATGCCTTGTCTGATACAAGGAATGATCAACCCTGAAATTATCAAGAACATTGATGAGTTTATTATGTTTGCTTCTCGTAATCCACACTGTATGGATAGGTGTGACCAGATTAGATGTCCTTGTTCAAGAAAAAAATGTGGTAACAAGAGATTCTTGAGCATTGATAAGGTTAAAACTTATCTTGTGCTGTCCAATTTTACTCCATATTATTACAATTGGACCGTACATAGCAAACCCCGGTGGAATTATAATATCAAAACAGTGATTACTTTCTATGAACAGTTTCGTATTGGTGGGGTGAGAGATTTGAGATTGGTGGTTCGAGCCGTGATTCGCCTTCTCCATGCTTTGAGATACCGGTGGATGAATTCCAAAGGTATCATAAAATGATTGATGAGTCTGGTTTAAGTGGTCACCGCACTGCCATGGAGGAAGAACCAAATCCTCGTTCGAAGAAATTTTTTTAGATGCTTAAATCTGTCGATCAGAAGCTGTTTTTTGGTTGTGATACTGAGACTCAATTATCATTCAATGCTCAGATGTTGTCCATCAAAATTGAAGGCAAAGTGAGTCAGAAAGTCTACAATCAATTTGCAAAGTTGTTAAAACGGGTCCTACCTAAAGAGAACACAACGCCAGAAAATTTCTATAAAAGACTCTTGAAGGATATGGGTTTACCATTTGACAAGATTGACTGTTGTACCAACGGTTGAATGCTATTTTGGGACGGCGACGGGAGCATCGATCAGTGCAGGATGTGCAGCTACCCTAGGTTCAAACCCTCAGATCGTAGGAAGAAGACATCTTTCTAGTCTATGTATTATCTTCCCATCACTCCTCATCTAGAGAGGTTGTATCAGTCGAGTGCCACTGCAAAAAACATGAAATGACATGCTGAGGAGTGTTCTGGTCAGAATTCTGGAGAGATGCGTCATCCTGCAGACTCTAATGCGTGGAGACATCTTGATAGAGAGTTTCCAGATTTTGCGAGTGAGAAGAGAAATGTGAGGCTTGGCCTGTGCACAGATGGTTTTGCTCCATTCGGTATGCACGGGAAGAAGTATTCGTTATAGCATGTGTTACTGACTTCGTACAATCTACCTCCTTGGTTGTGCATGAAGCCTTAACACATATTTCTCACTGTCTTGGTGCCTGGTCCTCAAAATCCTAAGCATAACCTGGATGTCTACCTTCAGCCACTGATTAAAGAGTTGTTATATTTGTGGCATACGAGAGTAGAGACATATGACGTGTACATGAAGGAGAACTTCACATTACAAGCTGCTATTTTATGGACCATCAGCGACTTTCCAGCATATTCTATGTTATTTGGGTGGTCGATAGGTGGAAAACAAGCATGCACGTACTGCATGGATGGATATGATGCATTTTATCTTTCACTGAGTAGAAAGATATCATGGTTCGATAACCATCAGAAATTTCTATGTGATGATCATACCTTCCGGAAGGACAAAATGAATTTTCTAAAGGGGAAACATGTTGTAAAGTGTCTAAGGCCATGAGTTCGAACAGGTATATAAACATTGTTTATATTTTAATCACTACTTACTTATGCTAAGAGTTTTATCAATTTAGTTTAACCATGCACACTTTTTTAGGTGATTCGTTGTTATACGAGGTTACAGTAATTGGCTTGTGGAAAACGACTGAGAATGGTGCAATGGATCACAATAAACGGATCCTTGGAGGTTGGAAGAAGAGGAGCATCTTTTGGGACTTGCCTTATTGGAGTAAATTATTGATTAGACACAACTTGGATGTGATGCATATAGAGAAGAATGTGTTTGATAACTTTGTTCCACACGATCTTGAATACCGAAGACAAGACCAAAGATACTACAAGATCCAGACAAGAGTTATGTCAGTTCTGTTCTCGTCCTAGTCTCTCTCCAGTGGTCAACGACCAGGTGAGTTTCCACAAGCAAGCTACATAATTACCAAAGTAGATAAGAAAAAATTATTTCAATGGGTGAAGGATTTGCACTTTCTGGATAATTACATGTCGAACATGGGTCAGTCGTTTGAGCCAAAAACAGGGAAGGTCGCTGCGATGAAGTGTCATGACTGTCATGTTTTTATGCAGCGGTTGCTACCGATTGCTTTTTGGTACACACTTCCAAAGGCTGTATGGAGTGTGATCACAAAATTAAGTATATTTTTCAGAGATTTAACTTCCTCAATGATTACAGTGGACGACATGAAGCGTTTGGATAGAGACATCCCTATTATAGTGTGCAAGTTTGAACAGATATTTCCACCTAGCTTATTTGACTCGATGGAGCACTTATCTGTTCATTTATCGTATTAAGCTTTACACGGTGGTCCAGTGCTGTATAGGTGGATGTACCATTTCGAGAGGTAGGTATAAATCTTTTAAGTTTTTTGTTAATTATATTAAATATTTGAATTGAATGTTTCTGTATTTAGGTATCTGCACAACTTGAAACGTAATATTGGAAATACAACACATATTGAAGCATCCATTGTTAATGCATATCTTACAGAAGAGATTGGAACATTTTTTTCATATTATTTTGGCGATCAAGTTCAAACCAGGATTAGAAATAAGCCTCACAATTACGATGGCTGTGGAGAAGAACATCCTCTTCGTGAGTTCGATGTTTTGTTGTTTGTATTCTTACATGTTGGTCGACCATTGGGTAAAGGAACCAAACGGTATATTCAAAATAACTGGGAAGAAGAGACGATACAGTCGCATGTCTTGATGAATACGCCAGAGGTTCAACCATACATACAGTGAATAATTTATTATTTTTAGAAATATATTGTAAATATGTTATTCTTATAAGAATATTTATTATATGTAGGATGTTTTGTGAGCAAACTCGTCAACAAGTACCAGACATCATATAAGTAGAGGTTTATGAAGCAATTCACCACAAATTTATATTTTGGTTCCAAAAAATGGTATGTAACACTATTTCATATTACAAAATTTAATTTCAATAATGTTCTAAAATTTTAATATGTATAGGGACTAAGCAATCAACTTCACAATCCGCATCTTGAAGCTTCAAGCAAAAGACCACTTCGACAAGTGACATGTTATAATGTGTACTATTCAAATGGTTATAAATTTCACACAGCTGCGTATACTTCAGTAAAAGCCACTTCAAACAGTGGTGTTTGCGTTACCAGTAGAAATTACAATGAAGCACCGATGGATTACTATGGTGTGTTGCAAGAAGTGGTTGAAGTGGAATATCCAGGGTGACCTTCGAGAAAAATTGTTATGTTCTTTTGTGAATGGTTTGATCCGAGACGCGAAGGGAAAAGAGTTGATGCAAACTACAAGATTGTTGATATTAACATCAACAAAAAATACCCAGCTACATACGACCCATTCATCTTTGCATCACAAGAATCTCAAGTATATTACTGCAAATATCATGTTTCAGGCAAACCAAACATAAGAACAATTTGTAAGGTCAAGGCAAGGTCGTTGGTGGAAATTTCTAATTCATCCAATGAAGACACTGCACAATTTGAAGATTAATTCCAAACTGAAGTGTAACAGGCTCAAACAGTAGTCTTTGACGAAGGTATCATTCTTTCTGTGGATTTAGTGGCTGCAAATCCCAATACGGTAATTATTGACAACGAAGTGGATGGAGAAGAGGTAGATGAAGAAGATGATGAGGATGAAAATGAACAAGAAGATGGACAAGAAGATGAGGATGACGAAGATGATGAGGATGAAGAAAATAAGATGATGTGGATTAAGAACTAAATTAGTAGTATTAATTTGTAAATTGATTTATATTTGTTAAGCTGCCATAGGTTTAATTTATATTGATATATGATTTATATTTATGTTGATATAGGTATATGTGAAAAATAAAATAAATTGGACATGTATAAGATTAATTAGCGACCGCTAAATATTATTATAAAAGACCGCCCAAGGCGCGGCTTACAAAATTTAAATTGATATTGTTGGTCCCAGACAAACAATAACAGGTGTATGGGGGGGGAATACACCTATAAGTGCAGATTTTTGAAAATATGAATTTTACAGCGGACTTAAGAACATAGGTGACCTGTGAAATAATCAGTGGACTTGGGAGGTCCCCTGATAGGTAACCTGAGTTTTTGATCAGAGATTAAATTTAGCAGCGGATTAAGTAAACACATTTTCAAAGATTTTATCAACACACACAAAATGAGTAAAGCAGTAAGAACACAGGGGATTTATAGTGGTTCGGAGTTAAAATCTCCTACACCCGCTTTTCCTGATTTAACAAGAGAATTCCTTAACCTCAGGAATTCCTTGTTTTAGAGTGCCAAGGTGCATTGATCAAGAACAACTTCTCTTGATCTCTAAGATTTTCCCTGAGTCCTAGTCCTCTCAAGATTTCAGACTGAGACACTACTCAACTTACTTTCTTCCAACTCACTGCCTTGAACCTATTTCAGTTTAAGGGCATGAGTTCTCCAACTAAGGTTGAGTTAACCCTTTACAATGATGAATAATATCTAGGTTGGGTTATCTCGTAGGCTTCTAAGGATATTACAATGTAAGCCTAATTACAGAGTTGAGCTCTAAACAATGTAAGCACTTGGAAAACTAGTGTGATTTCGAGTGCTTGAGGATTGAGATGAACTTTTGAGAGCTTTAGAAATTCAGATGAGCTTGATAGTTTCCCGTACTTAGCTTCTTCTTCAACTGTTGTATTTATAGACTTAATTTGAAAGAATATCCATTGGAGAGATAGTTTCAAATTAAGCTATTTTGGTAGTCCAACGTTCTTCAAAATCTTTCCCAGATTTTGGAGTGGTCAAATATGTCAAATGTTGTAGTCCAACGTTCTTCAAGATCTTCTTTAGATTTTGGATAGTCAACTCTTAAGCATTAATGGTTGAAAACTCATTAAATGCCTGCTTAGAGTTAATGCAGCCGCCTTTGAAAAGTGTCTTCCTAGGTTGTTGGTTGCTTCTGATCCTGGTACTGACATGTCAGTCTTTTGTGGCAGGTCCGTACATAGGTGGCAACTTCTCATTGATCTGTCTTAATTGTTCTTCAGTCCAGTCAAAAGGTTATGTTGAAGTCTTCTGACTTTTCATCAGGTGACTTAGGACATTCCTTTTGTTGCATTTAACACTTCATTTATGTGTTGCAACTACCCTTATTTAATACTGAAGTGTATTAAATGCATCAGGCTTGTTCTTCAGGAGAGTTTGTCAGCTCACCTTTACTCAGTCTTCTGGGGTGCTTTTCTTCAGAGGTGGGTGTATCTCCTAACTCTTCATTAGGCTAGTCTGATCTATATCAGACTAGTTTTATCTAAGGTAGCCTGATTTTTATAACTTAGTTTTTCTAAGTTTTTGACATAGCCTCCTAATAGTTAGGCTATTTTTCTAAGCTTTACAACTCTTTAGCTTATCAGGGGAGTCTTTGGGATTATATCAAAGCATTTTATTAATCATTTCCCAGCAGATACTTAGCGACCATTTTGGCGGTCGCTAATTAACCGACTTTGACTAATATTAATTAGCAGACATGTGGCCCACGACTATTTAAATTGGCAACCGCTTTGACGGTCGCTAATTTTTAGTATCAGATTAAATAAGAAGATTTACGAAATATAACACTGCGAAAAAAAAAAAAAACCCTGCCCTCCGCCTCTTGCCCTTACCGCTACCGCCTCTCGCCCTTGCTGTCGTCGCCGTCGCTCGAAGGTAAGTATTGATATATTATTTATTTAAATTGATTTAGGGTTTAAATAGATTAATAGATGATTTAGATGAATGTTATATTGTTTAATTAGATGAATAGCTGATTTAGATGAATGTTTGATTTATATTGTATATATTGATTTAGATTGATTATTTATTGATATATTGATTAATTAGATAAATAGATTGATTATTTAGTTACATTGTAGTTAGAATGTAGTTAGATTATATTGATGATATTTATGAATTGATTAATTTGATGAATTGATGATATTGATGAATTGATAAATAGATGAATAGATGATTTATTGATTTAATTGTTAGATGATTGTAGTTAGATTATAGTTACATTGTAGTTAGATTATATTGATGAATTGATGATATTGATGAATAGATGAATCAAGATCAAAGTGAGCAGAGAGAGGGAGGGCAGAGGGGGAGAGGAAGAGTGGGGGGGAGAGGGAGCGGGAGGGGGAGACGATCGGTCCTGCCTTTACCTGAGGTACGGATTGAGCAGTTTCATGTCCCGATATCTCCTCACTTTGCTGCGGGATCCTCTTCTAGTGTCGGAGCTTCTTCATCCCAACAACATCCTTTACAAGATAATCGACTCCAAGTTTGGCCGTCTGAAGGAGTGTAAGTTTTTTAATTATAATTTTTTAATTATAACTACTTTCTTAATTTTATTATAGTTACATATAATATTAATACCTAATTATTTATGTAGCTTGATTCCGAGTCATAAGGCTTCCGGCTTGGTCGCGAATGCACTGAAAAGTGTGATCTGGCCTTATGGAGTGACTTTGTGGACTAATGTTCCCACTGAAAAGAAAGAATCATTTTTTAGGAGTATTACACTATGCCAGAAAAGTGTTTTTCCACCGTGGACTAATGTTCCCCGTTGTCGTAAGTATTTTTCCACCGTTGTGGATCGACTCGTTGTGGTAGGTCCAGACTTTTGACAACGGGTTTTTCACCGTTGTCTTAAGTATTTATGACAACGGTGAATACCCGTTGTCTTTACTGTTTATTAACCGTTGTCTTAAGCATATTACAACTGATAACTACCGTTGTGTTTACCTTTTATACCCGTTGTCTTAAGTATTTACGACAACGGTGTAAAACCGTTGTGGTAAATACCTACGACAACGAGTTTTGTCCGTAATTTTTACTTTTTATACCTGTTGTCTTAAGTATTTACGACAACGGTGTCTAACCGTTGTTATAGAGTTTTAAAATCGTTGTGGTAAATACCTACGACAACGTGTTTTGTCCGTAATTTTTACTTTTTATACCCGTTGTCTTAAATATTTACAACAACGGTATATACTCGTTGTCTTAAATATAATCCGTTGTCAAAACTAGATTTTACTCTTTTATTATTTCTGTTGTCGTAGCTTATTAATATTATATATAGATATTTTTCATACCATAAATTAAGAACCAATAGGAATGTAATCATCATAAAATATCTCCACAATTCAAAAACCACATTAATTCATACATAGTTTTCGAACGACAATCGACAATCTTCCAAATTTAATAACATGTTGCTAATCTTCCAATTTCAAATCTTCCAACTTCAACATGTTCAAAATAATAAAAAAGCAATCAATCAACTTCAACTTCTGACCACTTCTAGTAAATTAGTTGTCCATGTAATCAGAAACACAGATAGCCCATTCCTCCCGCACATCATCAATTTCTTTTTTGGAGTAGTTCTTCTGTGGAAACTGTTAAAATACAAACAATAAAATGAGTAAAGGATGGTTAAAATCAACTGATGATGAATAATGATACCCTTAACAATAAGAATATAAACATAAACTATCATCAACATAAACTATTCTTATCACTAATTGCATCGAATCCGCTTCCACAACTCCATCAAACTCAATTATATCTTTCATGTAACGCTCATATATTGACTTGATGGTAATGCTCATAATGTAAAAGACTCAAATAATTAGGGACACAACCCACAAAATACAAAGGGACACAACCCGTAAAAAAAATTAAGGCACAGCCCAAAGCACAAAAAATAAATAGGCACACAACCTGAAAGCATAGTCAATTAGGGACACAACCCTAAGCACATAAATAATTAGGGACACAGCCCGTAAAATTAATTAAGGGCATAACCCACAACACAAAAAACAAATAGGCACACAACCTAAAAGCATAGTTAATTAGGGACACAACCCGTAAAATAAATTAGGGACACAGGTCATATCCATGCATTTTAATTTAAATTAGGGACACATGTCATTTCCATGCATTTTAATTTAACTTATGATCCACATAAAATTTAAACTTTACCAACAGGTCATATCCATTTTTATTTATTCATATGATGAAAATATTTAACTCTAAAGTTTCAGTTAAATTAAAAGCCTAATCCTCAATATTTCAAATTATGGATGAGTATTAGCCAATTTAATATTTAACTCTATAAGTTTTAGTTAAATGAAAAGCCTAGCCCTCAATCTTTTAAACACAAAAAAAATATCAAATTATGGATGATCGTACTTGCTAGCCCATTAACCATGCTCCTAAATTCCAACTAATACTTTATAGTAAAGTAATTAATATTTTTAATGAAACAACTATTACCGTTAAAAAAAACAAATGCAAATCAAAACCAGTTGAAATTGATTTACACGAAACTGTGCAGAAATTGATTTAGAAAAAAAAACAAGGTTTACTTAGTTGGGTTCACACTTCGTTGTAATCAGAAGCACCTTCAACTCAATATATAGTATCCTAAAAAGCTCTTGCAGTAAGAATTGAACCTGCATATGGCAAAATTTGATGAAAAGCATCATAAACACATTCATTAATTGATGGTGAAAGCTTGATGATCTATAATTAAACTAATGGTGTAACCCCAAAAGCATCCAGTAAGCACAAATTTGAAAATAGAATCATTCCAAGAATAAAAAAATTGTCACTAAAAGTTCATTTTAGTATTAGGTATTGATAGAGTATTAAGCTTCTCATCACAAAGTTTTCAAAATTTAAAGAGTATTAACCTTTCAACCATGAAGTTTTAAAAAATTTAAAGAGTACTATTATAAAATGAGATATATTATCATTAATATGGAATAAGAGAAATAATAAAATGTGTAGCATAAGTAATTATTCACCATCCCGTGCATTTTAGCAAACCCCCCTCACAATGAAGATGTAATTTATGTTTCAAAACCAAGCAGACAAATGCTGGACATGTGATCTAATCTTAATCCTAGATATGCCAGATATGCCCATAAACTAATATAACAAGATTCATACATCAATGATGCTTGTTTCTAGCTAAATTCTGGGCAACCAGTATGGAGTAACGTCAAATTAAGCACCCGAAGGTTTCTAGATTGCTGGAGTCAAAATGTCAAAGAATATATGTGCAGCTTGTTCGTCTAGATAATGAGGACGAAAATTCTGAGATCACCCAACAGGTGCTCGTAAAATCAAATAAGTTACTCTTCGTCAAATCAAAATGTCTTCAAGTTTTCATTTTTGAATGGTAAATCAATTAATAAATTACATATATACTTAGTAAACAAATTGTTTTTTGCTCAAATCACACTTCTGAACTTCAAAATGTATGGAACAAGCTCAAGTTCTCTAGTTAAATGACAGAAACCACACAACACAATAGATGTAACAACTATGACCAATGAATTAGCACTCAAATAGAATTAGAACATGAGATGAACCCATCTAATAAGCTAAATCTACCCCCTTCCAATATTTATATACGTGCATATTTAATATCTAAATTCTAGCAGTAAAATAATTTCAATACCTGTTCAAAGTTGTTTGTAGTGGCGGCACAAAGATGGCCAGTGCTCCTTGTAGCATCAAACTGATCACTGTATTTTTCCACCTAAATGAACTAACAAAATTATTTTCTTAGGCTGGGAAATTTATAATTGGCATACAAATTTGCGGAAATAAACTTAGATTAAGCAGAGATTAAACAAAAAAAAAAAACCTCTTCTGGTCGAGTGGGATCAGAATTCACTCCAAGCACTGGAATTGAACCATCCATGAAATGGCTAGCATGTAACAACGTCCCATCACCCCCAACCGTAATGACCAGATCTACATCATGAATTGGCCGAGACAGATCACCACGGCAAACAACCTGCGAATCAATGGCTTTTTTCCCCAATATATTCTGGCAGAATTTAATCGATCTTTTGTGAACCACCACCCTATCATATAAAAATTGTAATACCTGTAACATCTTCATGAGAAGGAAACGTAAATTACATCGATAAACACACACACACACACACACACACATATATATATATATATATATATATGATTGAAATAGCGAAATAATTTCTCTCTCATTGTGCACACATTTCCTTCCACACACACCTTCCTTATCTTGGGAAAGCGAGAAAAGTGAAGCATAAACACAAAATTAAATTACAATAGCATTAGCAGCAGCCATGGCAGCTTTGAGCTGCAAATTCAATCCCACAAACTACAAAGCTTACAAATATTGTAGTGTTTGTTGCAGTATGCAGCCCCCTCAGAGCAATATTAAGGTTTACCCCAAATCCACAAATTAATCATATTTCTTGATAATCCAAAAACTAATTATTAGTTATGGGTGTTTAATGTTGAGGTGATCATAAATGGGGCAGCAAAAGAGATTGGTAGGGCTGCTGTTGTTGCTGTCACTAAGGCAAGAGGCATGGAGCTTGCTGGAGCTATTGAATCTTGATGCTCCATGACACAGAGAAAACATGTTACTTGGGGACAAAGTGCTATTAGGGAGCAAGAAATTGAAGTATATAGAACACTTTCAGTAGAAGAATTGATTAAGTTATAGTGCTTAGGCGCATCCGCAATCACATAAAAGAAAAGGTAGTAAGGCAGCAAATAAACCTTAGAAAATGCTGCAGGACTAAAGAAAACAGGATAAGAATCTATACTAGCAAGAAGACAAACACAAATAAAGAACATAGTGAAACAAAAGTACCCATCTTCAGTAGTTCCATTAGAGTATTTACAGAACCAGCTACCTATGATATAAAAGCATTCATTATCCAAGAAAATAAAAGACTATAATGCTTCCCAACAAGAATCCCTTGTTTTAACATCATAATAATGGTCTGTAATAAGGAAAATCAAGTATATGGCTGTAAATATAAGGAAAATCAAGTATATGGCTGTAAATATTTTTGCCGACACCCACCACTCTAAGAAAGTCTTTCTTCAACTAGACCTAAAAGAGGTGCATTAGTCACTTAAAAGAAATGGAATGTGTTAACATATAACACCAGTAAACAAGGCAGTCGACTAGATCCGAATAAAGCAAAGGTGCACAAATATAAAAATTACAAAAAATGGATTCATGTGTTAACTTCAGTTACACATCTATCATTGCAGTTCTTCGTGAGCAAGAACCAAGCAAGTTGAAACACATATTTTTCCTCTCACATTATTAATTAAAGAAAAATTTAGAAGTAAAAGCTATACCAAAATGTCATGCAAATTCATCTTTATATTATCAACAGCCTGAAGACGGAGAAAGGCTAAGGTAAGTTGAGCTAATGAATGGAGCTTACCGGTCGAATTGCGTTTGCCTTCTGTAGAATTGCTGTGACTTGTACAGCAGCGAGAGCCCCTGATGATAAATTTGGTTTTGCAGTCCACCCAAAAAAAAGTAAAAACAAGTGTCAGTGCTAGAGGAAAATTGGGATCAACTATGATTGTATTAGAAAGTGATGCAATGTCTGTGTAATGTACTAAGAAACAGAGCAAATAAAACAAAGTTATTCATAACCTGCTTCTGCTTGTTCTATATATTAATCCCATTACAACTTCTTCCCAAATCCTTAACCAACTACACTACACATTCACATAAATACTAATTACCATCAGTGGCATCAGACTTGAGTTAGATTTTAACTAGGAAAAAAATTAGCTTCTGCTATATCTTCACCAAAACACCATTCACGATACTTTCCTAATACCATTTCCAAATATACAAAAATGGCTAATCTACCAAATAACCATCCCATTTTACCTCTTGTAAGAAAATTATAAAATGTGGATTATTTTTTATAAAAAGCTACGAGAAACAGGGTTTTGGTCCATTTGAATTCCTAATTCTCCCCACCATTTCAGTACGTCCCCAGCCATTCCTAAATCCACCAAAAGCCACACAACATTTTACAAGTTTCATGAATGGCGGCAACCGCTCGACCACATCCACCAACAGATCTCCGATTCTCATCACACCTACGACTTCTTCGCCGAAGCTTGAACCTCCTGCCTCGACATCCGCTACACAACCTTCAGCGACGGATTCCCCCTCAATTTTGATATCTCGAGAATTTAGGGCAAATTTAAATTAGGGCAAAGTTTAATTACCTGGAGAAAGTGCCGTTCACATACGCGAGATGAGGATACCGGTGCGCGACTTTGGTTCTCTGGAAAGGGCACGATATGAATTGTAGAGGTGCGATGGTGGCAGGACGATTTCAGGACGATTCACGGTGGCGTGGGCACGACGAGAAGAGCAGAGCTGCTATGGGTGGCCGGACGGTGGCGCGCGGTGGAGATCGACTAGGGCACGATGCATGAGTAGAGAAGAAGAGAAGGAATTAAACGTGATTTTTTCTAAGTGTATTGCTGTGTGGGTAGAAAGGAAGAGACGTGATTTTTTCTTAAGTGTTAATATTTATACCTCAATTAATTTATTAAAGAAAAATTAAAAAAAAAAGCAACGACAACGAGAAAAGACAACGGGGGATTAAACCCGTTGTCTTTCAGCGCCTTTTTAAATTTACCTCAACTGTTATTCTTAACACAACAGGATTATAACTTAAGACAACGGGTTTAACCAATACCCGTTGTCTTTTCTCCGTTGTCGTAAGCTAATTTTGGCATAGTGTAAGGTATATTTATTTCTAATATTAATTTTTTTAATATTTAAATTATTATGGAAATTAATTAATATGTTTATTATGAATTTTGTTACAGAAACTCTTCGTTTGGGAACCGCGACATGAAGACGCGGTGCACACTCTCTTCAACAAAAAAGTGCAACTGCGCATGAAAGACTTGGTCACCGCCATCAAAAGGAAGTGGAAGGATGAGGGGACCATTCAGAATATGGGGACAGACGAAGTGTGTTGCAATATCTGGGAGGAATTAGTTAATTACTGGCTAGATCCGAAGAATGCTGAAAGGGCCGAGAAAGCCCGAAAAAACTGGATGAACGACTCTACCGGGCAAGGCGTAGCCAGGCATCAAGCAGGCTCCCGAACCATTTACGAGCATGGTCTCGCTTTTGTAAGTATTTAATTTTCTAATATACTCACATTTAAATTTATTGATTTTACTTAATTTAATTTAATTAATTTTTTATAGGAGAAGGAGTACGGACGGAAGCCCTCCCATTTCGAATGCTGAATTTTGGACACCCATGTGACGAGTTTGGACAGGCCATCTACGGCCGCAACACCGATATTCACGTAAGTGTTTTATAATTAATTATGTTCTAATTAATAATTTTATTAATTATACTAATTAAAATTAAATTATATTTATATTTTATTTGGTTTCAAAATAAGATGAAGTAGGCCCTCCAAGAGGCTCAGACTCAGTCGGCACACACCTCTATTGACGAGGGCCAAATCTATTTGGATGTGGTAGACTTCAAGAAGAGAAGATGGAAGGATTGGGCAACTATAGAAAGGTTGTTCGCCTATCCTAGAAGGGGAGCTCATCCTACTCCAGCAGCTCTTACCCCTCCATCGATCTTGAAAGGCAACTCTCTGAGCTGAAAAAGAAATTGGAGATATCTCATACAAAGGAGAAGAAATGAAGAAATGTATGAAGAAATCGGAGAAAGAGACAGAAATGATGAAGGTTTGGGTTCAACAAGCCTCGAAAATAATGGGTATGAAAGCTCCAGTTTTTCCTGCCGCTGAAGAAAAACCAACGGGTGAGACTGATAATGATGAGGATGAGGACGTTGTCGGACTTGGTGACGACGAGTTTGATTCGGAAGGATAGTTTATTTATTTATTTTTGTTGTTGAACAATTAGTTTATATTTATGTTGAATTTAATATTTTTATTTTCTATAAATTATGTTGAATTTTTTAAATTTTATGTTCTACATTATTTTTTTAATGATATAAAGTTGATCAATTTGAAAAAAGAAAACGCTACTCAATTTGTAATTATATACAATTAATTATATAAAAACAAACTAATTAAATTTTTTTAGTAATGTCAAATAATTAATTTAGAACATTATAAATATTTATTGAAAAATATTATAATAAATAATTTAGAAACTAAAAAGAAATTATTTTGATGATTTAAAAAAAATGAGACTCAATTTGAAGTTAAATACAATTAATTGCAAAAAAAAAATGAACAAATTAATAAATTTTAGTAATGTTAAATAATAAATTTACAATATTATAATATTTATTATAATGTATATATACATAACAAATTTTTAAAAAAAAGCAACTAATTAGAAGCATTTAAAAAAAATGTGACTCAATTTGGAGTTATATACAATTAATGGCATAAAAATAAAACCTCTCTAGTGCAAATTTGGGGAATTATTTCTCTAGTGCAAAATGTGGCTCCCGAACCAGAGGTCGCGTGTTCGAAACCTCTCCAGTGCAAATTTGGGGAATTATTTCTGAGCCTAAAAAGGCTCAAATAAGTGCCTGAGTGGAACACGCAAATAAATTATAAAATACTCTCTCCATCCCGGAAAACCTTTTCTCTGGAACGTTCTTTCAAACCCTAGCACAAGATCTCTCTGGCTCTTGTCGAATCGCCTCTCATCCTCCAATAATTGAACACACACCACCGGTCCTCGTATCTCCCCCTCCCCCTTTGTTCAAACCCTTCAACACTATCTCTCTCTGGATTTTGTCGAATCGCCTCCATCTTTCTCTCAAATCGTCAATAGATTCAAAATCACCTCTTGGAAAACAAAAGTGGTTTGAGATGGTGTCGAAGTCTCTTCATCTTCATTCGTACTCTTCAGAAACTGAATCAATGGTAAGTGAGACACCCCCCATACGATTTACCTCTGTATTTTGATTCAACCTCTCAGAGGTCTGAATCAATATACGATGCTTATGATTATTCCTACATTTTGGTCCATTCATTTGTTATTGACATTCCTTCATGTCTTGAAATTGAATCGATGGTTAAGGAGACACCCTTCATTGAGGTTTTCGATCTTGTGGAGTTGGAGTCAATTACTGTTGATTTGGACCTTGAAAATGCAATGGTTGCCGATTCGTATGATGATGATGATGATGATAATTATGATGCTTTTATGGAGGAAAATGAACCTCCTACGAGAGAGACCGAGCAGACTTCAAAGGTTTCTCCCGAGTTCCAGGCGTTCTTAGACATGATGATTGGAATTTGGTGTCCTGCTTATCTCAGGTTATGACTAATCTTCCTATGATGTGTCATTTCTGAAGGATTTATGATGCATGTATTGATTACTGTTGGAATGTTGGATATGTGAGGTTAGGAGGCATGTATCATGTGATGAAGTCTTTATGTTGGTATTTATGATGTATGTATTCTAATGGATTTCTGTTGGTATGTCCCTAAACTGAGTTGTGTTTATATGTCCCTAAACTGAGCATCCTATTAATGCCACCACCTAGTTTAATGGCCTAGGTTAGGAGGCTTGATGGTTTTTCTTGCATTATCCCTGTGAGGAAGTCTTTATGTTGGTATTTGTTTGGATCTATTTATTCTGAGGGATTTCTGTGGGTATATTGGATATGTGATGGAACATTGTGGTAAATGTGTTGATATGTCCCTAACTTGAGCTAAACATTAATGCTTCCACCTAGTTTAATGGCCTAGGTTAGGAAGCTTGATGGTTTTGCTTCCATTATCTCTGTGATGAAGTCTTTTATGTTGGTATTTATGATGCATGTATTCTGATGGATTTCTGTTGGTATGTCCCTAAACTGAGTTGTGTTGATATGTCCTAAACTGAGCATCCTATTTGTGTCACCACCTAGTTTAATGGCCTAGGTTAGGAGGCTTGATGGTTTTGCTTGCATTATCCCTGTGATGAATTGTTTGGATCTATTTATTCTGAGGGATTTCTATGGGTATATTGGATATGTGATGGAACATTGTAGTAAATGCATGGATATGTCCTTAAACTGAGCTAAACATTAATGCCACCACCTAGCTTAATGTCCTAGGTTAGGAGGCTTGATGGTTTTGCTTCTATTATCCCTGTGATGAAGTCTTTATGCTGGTATTTATTTGGATGCATGTATTCTGAGGGATTTATGTTGGTATTGCAAAAAATACTCCCTTCGTCTCGTAAGACATTGCGTAGTTTCAAAAGATTACATATGTTTATGTTTATGCAAAAGATTACATATGTTTATGTTTTTAACTTAAGCAAGTCCTACTGACTTCTTGGCCATATGTTTAGGTTTTAAACATAAATACTTAAAAAAAAATTGGTTCAAAATGATGACAAAAAGGCACTCTTTCACTTACTAAACATACCCTAATCCTGATAATAAGGCTTCCAAATCATATGTGGCTTTTTCAATCTCTCCATGATGTCCCAAATACTCAATGCACTTTCTTACAAGGGCCTCATCCACTTCTAATGTTAATGGCAGCCTTCCTTCTGGAATTAAGCATTCTTTGTACATGTGTGGCTGATTGTAGTTGTTGTGACCCTTTGCTTTCATAACTTCAATCAAGGTTGCCTGCAAACTTAAAAATACATTGTTAAGTGTGATGTCTTTGAGTTTTCAAATGATAACATCACATTTTGCACCAATTCATCCACTTTGTATGATGGTGTGTCAACTTGCAGACTTTGTATAGCCCTAAACCACCCAAAATCATTAACATTTGTATCAGAAGAGTTGGGTGGTTGGCAGATTAGTAGGATACTAAATTCATCTGAACTTCCTGCTAGTCTAAAATTAGGATCATTGTTGGTTATGTGAGGTCTTGCATTATCTTGTTGAATGAATATGTCTTTGCTTGCAAATGTAGGCCATTTTGCCTTGATTGCTGGAAGAATCTGAAATAAATTGAGATGATTAAGTGCATGAAAATGAGCCATGATAGAGTAATGTCACCAACTGAAAATTGAATAAATTTTCAGTTTTGGAGACTTACTTGTGATTAAAACTAGATGATGACATTGTTCTGATAGTTTAATGGTTACCTAATTAATCAAACAACCCTTGATGACATCTTTTGTTATTGATTCAATTGGTTGTCTCCATTAATTGTGCCCCTTGCCCTATTTTTGCTTCCTCTTTTGGCTGGTTCCTTTGTGACAAATTGAAACATCCCTATTTTACCATCAAATATGCATGCCCCATCACTTGAAGATATATGTCTTGCAACTGCACACATAAACATAATTTTGATAATAAATCTCTTGCTTTTGCATGACCTATAGAGGTCAACTTCCCCTGACAGCTTATAACCTCTCTGACTTACCTTAGTCATGAAGAACCATTTATCATCTATGAGAATGACATTATGCATTGTTGCACACTTGATTTTGTTGTTGAGACTGTCAAGTTCCAATGAACTCAGGCTGTACATGAGCCTCTGCATTTTATTTGATATGGTAATATTAGGCTTGATAGCATTTGTGTGTGGTAAAATATCCCCCCTTTTTACCCACATGTGGACAGTGCTCTTGCTGATTTCCAGTTCCTTTGCTAACCTTCTTACTATTGATCTCTTGTGAAATGGTATGGCCCCCATACGTTCATCATCTAGCTGAACCACTGTACTTTTGTTATGATGTATGCCTTTCTTCTTTGATGTAAATATAATAGGTGCACCTTCATTTTGTTGCTTCTTTGCAGCTGCCCAGATGTACTGAATCGTTCTCATCGAGACTCCAAATGATGCAGCTGCCTCACTTTGTTTGCCCCTACCAATAATACCATTTTTGCTGGTAGCAAGGAGAAATTGGGCAATCAAGTTCTTCTCTGATGGAGTCAACTCTTTTGCCCTGTATCTGCTGCAGCTCATTGAGTGCTTGTGTGTTTCACCTTTTTGTAATGAATGTTGAACATTTATGAGTTATGATCAATTTTTGTGTTAGATGAAGATATTTAATGGTTGTAAAAGTAGGAGGGAATTGCAAAATTTTAAACTATTTGATCAACTCAGCATTAATTGTTGACAGCCATTTATGGGCTCTTTAAATGTATGAAATATTTTGGATGGAATTGAATTTTGAGTTGAATTTTTTTATATAAATGTTAACTCCCTCCAGTTCGTTTCATGTTCCAGATTAGGGATAAAAAAATTGAGGCAACCCTCTAATCTTTAATTAACAAAAAATATTGATGAGTCATAAAGTAAAAAGTAAGTTTTTTTTAAACTGTGTGCCCACAAAAAGTCTGCAATGTCTTCCGGGATGGAGGGAGTAATAAATTATATTTTGAATAAAAAACTAGCGACCGTTACGGTGGTCGCTAAATCCACCAAAACTGGTCAAGACCCGGTCATTTTAGCGACCAATTAGCGACCGTCTTGGTGGTCGCTAATTAGCGACCGTCCGTAAAAGTGGTCACTAAATATTGGCTACCGCTGTTCTCGCGACTCCCTTTTTCGGTCGCTAAAACCCATTTTTTTGTAGTGTTACATTCCACCCCCACTTAAAAACTGTTTTATATATCTCATATATATAATATTAGTAAATGTAAATAATATATGAAATATTATATATATATTAATTATATATATTATTCCACATAAGAAGTGTGAATAGGGAAAAATATAAGGAAGTTAATTAATTACCTATTAACTTATATTATATTTGAGTTGTCTAAGGAAAATAAACGGTGACCAAGAAATAACAGTGAATGGAATTCTCTGCATTTTCCCAACTAGACATATACTGCAAATTATTTTTTCCCAAATTTAACTCCCGTATCAGAAATCAAACTGAATGATTATTAACACAATTCTGACTTCTGACATTACCAACTCGTGGATAATAATACACACACTATAATGTGTATTGGACTCAGAGTACGGAACAATTGGAGACAAGGAAAAGGACAAAACGAGGGTACCAACGGGTTCGTAATTATTTCCGCTCCATTGATTACAGGTCAGTGACCTTGGTCATGTTGATCATGAGATTGACTTTTAACTCCAACATATATGTAAATAATATTTTATATTATTTCATTTTATATATATTTATTTATATATAAAATGTTCCACATTTGAAGTGTGGACAGGGAAAAACAATAGGAAGTTAATTAACTGCTTATTAACTTCTAATTTTTTTAGATGTCTATGGATTAAGATACAGAACAGAGAATTGAGATTCTCAGTAATTTTTTCATGAAGACATTATTGCTAATTAACATTTCCCTAAAGTTAACTCCAAAATCAGAAAATAAACTCACAAATGATTAACTGCATTCTGACTCTTAACATTACCAATTCGTGAATAACATACACATACTATTCTGTGTATTGGACTCGGAGTACGGAACGATTGGAATTCAAGGGAAAGGACAAAGCGAGGACCCTATTCATGTTGATCACGGGTCAGAGCCAATATGTTGGTATCCCGTTTTAATTATTTTCAGCATGCTTCTAATGTTGTTCGTTCTTTGTGAAATCATTGATGATTAGGCATGTTGTATATGCTAATTACATGATTATGTGTGTAGTTCTTTTTGATCATGTATTAAGGCCATGAATGTATGTATGGTGTACCCATTTTTTGTCCCGCACGTACTGATCCTCTTTTTTTGTCAATTTTTTCCATTCATCGAAATTAATTGATTTTGGTATCAACGGATAGAGCGTATGAAGAGGATTCCCGGGATATTTTAATTGCATTTTTTGGCCTTATGGTTGATTTAATATGATTTTTCAAAGTTTTAAAAATTTTCAAAACTGACCCGGTTTTAAAAAATGAAATACGAATCATTTTAGAAATTTTTTTCGTTTCTTTTCTGAATGTTGGGAGATGCTACATTAGATGAGGATTCCATACGTAATTTTTGTGTATTTTTTGGATTAGAAACAAGAGAGTTATGATTTTTAAAGTTTTTTGGGACTCATTTTTAGATCTGAAAATACACCTTGATAATGAACGAAATCAGGTTTATTTTTGGTATGGAATTAATCTACATTTCATAAGGATTCCATCCATGTATCATTTGTGATTTTTTGTTGAGTTTTGAGTGAGATACGTTTTATCAAAAAAAATTCACGATCGGGGTCGTTTTGAAAATTTCAGAAACTTTTGGGCCTCTTTTTAGAGAATTAGATATTCTCCAGGCGTCTAAATGCAATTTAGAAACTTCGAATCTGACCCATTGGTGGCGGGTCAAACCCGACCTAGACGACGGATGGTGACAGCTCACAGGCGGTGGCGCGTGCAGCCCACGCACCTGCAGACGGTGGCACCAGCGGTGGCGCATGAGCTTCACGTGCCAGTGATTGGGAAGTCTGACGGCGGCGTGTGAAACCCACGCGGTAGTTTCTGACGGCCGCACGTGTGGTTCACGCGCCGGTGAGTCACCGGCTACAGCTCGGCGTGTGTCAGAGCGTGAACATGCGTGTGGGCGCGTGGCGGCGCGTCCTGCCGTGCCCGCATGTGTTCCAGCGTGTGCTAGCACGCGTTTCGTCTTGTTTTCGGCCATTTTTAGCTCATTTCGTGTCTGTTCGGATGTTTTTTCATGAGTTTTAATGTATTTTTTTTTAAGTGTGACTTCATTTTTGTGTCTTTATTTGCTTTAAAGACTTACGTGGAGACTCTTTAGTTGACATTATGTGTTAAATGCTTCTAATAAATGTCTTTAGTTCTTAAATCATGTTTAATTAGTATGTGAAATTGTTTGATATGCTCCGGTTAATCCAGGAAAGTGGGAGCCAATGAAGTTAAACTTATTTTTCACTTGTGAATATACCTAGTGCTAATTGGAAATTGTGTTCCACAAGCATTAAAAGAAAGGAAATTCATGTGTTAAGGTTTAACTAACACTTTAGTGTGTTTGTTGTGTTTTGGCTGCTCATTTTTTCAGGGATGTCAGGGAGCGTAACAGTTTCTAAAAGCGACACCAGGACCAGTGAAGAGGTCCTTCATGATTTTATGAATTACAAAATGAAGCATACTCACAACTTGAGAGAACACTTCATTGAATTGTTGGAACAGTTTAACCATTTGTTGATTTTCATTCGCAACAAGCAACTTCCATTCGATGTTCTCAAACAAATTAAAAGTGTTAATACCTGGGCTAGAACTCTTCCACCCAACTTGGGGGAAGATTTTTGGGAGGTGTGGAAGTCTTCTGGAGAAAAGTCTGATGGACTGGACATAATGAGTACATTGTCATTTTCTTCGAGAAAGAAAGATAGAACTCAGGCTATTAGATCGACATGCTTGAGGATGAAAAAGATTAGTCGTTCTGATTTTCTGAGATTAAAGAGTCACAGAAAAGATCAGATGAAGAATCCATTCTTGGATCCTCTAGCAAAGGCCATCTATAGTACCAGAACTAGAGAGTTCAATTCTTCTAATTTTTGGAAGTTGAATAACAAGTTAGAACGTGCTCTTCACGGACCTCATTGAGTTGTATTTTATATAAGCTAAATTGATACACATTGGAGTTTTGGTTTTTCAGTAATGACAACTTCTAACATGTTTTTCTGAATTGTTGTGATTAAAGTGGTTGTTCAATGTTATTATTTTGTTTTAAATACTTAAACGTAAGTTTTATGTTTTGAAACTAGAATCGATTTTGAGATGCATGATGAGATCGAAGATTTTTTAGATATCATAGTTTGGCTCAGCATAAAACGTAATAAAACACTAACACAGTGAATCACTTTATTATTTAAAACAATGGCATTGATAGAAAATTTAGTATTTTTTGCACAAGATTGGACTATTAGATGCGATCAACCTAGAAATGTCTGACCCAGGTTTTGGAATTGGGAATCAAAAAAATAGGGACCAGATAGCTTATCCTGTGTGGAATATGAATTAGTTCCACGACACTAGATTTTCCTTAGTTTAGTGATCACTATGTTAGACAACATCTGAGGGATATGACTAATATGATCACTGAACTTATACAAGCTGGTCACAATCTTTCTGATGTACACCGAATTCAAGCTCTAGTCTGCTCACTACCAGATCATTGGAATCACCTCGAGATTATTTTGACTTGAAATGAGAGTATTAGAACTTTCAGTTAAGCAGTTTATCATCTAAATCTAGAGGTTGAAAGGCTTACAAAAGCTAAGCATCCTTCTAGTATTTTTTCTTTGTTAGTTCTAGTTCAACTGAAGCATTGGGCTTTCAACGAAAATATAACTAAAGAAAGGAAAGAAGGATAATTGATCAGATAGTGGGAGGTAGGATAACAATACAAAAGATAAAGCAAGCAATATGAAAAGAAAGAGGAAGCGTGTTGAAAAGAATAAGAAGGATATGAGCAAAATGACATGCTACAACTGTCGTGAGCGTAGTCGTTTTACACATGAATGCCCTGAGCCCTAATGGGACAAGGCATATCCATCTAATTCTATTTTATGATTAGTAGATGTCTCTAAATGCTGTTTTTTAACTGAATCTCATCCTTTGTGGACTAAAGAGTCAGAAACAACAGACCGAGATATTGGAGACAATGGAGCCATTGTAAATACTCAATGGATTTGAGTAGGATACAATACTGGAGTGTAAGTCGAAGACTTGTGACTTGCAGAATTGACTCTGATTGAGTCATAATTTTTATCCTATAAGATGATCAAAATGCTCCTTAAATCACGCTTTATCTTTTTCTGTTTCATACATGCTTGCTTGTTGTTTTTTTAGATACATTGTATTGTTATTTTTAAAGGACATGGTTGTCATTCACATTAATGTTGAAGGTTGTCGTGATGGACTTATAGTTGTCAGCTTTATGGTTTTGGATGGTGAAAGAACATCTTTTAGTTATTATGAATTGAGTTTGTACCTACTGAATGATGGTTCTTCTAGTAATGCTTATATGAGAGACATATTTTTGCATACTATTTTAGGTCATTTTTGTGCAAGGAAAGATAAACAAACTTGTGATTTAAAGATTGTTGGATCTGGAATCAAAGTCAAGTAATCCAAATACGAACATTTCTTCCTGGTTAAATGACCCAAAACCGTTTGAAAACTGTTAGAGTTGTATTTCTGTTGCTATTATTTTTTGGTATATGTGTTCCTATTAGATTAGGACATGAGATGGATTTTTTCCTGTTTCATTTCATTTAGAGTTGACAATTCATGTTTTGATCATGTCAGTTTGATTTCTCATAAGTCTGATGCACTTGATATTTCAGACATCTATTTGGACAAGATGAAAATCAAAATTACATGACTATCAAAGTTGAGAAAACTGATAAGAGACATGAAAGTCTATCTAAACAATTCGGGGAATTGCGTAGTGAAAAAGAGTTGTCTGATAATTGACTATCCTTTACATACATCATTGATTTGGTGTTGCCGAAAGAAGAAATAGAACATTGTTAGAAATGTTAAGATCCATGTAGGCACGAGCTAAAATACATATCTTTTAGAAAGATACGTTACTTAAATTGCTTGTGTGCTTAATCAAGTGTCTTCTAAGTCTATTGCTACAACTCCATATGATTTAGGATGGGTAGTAAAACCTGTTTCTTGAGTACCCTTAGAACATCAGGATCTACAACATTCACACGTGATTTTTCGGAAAAATGTGGAAAGTTGAATCCTAGTTGTTGAGAGTATATTTTCATAGGATGTTGTGAAAATTCTAAGGGATACATGATCATATGAGCTTCAGTGGGAGCATGACTTGTAAAGAATCGCATAATACATATTTTCTGAAATTAAGTTTTCCTTATAAAATTGGCATTGGAAATGCTAAACAGTTTTTCGAGATTACGGAAACCAAAATCTATTTGATCCAAGTGGGAGAAGTTTTATCAGTTGATGAAGTGGATCTTTAATAGATGTTTGCTAGTGACGTTTGCATGTTGAGGATTTAGTAATTCTTCAATTTGGTAATAAATCACACTCTCAAAAAAGTTTATGGAAATAAATGCTCTAGAAGCATTATGACATAGAAGGACATGCCTTCTTTGTTTCTCTAGATAAGTTCTCTAGAAGCATTATGACATAGAAGGACGGGTCTTTTTTGTTTCTCCAGAAATTAGAAGAAAGCAATAGAAGTTTATTGAAACCTATGAAGTCTAGACGAGGTTTGAAGATCACTTGGTGACAACAAAAGGTTGTACTCTTCTGAAAGGTTAAATCTTTTCACCTATTGTGAGATTTGCCTCAATTTATCTACTTCTAGCTATAGTAGCTAGTATAGGATTAGAATTACATCAAATGGATATTAAGACTGTTCTTCCCAGTGGGAGAATTAGAAGATGGAATCTACATGGTATTGTAGGATTTATTCTTTAAGAACAAGAGGATAAAATTCATAAATTGATAAGTCGATTTATAGATTTTAGTAATCCTCAAGATCAATGGTGTTTTTGAGATTTCACTTGATGCTTATCTCATTCAACTTTGTTTTTAGAAAAACGAAGACCACTGCGTTAAAGTTAAACACCCTTAGAATTGTTTTGTGATTCTATCTCTGATGTGGATGATGTAATGTAAGCCGGAAACAATAAAGAGTATTCCAAGATGAAGAGGGTGAGGCAGTGTACATAATTGATGGTAAGATCCATGAGGAGTGTTCAAAGAAATTTTGAAGTGTCTTTTACAGACTTAGTTCAAGAAAGTCTTAGAACATCTCAAGATGGACACCTGCAAACCATTGGATACTCGTATTATAGAGGCAGGTATTTGAGTCAAGATATGTGTCCCGAGATTCAAGAAAGTTAGAAAAAGTTGTCTAAAGAACCATACATAAATTAGACATCTATTATGTCATTGGTCTACCTGACAGATGTCTTTCTAATCTTGGATAGTGAAGAGGATTTTTTCAGATATCTAAAGAAATGGACTGTGGGTTATTTATTTTATTGTCAAGGAAACTAGATGACACTGACTAAGTATATAGACATGAATTGGAGTGTTGATTTAGTTCAAACGAAAATCAAATTCCAGTTAAGTCTTATTGCTCAACAATGGAGCAATCTCATAGTGTGGCAAGCATTAAACTTGTACATCACTGTTCGTATTGAATACTTAGCTATATGTCATGTGTTTTATGCAATATAAGAAATATATCATTTGGTTGGATAAATTTCTAAAATTTTGGAGGATACAAACACCCCAGTGGGAGTTGTGTCGATTCATTATGATCATTAAACAATCATGGCTTACACAAGGAATGTCAAATATTTGGAACAACCAAATATATCAATGCAAAGTCCTATCTTTGTTAGTGATTCAATCGATAAACTAAGTGATTCTTAGATACATTTCTAGTCGATTGATGGTTGCAAATCCTTTGGACCAAACTTATTACTAAATGATATGTTCATGGAACATGTTAGAGTTTTTGAGTTTACATAGGATTGAATGCAATTCGATTGAGATGTTGAATGTATTAATTGACAGTTTAATTTGTAATTGTCAGTTTTTTATGAATTATATGTGATTCAATCATGTATAATATGTATGTCAACAAGTTATGATTGACTATCTCACACGTGCAATCACCTCTGACCAAGTGAGCGTTCAGAGATGAGATTATATCTATAAATATAATCCAGATAGATTTCAACCACGAATCTATCTAACTTGTTATGAAGCTAAATTTTACAGGTATCCTAAACGTAAGTAATTTGATATCTGGGTTAAGTGTATAGAATGCATTTGACTTGTAAATTTACACGATGTCAAGTTTAGATAAGACATACACTTCCTACCTTGGAAGTTATAGACATTGTGACATGTGTTCATTGAGGAATAACATGTGCTTTTGACCCTTAAAAAGGAAATGAGAAAGATATATCTGTGCTTTTTCATTATGTGTGAGTCCTAATCTTCGATTACCCTTAGGACTTTCTCCTATATTTCTAAGACTATACTTTAGTATTGTTACTTTAGCATGTTACCAATAGCTATGATGATAAGAGCGATACGGGACATGTCTAGGAAAACAGCTACAGTGGGAGCATGTAGATACTTAGTGAGAAATGAATAATGCCTTTATTTAACACACTCTATTGTGATTCATTGACTAGTTAATCGAGCTATGTGTTTGATTATGAATACATTAGATTTCACGAAAAAGGTTGAGTATGCTCTATTTTGAGAGATTCAATAGAGATATTTCAACAGGTGTTAAATGATAAGAGTTTTGGGGGTATAACGAGTCACCTTAGTATCCAAGTTGTTCTAATTGAGGTGTTATATACTCCCAACAGATGTATAGCATGAAAACTCGATGCACTCGTGGGTCACACGAGGTATTGTCTGAATAAGAATGTGGTTTATGAAGGAAATGTGTTAAAAACCATTAGACTTCATATGTGAGTGGGAGATGTAAATAATATATGAAATATTATTTTTATATATATTAATTATATATATTATTCCACATAAGAAGTGTGGATAGGAAAAAATATAAGGAAGTTAATTAACTGCCTATTAACTTCTGTTATATTTGAGTTGTCTAAGAGAAACAAACGGTGACCGAGAAATAACAGTGAATGAGATTCTCTGCATTTTCCCAACTAGACATATGTTGCAAATTATTTTTTCCCAAAGTTAACTCCCGTATCAGAAATCAAACTCACTGATTATTAACACAATTCTGACTTCTGACATTACCTACTCGTGGATAATAATACACATATTATACTGTGTATTGGACTCAGAGCACGGAACAATTAGAGACAAGGAAAAGGACAAGATGAGAGTACCATCGGGTTCGTAATTATTTCCGCTGCATTGATTACAGGTCAGTGACCCTGTTTGTATTGATCATGGGATTGACTTTTAACTCCAAAGATAAACCACTCGTATATTAAATTTTATGCAACGAGTAAATAATAACCTTATAATTATGGATAGATAGGAGCAATTATTGTATAAATTAACCAATTAGTTATTTTGGTTGTGCACCACACATGTAAAATCATAACTTAGTTTTGTACAGCAAACGCTGTTCAAATGTCACTATGGGTAGTACACTAATTATTTGTCGATCTCCACTCCACCTATAAATATTGTAGGCAATTAAGGCAGCAACACCTTAATTCTCACAGCTAGCAATGAAGGCGACCTCAAACGGAGTGTTCCAAGGGGACGACCCTCTCCATTTCGCTCTTCCTTTGCTCATCATACAGATATGCCTTGTCCTGCTTACTACTCGACTCCTAGCTTATCTTCTCCGCCCACTCCGTCAGCCTCGCGTTATCACTGAAATTATCGTTCGTCATCATACTCTACCTACCTCTTTACTTTACCATATCTTCTTCTTCACTATTTATTATATCTTTATTTCAAAGTGAATATTCCATAACTCATTCTAATTTACAACAATATTTAATGGTATCTGCAATATATATATATGTGTAAATGACATGATCTTCATTTAATTTTTTATTTAGGAAGAGGATTTGTAGTGCGTGACATCATGTGTGTGTATTAGTGGTTGATGCATGATATTATTAATTGACAATCATATTCACCACAAATATTTTGGTCCAACTTTTTTTAATTTATGTTTTTATTTTCTTCAGTTTAATATTTTGACGATATTTTATTTATACCTAAAATTATATAAATTCCTAAGTATATTATGATAAAACATTTTGCAATATTAAAAACATTGAAAATGGACAACTTAGTTGCGTTTTAAGATATTTAGTAATATGAACACGGTTGATGGGTAATGAAATTTTAGATTTTAAAAATTTTATTGTCATTAAAAAAGAAAATTAAACATAAAAAGACTTATTTCACATTTTGGGATGAGTATGTCTTATATGCACCTAACACAAGGTGCACTCATTGAACAGTTAAAGATTGTTTACACTGAAAAATTAAGTCCATTTATATTAAAAAGTTAGAATTGATTATACTGAAAAATTTATACTATTATTTTTTGTGTAAACTTTTCAATGTAATCAATCTTCACGTACTTTTCAGTATAATCAAACTTCATTTTTCAGTAAAAATAATCTCAATTGTTGAGTGATTGTACCGTGCACCAAATGCGTATGAAACCTTTGCTTTTTGGATGCATTGATTCAACAATTTTGTGAAGAATTTTTTTAATACATATAATTAAAAACTATCAGTTTATAATTTATATTTTCGTTATTATTTATAATATGATAATATGTAACATCTATGTTAACTTGTGTTTTATTACATAATTGTATTGTACTTTGATGTTTTATATTATTGTGATTAATACTCCCTCCGTCCCACTACAAGTTTCTCATTTTGTCATTTTCGTCCGTCCCACTATATGTTGTTCATTTGCTTTTTTACCTTTTTAGGAAACTACTATTCACTTCTTTATTATTATTTTTAATATTTTTTTACACTATTCTCATTACTGTTTCACTTTTTTCCATCACATCACATGTAATATATTAATATTTTTATACATTTTTTAATACTAGTACCCAAAAGACATGAGCGACTTATAAGGGGACGGGGGAGTATGTTCTAATTTCTTATTAATGTCATTTTATTTGTTATGTTTAATTAATCAGCTGTAAGAGAATTGCATTTTTTATCTCGCATGTAATGCAAGGTTTCAAAATGGTCTCAAGTATTATACATTTGGTCTAATTTCTTTTTTTCTTTACACACAAATGATTCCAAAAGACTAAAAAATATACAAATTCCATCTCAATTTTTTGTAAATAAAAAAAATAAATGAGACCAAGTTTAAAATGTTTGGAACCATTTCGAAATTAGTGCGTGTTCCATGGAATCAAAAGTGGGATTCCCTAATTAATTTGTTTTATAAGTACATGTAAGAAACAATTTTTTCTGAACCTCGTTTATGTGATTTAGAATTCTCAAATGTCTTTGTTACGTATGCATATTGATTACTATTATATATATACATATTATTGTTCAAAAATTAAATATATAATTAAAAAAGTTCTCAAATTCGTGAGAAAACTTAAAGTTAAACATAATGTTTTCTCAGTTCCATAGGAATTTGCAAATTTTTCTTATTTGGACACTCCACATAAATTTTGCACACTACTAAAAAAAGAAACATTGATTTACATGCACACTCACAAATCTATACAAATATTTACTCATATACCAGTACTTTATATATAAAACATATTTTTCTTAAAAAATGTGCCGTCCTATAGGGTGCAAATTCCTATGGGACGGAGGTGGTAAGTTTATTTGATTATGAGATAATATTTATAAATTTTGAATAAGAAAAACTATGATAATACTTTAGTGGAGGCAATATTTGATGTTGTGTGGTTGAGAATAATTTACTATTTGTTATAAAGTTTTTGACAAAATGATGATTTTTGACTTGTTAATTAAATTAGTTTTGAATTTTTTTTTTCTCAACAAATTACTATTCTCCCACTCCGTCGTACAAAAAAGAATATATATGTCATTTTTTTTCATTTTCATTCTGTTCGAAAGAGAGCTTCTCATTTTGTTCTTATGAAATGATCCTAAATATTTATTTATATCAAATATTACTCAAACATGATCAAATTACGAATAAACTTATCGCTCAGCTATCACATGTGGATTATTCTCTATCTTTGTGAAATTTCTTTGAAAATCAGATGTAGTAAATGTTCACATAAATTAATATTGCGTAGGTAGTTGTTTTAATTAATGCGGGCATTAATATGAAACAATTCTGATGTTTGGTTGGTGCAGGGCGGAATTATCCTGGGTCCATCTGGATTAGGGCGCAACAAAGCGTATCTCCAAGCTATCTTTCCTGCCAAGAGCCTCACAGTTGTTGATACCCTCGCAACTCTGGGTCTCCTCTTCTTTCTCTTTCTGGTTGGGCTGGAGCTCGACCCCCGCTCCATTAGACGAACCGGCAGAAAAGCATTATGCATAGCCCTTGCTGGAATCACTCTCCCATTCGTACTAGGAATCGGGGCCTCCTTCGCACTCCTCAGAAGCATCTCCAAAGATGCCACTGAGGCCCCTTTCCTAGTATTCATGGGAGTCGCCCTCTCCATCACTGCCTTCCCCGTCTTGGCCCGTATTCTAGCCGAGCTTAAGCTCTTAACCACTGACGTAGGCAGAATGGCCATGTCTGCTGCCGCAGTCAATGACGTGGCTGCATGGATTCTACTTGCACTGGCTATAGCTCTATCGGGCACGGGCCGTTCGCCTCTTGTTTCACTGTGGGTCTTTCTGTGCGGGACCGGTTTTGTAGTTTTGTGCGCGTTATTGGCCCCTCCGATCTTCAAATGGATTGCGCAGCGGTGCCCCGAGGGGGAGCCTGTGGACGAGATATACATTTGTGCTACTCTGGCTGCTGTTTTAGCGGCTGGATTTGTGACGGATACCATTGGAATTCATGCGCTTTTCGGGGCGTTTGTTATCGGGGTTGTTGTCCCCAAAGAGGGACCTTTTGCCGGAGCTCTGGTTGAGAAAGTTGAGGATCTTGTGACCGGTCTGTTTCTTCCTTTGTACTTCGTCTCGAGTGGATTGAAGACGGATATTTCCACCATTCAAGGGGTGCAGTCGTGGGGGCTTTTCGTTTTGGTTACTTTCACGGCTTGTTTCGGCAAGATTGTTGGCACTCTTGTGGTTTCTCTCTACTGTAAGATTCCATTCAAGGAGGCGCTTACGCTCGGTTTCTTGATGAACACAAAAGGCTTAGTTGAGCTCATTGTCCTAAACATTGGAAAAGATCGAGGGGTAATTTGCACATGTTTATTATTCATTCTGTTGTTTTATATATGTTACGTTTCAGTGTCTAATTCATGCATTAACATTGGAAATCCCAGGTTTTAAATGATCAAGCGTTTGCCATTTTGGTTCTAATGGCGTTATTCACTTCATTCATGACGACACCTTTGGTCATGGTCTTATACAAGCCAGCCCGACTAGCAAAATCAGAGTACAAACACAGAAGTATACAGAGGAAGGAGACGAGCACTCAACTCCGACTCTTAGCCTGTTTCTGGAGCAGCAGAACCGTTCCGTCGTTGATCAATCTGATGGAGGTTTCCCGTGGAACCGGAAAACAAGGCAGTCTTCGAGTTTACGCAATGCACCTAATGGAGCTTTCGGAAAGATCATCGGCAATAAGAATGGTCCACAAGGCCCGAAAGAATGGAATGCCATTTTGGGGCAAAAAGCAGAGCAAGAATCCAAATCAAGTCATCGTTGCATTCGAGGCGTTCCAGCTCCTTAACCGTGTCTCCATCCGACCAACGACCGCCATCTCGGCCACGTCCAGCATGCACGAGGACATATGCAACAGCGCGGAGAGGAAGAGGGCTTCCATGATAATTCTGCCGTTCCATAAGCATCAGAGGGTCGATGGACATTTGGAGACCACCAGAGCAGGGATGAGGCACGTCAACCGGAGGGTGCTCGAGCACGCCCCTTGTTCAGTTGGAGTTTTGGTCGACCGCGGCCTAGGTGGATCGGGGTATGTGCCTGCAAGCATTGTTGATTACGCCGTCACCGCTTTCTTCTTCGGCGGGCCAGATGATCGTGAGGCGCTCGCCTATGGGGCGCTCATGGCTGAGCACCCCGGTGTTAGTTTCAACGCCGTCCGTTTTGTCGTGGATGCCAAGGTTGTCCTGGACGTCCACGATGATGATGACGAGACGGGGTTGACTGATGAAGAATTTATTTGTGAATTTAAGGGGAAAGCATTGAGGAATGGTTCGATCAAATTTGAAGAGACTGTGGTGAGTGATGCCGTTGAAGTGGTTAGTGTGATTCAGACATACAAAGGGTGTAACCTGTTGTTGGTGGGAAGAATTCCAGAGGGTGAATTGGCAGCAGCTCTTTATAAGAAGAGTGAATGCCCTGAACTGGGACCCGTGGGGAACCTGCTGATTTCGCCGGAGTCGTCGATCACGGCGTCCATCCTTGTGGTGCAGCAGTACCGGAGCCATTTAACCGGAGATTCGCTGTTTTCTTTGAAAGAAGAGGATTCAACCGAGTATGATTCTCAGTGATTCCTTCTGTTAGGCAAAATGTATGTTTGTACGAATTAATTGCTGCTTCATTTCGTTCTTATGTGTGGAATAATTAAATAAGAATTTTCTTTTGCCTACCTTTGTAAATTGTAAGACTCGTGTTTAAATCTTATCTATACTATATTAAAAAGTGTCTATGGCTTTAGAAACATTTTTAGATAATTTTGCCGTCCTGTAATAATTAGGGTTGCAAACGAATTAAGTAATTTTGATTCGATTCGGTATTCATATTCGAATTTTGATATTCGTATTCGAAATTTTATGATTCGAATTCGATTACAAATATTCGATTCGATTCGATTATTATTCAAATACGAATACAAAATAATGATATTCGATTCGATATTCGTAAATATTCGATTAAATATTTTTTATAAATATTATAATGATATTCGATTCGATATTCGTAAATATTCGATTAACTATGATGCGTCGGATTCTATGTAATTCATCAGGCCATAACATAACACACAACAGAATCCCTTCTGTTAATGAATACATATGTGATGCTTGCACAAAGGGTAAGCTAATAATTCGTCCTTCTAGTAGTAAAGTAAGAACTGAATCTCCTAAATTCCTTGAACGGAATCAAGGAGATATTTGTGGACCAATACATCCAGCATCTGGACCATTTCAGTATTTTATGGTCCTAATAGATGCATCCACTCGGTGGACTTATGTAACCATGCTATCCACTCGCAATACTACTTTCACAAAGCTTATTGCACAGATTATCCTGTTGAGATCTCAATTCCCAGATCATCCTATTAAATCCATTCGTATGGATAATGCCGGTGAATTCACCTCTAAGGCATTCGATGATTTTTGCATGGCACTGGGAATCAAAGTGGAGCATTCGGTCCCTCATGTTCATACTCAAAATGGCCTAGCTGAATCATTAATTAAACGTCTTAAATTAATCGCTAGACCACTACTACACAAAACGAACTTACCTGTTTCATGTTGGGGGCATGCAATCTTACATGCATCATCACTAATCCAATTCCGACCAACTGCATATCATGAATATTCCCCTATTCAACTCGTGCGTGGAAATGAACCTAACATTTCCCATCTGCGTACATTCGGTTGTGCAGTGTATGTTCCAATACCACCACCTAAGCGAACATCTATGGGCCCACAAAGGAAACTCGGTATTTACATCGGTTTTGTATCTCCCACAATACTTAAATACCTCGAGCCTTTAACTGGGGATCAGTTTACAGCCCGTTTCACTGACTGCACATTCGACGAAGATCTATTTCCGGCCTTAGGGGGAGAGAAAAATACCATAATTAATAAATGCCGTGAAATAACTTGGAACACAAAAGATCTTCAGTTCCTAGACCCACACACAAATCAATCTGAACTTGAAGTTCAGAAGATAATAAATTTGCAATACCTAGCAAATAACCTGCCAGATGCATTCACTGATCATAAAGGAATGACTAAGTCGCATATACCTGCGGTAAATGCGCCTCAAAGGGTTCAACTCCCTTTGAAGACAAATGTTAATCCCCCCATGCGCCAGAAGCGTAATGGAAATATTAACATAAGCGAACCGAATTCGCGTAAGTGTAAAGCTAGCAAACACACTATGTCACCCCTAAAATCTCCTGAAGAGATTCGTCCTGTAGACGAAAATCAGAGTCAAAATGCACGTGCAAAAGCAATCAATGACTCTGAGAAAGCGGAATCATCAGACCGATACCCTTTGGGAAATGAAGAGGATCTTGTTGATGTAAACATCGAAGTTTCAACAAACTTCGTAAACACGGGAGAAACTTATAACAGAAATACAACTGTTGTCGACAACACATTTTGCAGCCTTAATTGCCTTCACCATTTCTAATAATGATCTAGATCCTGAACCCAAAACTATATCCGAGTGCCGGAAGCGCTCTGATTGGGTGAAATGGGAAGCTGCAATAAAGACAGAGCTATACTCGCTAAACAAATGAAATGTTTTCGGTTCCATCGTTCGTACCCTGAAAAATGTAGTCCCTGTTGGATACAAGTGGGTATTTGTACGAAAGCGAAATGAGAACAATGAGATTGTGAGATACAAAGCGAGGTTAGTGGCTCAAGGGTTTTCGCAGAGACCCAGTATCGATTTCGATCAAACTTACTCTCCTGTTATGGATGCCATAACATTCTGCTTCCTAATATCCCTGGCAGTTAAACTAAACTTAGAAATGCAGCTAATGGGCGTAGTTACCGCATACTTATACGGATCATTAGATTCTGACATCTATATGAAAATCCCTGATGGATTAACTATTCCCCAAATGAGAAATAACGAACATCGTAGTATGTTCAGCATTAAGTTGCAACGCTCGTTATATGGCTTAAAACAGTCAGGTCGTATGTGGTATAATCAACTAAGCGAATTCCTCCTGAAGAAGGAATACGTAAATAACGAGACTTTTCCTTGTGTCTTTACTAAGAAATCCCTTAATGGTTTTTGCATCATCTCGGTGTATGTGGATGATCTAAACATTATCGGAACAAGGAAAGAGATTGAAGAAGCAAGTTCAATCTTAAAAACTGAATTTGAAATGAAAACTTTGGGTAAAACCAAGTTCTGTCTCGGTCTGCAGATCGAGCATTTCCCTAAAGGAATACTGATACACCAGTCAGCTTACCTAAAGAAAGTGTTGGAGAGATTCCACATGGATAAATCTCATCCTTTAAGCACTCCAATGGCCGTCCATTCCCTTGATTTGGAACAGGACCCATTTAAAGAAGATACCGAAGAGCTATTGGGACCTGAAGTTCCATATCTAAGTGCAATTGGTGCACTGCTCTATCTTGCAAACTGCACTAGGCCCGATATTGCCTTTGCAGTCAATCTACTTGCAAGGTTCAGTGCCTCCCCTACGAGGAGACATTTGAATGGTGTGAAACATATCTTACGATATCTTCAAGGTTCTCAAGATCTTGGTCTTTTTTATCAAAGAAACCAAGACAACACGCTTATAGGTTATGCTGATGCTGGTTATCTATCTGATCCCCATAATGCGAAATCGCAAACGGGTTATGTTTTCCTCTGTGGTGGAACAGCCATTTCATGGAGATCTGTCAAACAAACTTTGGTGACCACATCGTCAAACCACTCAGAGATCATAGCTCTATACGAAACTGCACGAGAATGTGTGTGGTTAAAGTCCCTTATAAAACACATTCACGATTCGTGTGGTATCCCTTCTATTGACTTAAGCCCGTCAATTATCTACGAAGATAATGCTGCATGTATTGCACAAATGAGCAACGGCTATGTCAAAGGGAACTTGACGAAACATATATCCCCAAAATTCTTTTATCCTCACGAACTCCAAAAGAGTGGTGAGATCACGATAAAACAAGTACGCTCAAGTGACAATCTAGCTGATTTGTTCACTAAATCCCTTCCCACTTCGACTTTTGAAAAGTACGTACATGGAATCGGGATGCGTCGACTTGGAAGGTTGTTATCTTCAGGGAGAGTAACAAATGTTAAACAATCCTGATGATTGTATCCTCGAGGCCATTTGTAACACTCCACTGAGTAACACTTGCAGTCTTCCTTGTCATATTATATCCAAGGGGGAGTGTTATAATATATGTAAATATATTATCATATTGTGTGGATATAATATTAGATATATCCAGTGGGCTTTAGGCCCACAAGACTTAGGGTTAGGTATTATATATATATAGTATCGTTCCCTGTATTATGTACTCAACACTTTCACATTCATTGTAACGACAGTTCATTATTAGTATAATCTCTTGGCTTGGTCGCCCCCAGACGTAGTCACTCCGTGACGAACTGGGTCATCAGTATTGTGTCTTTACTTTTATGCTTTACGCTTTCCTCTCAATATTACAACAAATTCAAACCAACAATATGGCACTTGCAAGGAAAATAAGAAATACTAATTGAAAAATAATGAACTTCACACTTTATTGATTATTAATGAACGCGGCTGAGAATTACAACCTTAATAAATACTTCCGGCATTGTTTATATCATATTGTTGTTGCAATAATTTTTTTTAATGATTTCACCATGTTTGTACTCTACGGATTATGAATCTAATATTGTGCTTTTTTATATTTGTTGAAACTTCTTTCTAAGGTGCAAATTAAATTATTTATGAATAATTAATCAGATTTTGTCCCTCACATAAGTTCGAATAATTTTATTGGAATAACTTTCTTGGCAGAGCATGTAATTTGCAACTAGACTCTTTATATAGTGATATGTTTAACGCATGGTAATTCGACGATTTCACATGTGAATTCAGTGATTATGCCTCCAGGGCTAATGAGTGTGGTAGCGCCCGAGCCATGGACGTTGGCTTTGACCCAGGATTTAGCTTGCTTGGGATAAAACATAGTTTTTTTAGGAAGGACATAATACTACCATCAACAATTAGGGCTAACAGTAGCCACGATGATGTGTCTTAGTGTTCAGTTATGCACTGGCGTCGTGGAATTTGGGAGAAAATGTCAATGGAGGCAGCACAAGAAACACGTCAACATCTACGAAAGAAGACCACTCTTTAAGAATGGGTAAGTAAGGGTTACACCCGAAAGCAGTGTGAACCAAGTGAAGGGAAATTTTTGTAAAAAATAAAAAGTACGATTGAAACATATTGCAAACACAAAAAATGTATACAAAGGCATTTATGCATTTAAGAAAACGCATTAGAAGTAGCTATAAAAAAACTCAATTCCGTGTAGAAAAATCGCATCAGAGATTCAAAATTTAACATGTCAACGAAATGCTAAAAACTATTAAAATACGACACTGTCCAACTTCTAAATGAAACACAAGACAACAAAATACATAATACGAATAAATTATGAAGTAGTTCAATGTTTTTATTTTTTTAGTAATTTAGTTTCTAATTTTTAGTTTTAATTTTAACTTTTAGTTTAAAATAAAAATTAAAATAAAAGAGTAATGGTCACCTATGCGGCCTCGATGACGCCAAATATATTGATCGATTATTTTTCGGCGATTTGGCCTTCGTGTGGGCGGCTGCGTGCTACCAAACGCCTACGCGATCTCGACTGTCATCATTTACATCACTATTTGATAGTAGAAAGTCCTACTTTATTTTAAAAACATGGCTTTCGAGAATTATTTCTACATATCTCTATAAATTTGAAATTTTAGATTAGATAAAATTCTTTTATGATATCAGAGTTTAATTAATTGGCACACGTCCTCCGTTCTCACATCAACTCATCCATATTAAATTGTCCAATTACTGTCCATCGGCCAAAAAAAATATATATAATGTAAATATTAATTTCACATTTTCCTATAAATTCAAATTTTTACATAAAATTAAATTATTTCATGTTGTATGGTAATGCGTGTTATTGTATATGCTATTAAAATACTCTCTTCGTTCAAATTTAAATTTCACACCCACTTTATTTTAAAATATTTTTCATTTATGATCTAAAAAATTAGTAAATTAATTTTTCTTAAAATGCGTATCCAATAAAATATGAAATAATTAATTCTAGATGGAGGGATTACTATATTTAAAAAAAAAAAAAGTTTCCACAAATTTGGTTCATTAGAAGACATAACGCATCCACATACAATATTTTAAATGAAGGGCAGTGTGTGTTCCACACAAAAGTAGAAAGGGGGAATTGGTTTATTTCTTATTGAGTAGTTCAAATGTAGCATATAATATGTGCACTATTTGGAGCGATGACATATACAACTTACATTGGATGAATGTCAGTGCCTTACTAATAAACCTTAATATGATTTTTTAACATGTACTCATAATGTGCCACTGCCGAAAGTGGAGAGAGAATTTCATCATTTGCATGACATTAAAATAGTACTCCCTCGGTCACTGAAAAGATTGCACACTTCATTTTACACACTTTTTCACACTTCATTTTACACACTTTTTAAAAAAAGTATGTAAAAAATAGAGTATTGAGGGTGATGTGTAAAGTTATATAATTAAAATAATGAAATTGATTGAATTTAATGTAAAAATAATGATATTTTGTGTAAATATGTGAATATTATGAGGATAAAGTTAAAGTAATTATTTTCATTTATAGGATGTGAAAAGTGTTGTGGGACAGACAAAAAAAGAAAGTGTGCAAAGTGTTTAGGGACAGAGGGAATATAATTAATAGTGTCATAATTCCCGGACCCAGGATTTTGGAGCTGACGTGAATGAAGATTATCGAATTATGTAGGATGTGAATCAATTTTATAGTGAAATTTATTTACATTTATTTTTTAATTTTATTTAAATAAAAGTTATATTAGTATCATTTTCAATTGTATAGTGAAACTAGATTTGTTAAGAGTTTAGACGTACCCGTTAAAATTGAGTTTTTTACTTATTATATTTTTAAAAGAGAAATGTCTTTTTGTCCTCTATGCCGGCAAAACAGTTGTGCCAATTTTTTTTTTTTTACCGCGACCAACATTTAAAAAAAAAATACAAGAAATATGCAATATTAGCAAGGGTACAAAGGCAAGGGGTACTATCCCTTGCTAAAGAAATGACATGTCAAATTATAATTGGACATGGAGATATAGTTAAAGGCATATACGATATCCAGATATTTATTTATTTATTATAAAAGAGAATGCTTATTAGCAAGGGTCATCTCTTACAAAAGATCTTCATTTTTTCAAATAAAATAAAACAACAAGAATTGTCCCTTGGTATTGAATAAAATAATCTTTTTCTCTTTCCAGAATTAAAAAGCAAGGGAGAACCCTTGCTATTGAAAAAATAAAATTTAACAGTAATAGTTGTCCCTTTTAATAGCAAAAGTTGTCCCTTGCTATTGAATAATTGCTTTTAATAGCAAAAGTTGTTCCTTGCTATTGAGGAATAGCTTTTTTCTGAAAATCCAAAAGACCCAAAAGACACTTCTAACTCTTTTAAGTATTTCGGAAATGGTTCAGATTGAACACTATGAATGCATGACATATTTAAAGCATAAATATGAATAAGAAATGATTAATATCAAGATGCAGCTCCAGCCAGAAAACATATATATAATATAATAAATTTATCAATATACTACTTATGTTATTACTATCAAGAAATAATTTGGCAAACATTGATACCTTTCAAATAGATAAATCCAACGGTAGAATACTGGTCCTCCAACTCGTGCCTCATAAGGAAGGTGAATAGCTAGGTGCTCCATTGAATCGAAAAATACCGGTGGAAATATTTTCTCTAGTTTGCATATTGTCTCTACAATAGACCTTTCTAGCATTTCCATATCACCAACCCTAATCTCAGATGCACACAAGGATCGAAAGAATTGACTAATCTCAGTCAACGCACCCCAAATACCATAAGGTAAAAAGTCACAAAAGATAATAGGCAACAATCTTTGCATAAACACATGACAATCATGACTCTTCATCCCGGTTATTCTGTTAGTGTCCAAATTAACACATCGAGATATATTTGACACATAACCATCAGGAAAACGTAGTTCTTTCAACCATTGACAAATTACCTTTCTTTGATCCTTGTGCAATGTGTAGGTAGCTTTTCTCATCACACGCCCTCCATCGGATAGAAATAACTCTCTTCTATTTGTGTGCAATTCAAGATCCATCCTTGCTTTAATGTTGTCCTTTGATTTACCAGGATCATCAAACACTGTGCTCTTGATATTCTCAAAGAAATTCTTCTCACAATGCATCACATCCAAGTTATGACGAATAAGAAGTGTTGACCAATACGGAAGCTCCCAAAATATACTTTTCTTTGTCCAGTTATGTGTGTGGCCAAATCCATCTAATGGTTCATACCCTTTGCCAAACTTGTTATCTTCAATTAGAATCACTAGCTCAAACATTTCTACACCGGATCTTCTCTCAAGGCATATGTCCTTCTTTGCTCGATTCTTGAAGAAATCGGATTTGTTTCTTCTGTGAGGGTGATTTGGGGGTAAAAATTATCGATGACAATCAAACCAACAAGGCTTGTGTCCATTTCGAAGTTGGAATGACTTGGTTCTTTCCATGCAATAGGGACACGACAATCGTCCATGTGTGCTCCAACCCGAAAATATTCCATAAGCAGGAAAGTCACTAATTTTCCATAAAACTGCCGCTCGCATTATGAAATTTTGTTTCTTGAAGCTGCAATAAGTAACTGCTCCTTCTCTCCATAACATGTTCAATTCATCAATCAACGGCCGAAGCATTACATCAATATTCACCCCTGGACTTTTCGGACCAGATATAATGAGACTAAGAAAAATGTGTTCTTGAGTCATGCATAAATCTGGTGGCAAGTTGTACGGAGTAACGAATACTGGCCAACATGAATATGGTTTTGCAGATGGACCATGATGGTTGAAACGATCAGTGCATAACCCTAATCATACATTACGAGGCTCTGCAGCAAATGCGGGATGAGTTTGGTCAAATTTCTTCAAAGCTTCACCACCGGCAGGATGAATAATATTTTTCGAATTCCCCGAACACTTCATATGCCAAGTCATGTGCTTTGCTATCTTCTGTGACATGTATAGCCTCTGTAGACGTGGAGTGATAGGAAAATACCATAGTTTCTTCCTTGCAATGTCTTTACCACGTGGATTGCTCTTTTCTTTGTACCTTGGTTCCTCACAAATTAGACAAAACATGAGTTGACTATTGTCCTTGTAGTACAAGAAGCAATTGTTTATACAAACATCGAATGTAACATGTTCGGGCCCAAGTTTCATCATCAGCTTCTTCACATCATTATAGTTATCCGGAAACTTATGTCTTTCTGCAATCGGGGTAACTTTTTTGCAACACTTGATGAAATTGTTCATGCCTGCAATTGATACATTATGTTGCACTTTGTAGCTTAAAAGCTCTGAAACCCATTGTAACAACGTATGGTCATTGCCTTCATAAATTGGACAATCTGTTGCACTCATTAAGTTGAAAAATACTTTTGCTTGACTATTCGGCTCTTCCGGTTCCCCGCTAGTTTCATGCTCACGAAATTGAGGAAATGCATCAAACACCATATCTCTATGTGAAAGAATACTTTCTTCCACTACTGGATCGGTGTTGCTAGAAGACTGACCCACATCATGATGTGAATAAACAGTATCAAGCATCTCACCATGACACATCCAAGTGTAGTAATTCTTCACAAACCCACGTTTGCACAAATGAATCCCAACAGTGTGATAGTCAAGATATCGTAAATTTTGACAATCCTTACATGGACATCTTATCAATCCTCCGCTATGATCACCATGATTCGAGAAAGCAAAATTTAAAAATTGATCTACTCCATCAGCAAACTCTTGACGTAATAAACCATTTTTTTCTAGGCTATTGTACATCCAACTCCTATATGTGTTCATATTTCTGTAGTGTAAAAGAAAGATTATGTATAAGTACTTTTTATTGAAAATATTTTCAAATAATTAAACCATAAATACATTAGATATATAATATGGTCACTGCATAAAAAAATTGAACAAAAAATATCATCACTCTATCTACGTAATCTTTAAAATAATAAAAGTTAAGAAGAAGAAAAAAACTCAAGAAAAATAACAATAATATTATCAAACACCAAAAATACATTATGCAATCAATATATACCAAAAAAAAAAAAACAAATTAAATATATACCAAAAAATGAAAAAAACAAATTAAACTGAGTGGATAATATTTATTAAAAAAATTAAGACATACCTTAATATTAAACAGCTCTCAACCTTCAAATTTTCATAGCATAATGAACAAGGAACCGAAAGAGAGGAAAATATGTTTAGAGACGAACTTATTCCATCATTGTTTTAATTGTCGTTCTACTTCCTGCAGAGTAATTAATTTAGTAAACAATAGCAAGAGATGTTCCTTGCAAAATTAATAAATATTAAAGTATCTCTTGTTATATTTATCCAAAATAATTGGCGGTCCATCCTAGGCGGGGGATTTAACTTTTTTTCATATTACTTTTAGCAAGGGATATCTCTTGCTACATCAATATGAATACTACACCATTAGTCTAGTCATTCACTCCTCTGCAGAAAATTAATGTTTTTGCAAGTAATGGTAAGGGATGCCCCTTGTATTTGTTCTTCTTTATTATATTTAAATAATGGCAAGGGGTGTCCCTTGCAAAAAGATGCTATATGAGCGCCAAACCAATTTCCGTATTTCTACAGGCGGGAGAATTGATTTTTTTCAGCAAACAATGACAAGGGACGCCCCTTGCAAAAATAATTTTATGAAATTTTGGGATAAATACGCAAGAGCAGACCCTTGGTATTAATTGTTAAATCTCCATATAAAGCACTCCCAACTCTCTCAGCTCCTAACTCTCAACCACTCAAACTTTAATTTTTTCTCAGACATCTCCTTCTTACTCAACCTCAAGAACTTTAATTCTTCAATCTTCTCCCTTCTGTGAATCTGAATCTTTTCTCCATTAATGTGTAAGTATTGTATCCAAATGAAGGTTATTCACATTTAATTCGTTATTATAGTTTTTTTTCTTTTTCTAATTTCAGATTTGATTGCAGGTATGGTAGATGAGTTTTAAAGTGTAAGTATTTTATATTTTTTTGATACATCTGTTTGTAAAGATCTTTTTCTTTATTAATCTTGTGTTTGAAAATTTATTTCTTCATTTGAAAAAATTATTTAAAATGTCACCACCTCTCTTCTATTTTCCAAGAGTTATTCCATTATTTTCTTTCTCATCTCTTATATATTATTATGTTTTTTATGACATATAATTTTTTTCATGTTTTTTTTGCAGGACTCTAAATATTACATCCGTGGGAAATTTCATTCTAAATACATATTTTCTACTATTTACTCTCCCTTTTTGTATGTTCTATAAATTTAAGTGTTATTGTTTATGTATAATTAATATTTGTGTTATTCTACTTAGTCATTGCAACATTTAATTATGGTCTAATTAGTTAGTGTTATATTTTTATGGTTAAGTATTTTTATTTTAAATTAGGACTTTGATATGCACATTATTAACAAATTTAAAAATGGTAGAAAATTTTCATAACTAAATATTTTTTATAGCATAATTATATAAAAATAATCTTAATAAGATGTGTACGATCCATTATTGGTGTGTTTTGTATGATTAAATTTTTTTTTTATAAATGTAACAACTAAAGGCAAGGGCCAATGCTTGCTAAAGATGTAAAAATTAATACCGGTTAAGGGGTAAGGATAAAACAAAACATAACAATAGCAAGGGTCAACTCTTGCTTATATATTATTACCAAAGAGAACAATAGCAAGGGTCATTCCTTGCGTATGAATAGTGAGAGTTGATATAACAATAGCAAGGGTCATCCCTTGCTTTATGTTAAATAATAGCAAGGGCCATCACTTGCTTTATGTTTAACAACAGCAACAGCTGTCCCTGACAAAAAAGGCGCGTGGGTTTTCAATTCTGTCTTTGAAAATTTAGCAACAAAACAAAATAGCAAGAGTTGTCCCTTGCTATATAGTTAATAATAGCAAGGGTGGTCAACACCCCTTGCTAATGTTTTATTAGCAAGACCACTTATACCAAGAAACCAATGACAAGGAGTAGCCCTTGCTGATTCTAATAGCATGGGGGTCAAACACATTTAGCAAGAGATTCATCCTTGCCATTAGTCTCAGTTTTTTGTAGTGTTTATTGTAATTTAAATCACAATTTTTTTAAAGGTAGAGTGTTTTAATATAATCAATTACAATACTTCTTTCTACTATGAGTATATGATTCATTATTTTGTTTCGCTATAGATCGGAACCGTAATTACAGCAAGAGGGAGACCACTTGAAATTGCATTTTATAACCGCACCACAATCGAAACTACAATCTCCACAAGAGAGGAATCATCACACCACCCCAAAGGGGATCAATATAAGAAAAAAAAAATTCTCTGAGTGTCTCGAACCCAAGATTTCAAGGTAACTATGAGTTATCCACATTTGACAATCACGATCATTTTTTAGTTAAAAAAAGCTTTAAGTTTTTTTTTTTTTGCAATTAAGATTTATGGGCAGATATATATATATATATATGCCTCTAACCCAAAACTTACATGGTGCCTACATATCAATTGCCCATAAAAAAACTTAAATTGCATTGTAAAATCTTAAAGTCCTTATTACAATTTAAATCATGACATAATTTTCTGAAATTGCATTTTAAGCTGAATTTTTGGATCTTATTGAAAAAAATTCAACTTAACTTTTTTAAAAAAAAAATTATTTAGGGTAACAAACACATTTGTCTCCGAATGTTGTTTATGTAGTGTCTATATGACAATGACCCACTACAAAAATTAAATTTCATGTCAAAACTTAAAATTGAACATTCGAATACAAAATAATAATTTTTTAAAATTGATTCACTTTTTATGCACACTCAAATGTACATAATTGTTGGGACAATCTGAGTATTTTGATTAGATCCTAAAACCCCTGATGAATTTGCCTAAGTACAGTTGTTCAGGTTTGTCTAGTTCAGGATAGTCAGGTTAGGAATTCAGTTCAGGGGGAACACGCTGAAGACTGAAGAATATTGGACTCGACCCAATTTACTGAAGTCTGATGTGCAATCCATCCTGAAGAAGTCAGAGTCAGTCTTGCTGAAGATTGCCTGAACTGAAGCTGAGGAACGAAGCCTGATGATCCGTCCTGAAGACAATCCTGAAGTACCATTGGCTGATGTTTCTACTGAGTACTCTAAGCATACTCAGGACAGAACTTAGTCAGTGAAGAGTAAGTGTAACCTATCAGGCTGTGCTGAATGCACATAAGACCTGACTCAGGCCTTGGTTTAGTTTACCTGAATCATGTAAGTCCAAAGCAAAACGGTTACACATACTGGGCTGAATAACCTATCAGGCTGTGCTGAATGCACATAAGATCTGACTCAGGCGTTGGTTCAGTTTACCTGAATCATGTAAGTCCAAAGCAAAAAGGTTATTTATGCTATGGGACAAGAGACAAAGAGAATGTCAGTAAGACTCCAATAAGATAAACATTCAGGCTGAGTTATTTACAAGAGACACAGAGTATTGAATGTACGAGGAAGGACAAATGTCTGAAAGTCAACTAGCCATTAGAACGGAAAGCCAATGATCTTTCGACACGTATGTACGGAGTCTGCGCAGCATTTAATGTGGCATTTAATGCGTCTCAGAGTTGCAGGCGGCGGGACAAACTTGCCAGATTAAGCATGGCGATTAGGTCAAACAGTAATTCTAGACTGCAACCACCCTAAAATAGGAAAGATTTGATTTGATCTCCTCCAACGGATCTATTTTGAATCTTGCCTATAAATATGGAGAGCCTTGCACCCATTCAAGGCTAACGGGAAATTTCCAAGCGAAAGCTCTCAAGAATCCAAGCACTCAAAGCATACTATAAACAACACTCTACAATTAAATTTCCCTAGTGTTGTAGTAGGATTCTCTCTGTATTTGCTTAGATCGATAGCTCTAATATTTAACATTGTTTTGTACTGCTAGAGCTATCTTAGTTGGAAACCAAGAATACCAAACCACTCAGGGTGTGAGATTGGTTGGTTAGAAGGACTGGGACTTGTAAAACGCCTAGGGGTCAGTTCCTAAGAGAGGAAGTTGGCTATTCGTGTCCCTTGGCACGTAAAACCTAAGTACCAATCCTCAGGGTTTTGAGGATAGCTTCCTGTTAAATCAGGCCGTGGACGTAGGAGTTGGTTATCTCCGAACCACGTTAAAAAGACCCTTGTGTGCTGATTTACTGTTTTGTTCAGGATCATAACTGTCATCATACTAAACTGAACATTCTGCATTGTTTTTATATTCAGGATTGAATCAATCATCCTGAATCCTAATTCTGTGCACTCAGCCTTAACCACCAATTTACTAAGCAAACTCAGAGAAAATGTTTTCAGAAACTAAAACGAGTAGAAACTAAGGGCTCACTTTCCGCACGTACTCTAGGTCACTAAGATAGTAGTCCAACTGACTTGCTTCCGAGCAGTCAGTAGGTTTGTTATCTCTACTGAGCTTCCGAGCACTTTACTCACACTCAGCTTATCTGACTCGTTACTGAACTGTCCCTGCTGCCTCTATGGACCTTCAGCATACTGAGTAATTCAGGGAATCCTGACTGAGAGTGTAAGAGCAATTTTCTGAGTCTTTCAGAAAAATCTTACATCAGTGTATTCCCCCCCATACACTGATTATACTTGTTTCGGGATCAACAAGTGGTATCAGAGCAGTGGTTCAAAAGATCACTGACTTTGTTTACCAACAGTTTCTGAGGAGAAACTTTTGGTGGTCTACTAAACTGATCTTGTTTCTGAAAACTGCATATCATGGCATCCGGTTCTAAACGCCTCGAGGGCAATCTTCCTGAATTCTCTATTGATAATTATGACTATTGGAAATTCAAGGTACTCGCACATCTCTATTCCATCCATGATCAAATGCCTTTGGTGATTGAGCAAGGTCCGATCAAATTCATGAGGAATCTTCAGATGACCTGGCCCGTTGCTGGCAATGTCCCTGTTCCAGCTGCCGGAGATGAAGAAGTGGAGAGGTCCGCACTTAATTCTGATCAGATTAAGCAAATCGAACTGGATAATGTTGCTAAGAACATTATACTCCACACCGTTTCTTACGAGAATTCGGTCAGGCTCATGCACCTGAAGACGGCAAATGAGATCTAGGATGCCTTGAGAGAGATGAGTGAGGGATCAGAAAAGATCAAGGAGAACAAGAGTGATCTTGCAATCAGGAAGTTTGAGGCCTTCCAGATGTTAGAGGGAGAGTCCATCGATCAGATGGAAGCTCGGTTCATTAAGATGATGAACGAGCTAGCAACCCTTGGGAAGGAGTTTCCCAAGAGGGAGGTATCTTCTAAAATCCCGAACTGTCTCCCTGAAAGATGGGACACAGGAGTGATCTTGTTGAAAAACACTCAGGATCTCACCAACATTACTCACTCTCACCTATTCTCAGAGTTAAAGGCTCTGGAATTCGACCTCGATAAGAGGAAGAAGAAGGGTGTTGTCAGTGAAGAAGTTAGTGAGGAGAAGACACCTGAAAAGGAAAAGAGTGTAGCTCTTAAAGCTACTCCTGAGCCTGAGGCTGGATCTGGTTCTAAGTCTCTGAAGGACATGAACAAAGATGAGCTGGCCTTGGAATACAGCCTGATGGCGCGGTGTTTCGAGAAACTGAACTCTCGATTCAAAAGGTATAAGAAATTTTATACTGATAGTCGTGATCGCAGGTACTCCAGCCCCAGGAGATCGAGCCCCCGAAAAGAAGAAATGAGGGGTTCAGATTCCAGGAGAGATCGCGATGAGCCTGAGCGGCGAAGAGATGAGAAGAGGAGAGATGATGAGCCCAGGAGATCCAGTTCCAAACCTGAACGATCATCAGGGAGTAGGAGGGAGTCATCAGATAAAAGGTACACTGACAAGAAGTTTGCTTCTGATGTAGATCAGTGCTACCACTGCAAAAAGACCAGACATTATCAGTATGATTGTCCGGAGCTCAGTGCTCGTGAGCGAGAGGATCGGAGAGCTAAGAGAGAGCCCAGGGCATCAGACCAGAGAGCTTTGCTTGCTGAGGATTCCTCAGATTCAGACGGCCCAGGACGCCGGTCCCCTGAACTCTTCTTTGATGAGGAGTATGATGACCTCTGCCTGATGGCAGATGATGAGGTATGTTCTTCTGCCTCTTCTCCTGATCACGCACCTGAGCTTAGCTCAGACTCGGCAGGAGAACTCGACCTTCAGCTCGCTCTAGAGCAATTGATGGTTGACTTCTCAAGGCTGCAGGAGACTTATACTCACACAGTGGATGTGAATGCACAACTGAGTGGGGAGAACGATCGGTTAACTGAGTCTCTCAGAGTGAGAGATACTGAGGAAGCCCTCAGATTAGTACATCTTCAGGAAGAGTTGCTTCATGCTCGGAACAAGCATGATGAAGCTCCACTGGAGGTGGAAAGACTGAAGGGTGTAATCAGCTCGCTGATTGAGACTCGTGACACTGATTTGTTCCTCGCTCAGGAACAGCTGATGATTGAGCGAATTGCTCTAAGAGTAATGTTCGAAACTGAGTGGCAAGCTCGCCTTTGTGCTGAGCAAATTGCTTGGGATCTTGAGCTGATCTCAAAAGAGAAAGCTCATGAAGAGTTGGTGCTTCAATACACCACTGAAATTGAGGACCTGAAAGAATCAAATGGGCATCTTGAGGTTAAGCTGAAGAAGTTACACACATCTACCCAAGTGGTTGATGAGTTAACAAGTTTCTCTCAGCTGACTGATGGTGCTAAAGCTGGGTTAGGCTATGATGCGACCCAAAGGGCAAGAAGAAGAGAGGTGCTTCAGGGAGCAACTCTCAGAAGAAGTTTGTCCCTGCCAAAACTGATGACAAGAGCCCAAGTGTTGCTCATCAGGATAAAGGCAAAGGGAAGGAGAAAATGCCTGCTGAACCTGTCAGGTAAAGGACTGAGGAACCAAGGTCAAAACCTAAGGGAAAGGCCAAGGCTCCTCATCCTAAGTCGAGGAAGATAGACCAAGGGAACTCCAAGGCTCAGCCTAAGAATCCTCAAGCTGGAAAGAACTCCGCCCCTTGCACTTCTCAGGCCCAGCCTAGAAATGCTCAGGGTGGAAGGAACTCCAGTCAGAGGAGGTCTCAGGTAAAGCCAAGGACTACTGAGGTCCAGACTCCTCAGGCAGGGCACAGAGTCCATTAGGAGCATCACAATCCTCAAAGGAGAAGGACAAACCAGGTGGCCTCTGAAAGGCAACGGAGACCTGACTCCGATAACACTCAGACCAGACCTCAAGTGCCAAGAGGTCAGGCTCGAGCTGCTCCTTCTCAGGACAGACCCCAGCCCAATGCACGCAGGCCAAAGAGGAATAAGAGGCCCGCCCCCAGGAATCAATCCAGGGCTCCTGAAACTCAGGCTGACACCCATACACCCTCAACTTCCCAGGCACCAAGGAAGAAGAGGACTGTGTATGTTGATGTTTCTGGGAGACAGGTTTACACTTCTGAGGCCATCAGAATTGTTAAACAAATCTGGACCCCGAAGGGTTTGGCTGACTCTGTAGGACCCAATACGAGATGGGTACCTGAGGCCTGATTCTTTTCAGGTCGCTGCTGGCTACAATAAGAACAAGGAGGATCTGTTGAAGGACTGGTACTTGGACTCAGGATGTTCCAGGCACATGACCGGATTTCGTGATCTCCTTCAGGATTATGTAGCTCAAGAAGGCCCGCAGGTAACATTTGGTGATAACTCTAAGGGTTTCACCAGGGGATTCAGAACCCTTGTTGTTGGCTCTGTCCGTGTACTGAATGTATCATATGTTGAGGGACTGAGACATAACTTACTCTGGGTCAGTCAGTTCTGTGACCGAGGATATAGTGTAGAATTTAAATCTAACATGTGTCTTGTGAAGGACAAATCTACACTACATGTTCTGATTACAGGTATCAGGAGGGGCAATGAATATTTTGCTGACTTCAAGAGCAGTCCTCCTGAAACTTGTTTGGTCGCTAAGAGCTCCTCTGAGCTCAGTTGGCTTTGGCATAAACGCCTGAGTCACTTAAACTTCAAGATTATTAACAAAATTTCTAGACTTTCTCTTGTAGATGGTCTACCAAATGAAGTTTTTAGCAAAGACCACGTGTGCGGAGCATGTCAGGAAGGCAAGAAAACCAAAGCCTCATTCAAAGAGAAAGAAGCCTTCTCCACTGACAGAGTGCTTCAGCTCCTGCACATAGATCTCTTTGGTCCAGTTACTCCTGTCAGCATAAATGGTAGGAAATATACCCTTATTGTTGTTGATGATTATTCCAGGTATACATGGGTTATTTTCTTGCTGAACAAGAAGGAGACTCAGGTCAAGCTTCCGGAGTTACTCAAGCAATTGAGTACTGAACAGGGTCAGAGCATAGTCAGGATCCGATCAGATCGAGGAACTGAGTTTATAAACTCTATTATAACTGACTTTTGTACTAACCATGGTATAGCTCATGAGACTTCTGCAGCTAGGACCTCTCGGCAGAATGGGGTAGCTGAAATAAGGAATCGGACCCTGAAGGAAGCTTCCAGGACCATGTTGGCAGAGTCAGGATTGCCCAAGAAGTACTGGGCTGAAGAAATCAATACTGCTTGCTACACTCAGAACCGATCTATGCTGAACAAACAACATGCTCAGACACCTTATGAAACTTGAAACAAAAGGAAGCATCGCATCTCTTATTTCCATATCTTTGGGTGTAAGTGTTTCATCCTGAACAATGGGAAAGACCAGCTGAAAGCCTTTGATAGCAAATCTGATGAGGGATTTTTCTTAGGATACTCCTCAGTCAGTAAAGCTTTCAGGGTGTACAACTATCGGACTCTTTGTGTGGAGGAAACACCTCATGTTGTGTTTGATGAGACTGCATCAGTGCGTATAAAATAGGTTCCGAGTCCTGACACTGAGGGGGTTACCAAGAGAGTAACAAGACTGAGTCTGAAAAATCCTGAATTCAAGATCAAACTTGTCAGTGCTCCCAAAGGATGGGATGATGATGATGAAGATCAGGATGGACCTCAGGCCAACCCTCAGCAAGCCCCAGCCTCGGAGAATGTTGAGTCTCAGACGGAGGGACAGACTCAACCTGAGGTACGTACTGTCGGTGATGATGCTTCTGCACCTGAGACAGTTACTGAGTCCAACACTGTAGGGGGAAACAATGTCTCTAATGTTGCCCAACCCTCGGAAAATGACTCAGTATCCCCTGTTCTTGCTCGTTCCGCTTCTTTGCCTGTTATTGTCGAGACTAATGTTTCAGGATCAGGCGAGGGGACGTCAGCAACTCCCAGTGCTCCCGTCAGCAGGACGTGGTGGCTAGATGATCACTCATTGGCTGATATCATTGGTGATATCAATGAGGGGGTCAGAACGAGGTTGTCCTTTGGCGAGAGTGCTATGTTTTGTTATTTCCTGAGTGATCAGGAACCTAAGATCATAAAAGAAGCTCTTGCTGATCCCAACTGGATCCTAGCCATGCAGGATGAGCTCAATCAGTTTGAGCGGAATCAGGTTTGGGAGTTAGTTGAGAGACCTAGGCGTCAACATCTTATTGGCACCAAGTGGGTTTTTAAGAACAAGAGGGATGAAAAGAATGTTGTTGTCAGGAATAAGGCCAGACTAGTGGCAAAGGGTTACTCTCAGGCCAAAGGAATAGACTATGATGAGACCTTTGCTCCGGTCGCAAGGTTGGAAGCAATCAGGTTGTTTCTGGCATATGCAACATTCAAAAAATTCAAAGTGTATCAGATGGACGTGAAGAGTGCTTTTCTAAATGGTGTACTGAATGAGGAGGTCTATGTTGAGCAACCTCCAGGGTTCGAAGTTGGGAATAAGGTATATCACCTGAAGAAAGCTCTTTATGGCCTAAAGCAAGCTCCGAGAGCTTGGTATGATACACTATCCCAATTCCTGATAGAGCACGGGTTCGTGAAAGGAACAGTGGACAGGACCCTCTTCCGGATATCCGAAGGGGAGGACATTCTCTTGGTTCAGATTTATGTGGATGACATAATATTTGGATCTCCTAATCTGAAGCTTTGTGAGAAATTCTCTAAGCCATGACTGGGAAATTTGAAATGTCAATGATGGGAGAAAGGAATTTCTTTCTGGGTCTCCAAGTCAGGCAAACTGACTCTGGAATTTTCATAAATCAGTCCAAGTATGCAAGGGACTTGATTCAGAAATTCGGAGTTCAGTCTAGCAAAGTCTCACGTATTCCAATGAACACAAATGAGAAGCTGGATCCTGACAAAGAAGGAGTCTCAGTAAATCAGACTGAATATAGGGCACTGATTGGATCCTTATTGTACCTGACTGCAAGTCGTCCTGACATCACTTATGCAGTCGGAGTTTGTGCAAGGTATCAGTCTGATCCAAAGAAGAGTCATCTAGAGAGTGCCAAAAAGATACTGAAATACTTGAGAGGTACAGTCAATTTAGGACTTTGGTATCCCTCTGATGACAAATGCAGATTATGGAGGTTGTAGGCTTGATAGGAAATCAACTACAGGCACATGTCAGTTTCTAGGGAGTAAACTGATCTCTTGGTTTTCTAAGAAGCAAACCAGTGTTGCAACGTCTACTACTGAGGCTGAGTATTTGGCGGCAGGGAGTTGTTGTTCTCAGATACTTTGGCTGAAACAACAACTGAGAGACTACCAAATTGAGGCCACTGAAGTCCCAATTTATTGTGACAATAATAGTGCCATTGCCATATCCCAAAACCCAGTCTTACACACAAGGTGTAAGCATGTAGACATCAGGCATCACTTTATCAGAGATCATGTTGAGAAGAAGGACATCAGGATGGAGAGAGTCCCTACTGATAAACAGAGAGCTGACATTCTGACTAAGGCTTTGCCTGAAACCAGGTTTGTTGAGTTATCAGTAGAGTTAGGACTCCTTGACCCAGGCTTAGGAGATTCAATTTGAATCTCTAATTAGAATGCACAAGGTCATGAGGAATGACTAACTAGGACTCAGGATGAAGGAATCTCAGAGAGAATGTGAATGGTTGTAGGGGGAACATTCAGTATGAAAAGGATGATCAGTATAGACTGACTAAGATTCAGGACACCGACCTCAGGGCTTGTCACCCTGATAGATCACATGTGGTATCAGTCAGAATACAAATCTGACTGACTGGTATGTTTCCTGATTTTCTTACAGTCATCATATCTTGCTTGCATCATTCTTGATATTGTTTGTCATATTGTCAAATCAATTTATTTTGTCATTTAATCCCAGCCATTCATTTAATATTCAGTTATTATTTAATGAAAATTATTTGAATTTAATACGGATATGCTCTGACGCACATTTAATGCACAGAGGGCGGGAACAGTTTTCGATAAAAGTGTTGACTCATTACTTTTGAAAACCGAGGAGTCTTCATGCATCTTGTGTTTTAATCTTAACCATTGAATCTCATAAGTCATAATTTTCTGAGCCATCCGATTAAAACTGGATTTTAGTATAAATAAGGGAAGTTTTTGTTATTGCAACCTTTACGCACTCAAATCTTTTCTTGTTATATTTCTCTCTGCAAACCGATTTTCTTCAAATCTTCAAAATTTCATCTATGGCTTCACCTTCTGTGGAATCATTCTTTGGAAACCTTTTCCATATAAGAAACGAAATCCACTGGGAACCATTTGGAGATGTAACATCTAATCATCCTGACATCTTACCTGTGAAGGAGCTTTTTGAAAATGCAGGTCTTCTGCAATTTATCACAGCAAGACCTCAGAGACTCCATCCCCATCTTGTTGCTGCCTTCTATCTCAAAATGGCGCAGAACAAGGATTCACAGGAGTGGGAGACGTGCATTCCCCTGACTTCTTGTGTGAAGGGGAAGGATGGTGAAGATGAGATGACCAGGAGGTGGGTCACTCTCAATATCAGACAGAAGATCAAGGAGGTTTTTAATCTTCCCCACTCCGGACGAAGCCCTATCGACTACGGGTTTGGGACTGAGAAGGATTATCTTCAGTCTCTCTACAATGGAGATGTGGTCCTGAAGTCGGGCCTGAACAAGTTCCTTCTGAGGACTGAGAATCGTCACTTCTTCGACCTGACTAGTCAGGGAGTGATGGGGATTGCTGGAGGGCTGGAGCAAATCTCCCGGCCAAAATTATATACGATGATGGCAATCTCTGACGCCTCAGAGCACAACTTTAACTGGGAGGATTACATCCTCCAATTGCTGGTAGCTTAGACCAACAAAATCAAATACTCACCGGAGGGTCAGGCGACTTTTGAGGCTAAAATGCACTTTGGCACCAAGATTTCTCTGATCTTGGAGACCCTGGATCTCGGTGATGTGGATCAGGCCCAATCACTCGAGATTCCAGCGAAGATCGATCTCGTCAGAGCCTACTCCGGTGATACTGGCACTAAGAAGAGACCAAGGACCCAGAAGAAGAAGGCTCAGGCGAGCATGACTGGAAGAGTCAAGGCTCAGGCGGGCAAATCTTCAGGGGCCGATATTGCGAAGCCATCGGAGGACAAACCCAAGCCCTCAGGACCCAAGCAACAGAAGCTGACATTTTTATATCCGGGGTCAGAGGAGCGAAAGAAGAAGCTCGTGGAAGAGAAGGCTGCTGAAGAAGTGATTCAGCATGCAACTCCGGAGAGGGAATCAGCTCAGGCTGCTCTTGAAATCGCCCCTATCTCTGCCGTTCTGGATGTTGCACCCTCTGATCCAAATCCACTGATCCTTGACATTGCATCAACTTATCAGGGTTTGGAGGCCCACTCAGGTAAGGATCAGGGGGAACCTGCTCAGGAGGAAGGAGTTCAGAAGGAGGTTACTGAAGCAGTTCAGGCTGAGGTTCCATGGCCATTCCCTGCGCCTGATGAGAACACATTGCCAGACTTTGAAATAGTGGCAAGGGGAACGGCTGCGGAGATGGTGGAAAATAGGTTTCCTGACCTCTCATATGCTTAGAAGGAGGCGGTTGTGCAACTTCGCACCTACGCCATGATCAGGAATGCCACCTGGCCTGAACTCAGTCAGCTCGGAGAGTCGAGAGGATGGGACAAAATGGCTGAATCAGAAGCTGCTCTCTTTGATCACTTTGACGTGAACTTTCTACATCACCTGATCAAGATGGTGGACTTTATCAGAACCGTCCGACGCATCTATCCTGAGCCCGAGCCTCAGAGAGTAGAGAAGGAGAAGGAAGCTGAGAAGGAGGTAGTTGTGATTGCTGATGATACTCAGCAAGGTGGCACTGAAGGGGTCAGTGCACCGGCCGATGAAGCACTCCTGGGACCTGGGACTACGGAGGCTTCAGGAGAGGGTCCAACAGGTCTGATCCGAGTCAAAGGAAAATGGATCACCCCAGAGTCATTATATGTTCAGAGCTCCTCACGAGCTCTTGCCAATCTTCACAGAAGGGTAATCCTCGTCGAGCAAAAAATAAGTCGGGTTGGTTCAAATTTTGAAGTTCTAAATAAGAAGATGCATAGACTGGATCGAGACCTGAACGAGATGGGATCGGATATGCATGCTGCAATCGACCTTCTCGGAGAAGTTCGGACACAACACTCAGTAGATCTCACTGTTATTACTGAGCAAGTAAAAGGGGCCATTCAGAGCTACAATCAAATGGTCTCTGATGCTCAAACTCAGCAGGAGAACAAGCTTACCACTTTTCTTGATCAACAACTGCCTGAAAGAATTGATCAACTGGTTGATGAAAAGCTGGCCAAGCTGAAGGCTGAACTGAAGGAGGAGCTGCTTGGTGAAATGTCCGCACAAGAGAAAATGGAGATTGTCTCTGCCTTGGAAAACCGAATGACGAGCTTCAAAGAACGGCTGAAGAATGAACATAATTCAGCTGTTGATAAACTCAGTGTTGATCTGAGAGTGATGGCAGGGCAGATAGGGCAACTGCAAGCAAAGCAGACTGAGATGGACAGTCAGTTCACTCTATTGGCGGAGTCAGTAAACGAGGTTGTTGGCCGAATCAACAACGATGATGCCAAAAAGGGGGAAGGGAAGAAGCAAATCACTGCTGGAAAAGCCAAGAAGAAGGACTTCCCCCTGAACTGAAAGCTGCGGACAGAAAAAGGACTAGGTCCGTAGCTGCCATCGAAGCTGCTGAAGGTTCAGATCCGAAGAGGTTGAGGTCCTCTGAGGATCCCGCTCTGGAACCTTTGTATAAGGAGATGGAGGAACAAATGCACCCTGGGATGATAACTCAGAAGAAGATAGTGATGACTGAGACAGAGAAGATAGCGAAGATGAAGGAGATTTCGCTGCTCAGTCAGATCCAACGATTAAAAGAGTTCAATGAGTACCTGACTTCGCAGGTTCAGAAGAAGAAAACTGTGCCTTCTGGATCTCGAACAAAGACTCAGAGGAAGATGGTGATCAGTCCAGGTCAAAGTCCTCCTCCACTTCATTTTGTTGAGGATTTCATTCCGATAGAGATGTTGGAGGTATGGATTCCAATCCGGAATAGGTGGGCTTACCTATTCTATGTGGTGGGGTTATGGGACGATCAATCTGAAGACAAAGACGTCATACTCCATCACTGGATGGCACAGGAGCATCCGGATCTATGGGCTGAAATTATCAGACATGCAGACACTGAAGGTGTAGAGATTGCTCCTCCGGAATTCATTAAGTACCCTCCTCCACTCTTCAGGAACTCCAAGCAACTGGACCGGAAAGCAATATCTGAAGAAGTCGTCAGGGTAGGACGCGCTGCCGGGGCCGTTGGTGATCGGAACAGGATGAAGCAGGTCCTGAACCGAGTCTTGGAGATGTATGAAATTCCTCAAGCTGCTTGGAATAAGGATGAAGATTAGATCAGGAAATAGTTGTTCAGGAATTGTAATAGCTTCAGGATAAATGTAACTCTTATATCAATCAATGAAGTTATTTCATCTTCCTGAGTACAACTTCTTGTTGACACCTGAATTTACTTTTCTGAATCCTTATCAAGAACTGTACTAACCCATTTCTTGTTTTCATCTTATACACTAAGTACCTAGTTTGTCGGGTGGTACTAAGTTGTTTTCACTGACTAAGTCAGTTGATTGTATAGATGAATAGAAATTCGCTTAAGGGTTTTGGCATCATCAAAAAGGGGGAAATTGTTGGGACAATCTGAGTATTTTGATTAGATCCCAAAACCCCTGATGAATTTGCCTAAGTACAGTTGTTCAGGTTTGTCTAATTCAGGATAGTCAGGTTAGGAATTCAGTTCAGGGGGAACACGCTGAAGACTGAAGAATATTGAAGTCGACCCAATTTACTGAAGTCTGATGTGCAATCCATCCAGAAGAAGTCAGAGCCAGTCTTGCTGAAGATTGCCTGAACTGAAGCTGAGGAACGAAGCCTGATGATCCGTCCTGAAGACAATCCTGAAGTACCATTGGCTGATGTTTCTACTGAGTACTCTAAGCATACTCAGGACAGAACTTAGTCAGTGAAGAGTAAGTGTAACCTATCAGGCTGTGCTGAATGCACATAAGACCTGACTCAGGCCTTGGTTTAGTTTACCTGAATCATGTAAGTCCAAAGAAAAAAGGTTACACATACTGGGCTGAATAACCTATCAGGCTGTGCTGAATGCACATAAGATCTGACTCAGGCGTTGGTTCAGTTTACCTGAATCATGTAAGTCCAAAGCAAAAAGGTTATTTATGCTATGGGACAAGAGACAAAGAGAATGTCAGTAAGACTCCAATAAGACAAACATTCAGGCTGAGTTATTTATAAGAGACTCAGAGTATTGAATGTACGAGGAAGGACAAATGTATGAAAGTCAACTAGCCGTTAGAACGGAAAGTCAATGATCTTTTGACACGTATGTACTGAGTCTGTGCAGCATTTAATGTGGCATTTAATGCGTCTCAGAGTTGCAGGCGGCGGGACAAACTTGCCAGATTAAGCATGGCGATTAGGTCAAACAGTACTTCTAGCCTGCAACCACCCTAAAATAGGAAAGATTTGATTTGATCTCCTCCAACGGATCTATTTTGAATCTTGCCAATAAATATGGAGAGCCTTGCACCCATTCAAGGCTAACGGGAAATTTCCAAGCGAAAGCTCTCAAGAATCCAAGCACTCAAAGCATACTATAAGCAACACTCTGTAATTAAATTTCCCTAGTGTTGTAGTAGGATTCTCTCTGTATTTGCTTAGATCGATAGCTCTAATATTTAACATTGTTTTATACTGCTAGAGCTATCTTAGTTGGAAACCAAGAATACCAAACCACTCAGGGTGTGAGATTAATTGGTTAGAAGGACTGGGACTTGTAAAACGCCCAGGGGTCAGTTCCTAAGAGAGGAAGTTGGCTATTCATGTCTCTTGGCACGTAAAACCCAAGTACCTATCCTCAGGGTTTTGAGGCTAGCTTCCTGTTAAATCAGGCCGTGGACGTAGGAGTTGGTTATCTCCGAACCACGTTAAAAAGACCTTTGTGTGCTGATTTACTGTTTTGTTCAGGATCATAACTGTCATCATACTAAACTGAACATTCTGCATTGTTTTTATATTCAGGACTGAATCAATCATCCTGAATCCTAATTCTGTGCACTCAGCCTTAACCACCAATTTACTAAGCAAACTCAGAGAAAATGTTTTCAGAAACTAAAACGAGTAGAAACTAAGGGCTCACTTTCCGCACGTACTCTAGGTCACTAAGATAGTAGTCCAACTGACTTGCTTCCGAGCAGTCAGTAGGTTTGTTATCTCTACTGAGCTTCCGAGCACTTTACTCACACTCAGCTTATCTCACTCGTTACTGAACTGTCCCTGCTGCCCCTGTGGACCTTCAGCATACTGAGTAATTCAGGGAATCTTGACTGAGAGTGTAAGAGCATTTTTCTGAGTCTTTCAGAAAAATTTGATATCAGTGTATTCCCCAGTGTTTTCATAACCGAACCGGTGACCAAACCGGACAAGGCACCAGTTCACGGTTCAACCGGTCCAACCGGTTGGATCGGCGGTTCAACCGTTAAAATAATTTATACCTATTTTTTAGTATTTTATATGTTAAATAAAATAAATATCCACTTGTAAAATTAAATAAAAATAATAGAGTCATAAAATAACAATACAAAATACAAAAGAGACAAAATAACTCAATCAAAATAGATTTTCTTTAATATCTTCTTAGTTCTTCAACAGTTGAGTTTTTTTTCTCTGAAAAATAAGTTTTTGGGTTTTGGTTTGATTAGGATTAAGAAGATAAATAAAAATAAGTAAAAAGTATAAATATAAATATTTTAAAAAAAAAAGACCGGTTTAACCGGTTCAGCCCGGTTTTGAGCGGTTCTGACCGATTTTGAGCGGGTTTGACCGATTTTGAACGGTTCAACCGTAAAAACGGTTTTTTGTGAGTAACCGGACCGGTTCCGTGACCGGTTCCCGGTTCAACCGGTTGAACCGGCCGGTTCGGTCCGGTTCTGAAAACAGTGGTATTCCCCCCCCCCCCCCATACACTGATTATACTCGTTTCGAGACCAACAATAATCGATGTTATAGTTAGACAATGACCAAACTAAATATTGAACCAAGGAAAATACATGCTAGACAAGTTTATCATGCTTTTTAAAATAAAATAAAAAAAGATAAAAAGACGAATTTGGGCTCCTACTTTCTAATGGTTCAACAAAAAATATTAAAATAGTAGGTGGACTAATCTAACATTTCTTAAGAGTGCACAGAATTGGTGTATGCTTTGGAAGTTATTAACTATGCAAGTCTTGAAGCTCCCAATGAGTGTATCCTTTCAATTTATTTCAATGAAATCATGAATTAGATTCTCTCAAACCTCACTTGAATCATGAACTCTCATTCTATGAGTTAAATGATTTCTATGAAGTATTCTAATCCTAGCATTTCTTAATTTCAAATGAGTGCAACCAAAATATTCAATAGTTCAATCATTATCTCACTATTCATTAGCAAATACATTTTATGTGTTGCATGCATTAATTAATTTATAATTATTTACATTATACGTATTTTAATTATTATTGTGTTATTTATAAATTGTGTGTATTTCATATTATTCATGTGGTTTTGTTTTATTTTTAAAAATATTGAATTATATATAAATATACATATACACACGAGTAGGGGTGGAGCAAATACCGAAAATACCGGTATACCGTACTTACCATACCGAAAAATACCGAATTTATCGAAAATTTCGGTATACCGAAAATTTCGGTACGGTATAATACCATACCGATATTTTCGGTACGGTATCGGTATAGAATTTTAAAATTTTCGGTATACCGGTATATACCGAAATACCGAAATATTTTCGGTATAAACCGGTATACCGAAATATTCCGGTATACCGATTATTTTCGGTATACCGAAAATATTTCGGTATCTCGGTATACCGGTATATACTATTTTTGTAATTTAATATTAAAATTTAATATTAAATTTTATTTTATTTAATTAAAATTATACTTAAATTATTCGGTATGGACCGGTATGACGGTATATACCGGTATGGGCGGTATACCGACATAGTCGGTATTTCGGTATGGACCGGTATTTCGGTATAGATCGGTATATATCGAAATATCGGTACGGTACGGTATACCGAAATTTTCGGTACGGTATACGGTATGCATTTTTGGTATACCAAAATTTCGGTATACCGAAATCCGGTATACCGAAAATTTCGGTACGGTATCGGTATGCAAAAATGCATACCGAAAATTTCGGTACGGTATACGATATGAGCGGTACGGTACGGTACGGTACGGTATGCCACCCCTACACACGAGTATACTTGAAGGCATATATGGTGACATGAATGACTTGTTTAGATTATCAAATGGACAAGTTGCTCTCCAGGATACTTCGTTCTCATGAGATTTAATTAAGATCTACATTTAAAAATTTTAGCACATTAGCTAAAATAAATAGGTAAGGGGAAGTTTTATGGTTAATTTAGTTAATTATTACTTCCTCTGTCCCAATTTTTTTTCCACAATTTTTATTTTGGGATGTCCCAACTCTTTTTTCTACCTTAAAAGGGAAATATTTTACACTCATCAAAGTTAACTCTATTTTTTCTTAATCCGTATGTCCAGATCTTTTGAAAAAAGACATGGGACGGAGGGAGTAATTTTTAGTGATATTAATTATAATTAATTTTATTGTATAGTAAAAGACGGTACGGTGGTTTAAGGGTTTGAGTTATCGATGCATTGTAGATGTGAGGTAAGTAGAAATTCATCTACAACTACTAGAGCTGGCAAAACGGGCCGGGCCGACCCAGCCTACCCCAGCCCACCGGGCCAATTGATGTTCACGGGCTGGGCCGGTCCGGCCCATTTTTGAGTCGGGCCTATAAAAATTGAGCCCAGCCCAGCCCAATCTAACCCAGGGGCTAACGGGCCAGCCCGGCCCGGCCCATTTTTTAAAATAATAATTTTAAAAATTATACTATAATCATTGTTGCACTAATATTAACTTATATTTTTACAATCCACAAACCAACAACACAGGTATAAAATAGAACTAAAACCACAAATTCAAACATAAATTAAAAAAGAAATAAAGATCATTACTCATAGTCATAGTGTCCTAATATAATAAATGCAGTTCATAAGTTCATCGTCCAACAATTAAAAAAAACAACATAAAATTTTTAATTATTTTAAAATAATTTATTTATATTATTCTTAAATAAATTTTATTTCACCGGGCTAAACGGGCCAGCCCGCGGCCCACTGGGCCAAGCCCATTTGGTCCGCTGGGCCGGGCCAAAACGGCCCGATTTTTTTCGGGCCACTATTTTTCCAGCCCAGCCCATACGTCGGGTAGGCCGGGCCGGAATTGCCAGCTCTAACAAGTATAATGCATAAATATTATTTTGTAAATAATTTATGTTACAACAACGATATGTAAATTTAAATGGATTGTAGTATGTGATTCATATTTTGGATATATAGAAATGTGTATTCCTATTCTTAAAAAATTTAAATAAAGGATATTACGAACTTTTCATCTTTAATTTGAATAACAATAAAACATTGTTTAAAAATGGCCAAAATAGATATTGGCCAGCTAGCCAAAAAGTGCAATTTTGTAAATTTTCTAATTTAACTTATGTAGTCCCTACTCTCAACTCTCAACTCTCAATGAATAATTCAAGTGTGTACTCATCGACTTCTTTTTATTTTATTTATTTTTATCAAAACTTCTATAAATACGTCTCAAGAATGATAGATTGCATCGTCTTTGTCTCTCTCTATTCTCTATAATAACTTTTTCTCTATTCAACGAAAAAGCAGTATGTTAGTTCTTTATGGAGGACTGAAAATATTAATCTGAGTGAATCAAAGAATATAATCAGTTCTCTCTCTCTCTCTCTCTCTCTCTCTCTCTCTCTCTCTCTCTCTCTCATATGCATGCATACACGGCCGTGTGCTCTCTCTCTCTACTAATTACATTCATACACGGTCGTGTGCGGTGTACGTAGAATACTAATCAATATGGATGGGTACGTGACTGAGACAAAACATGCGTATCACGATATGTTAAAAGTAAAATTTTCTTTTTTTAGACATTTTATCTTGACTAAATTCTCTTTTACCGTATAATGTCACAAAATTCTTTTTTTTAGCCATTTTAATAATTGTTTTATATGAATATCATTCATTTAAAAATTTTTAGTATAAAATATTAAAGCATTGAAACCACTAATAAGGTTCATTCCTATCCATTCCAAATCATTCCCGCATTAAATTGTAAATTCCTCAGTGCGTGTCATAAAATACAATATGTGGAAAGAATGTGAAACACCACGCACCTTAAGACCATATATTTCCCAAGTCAAATATTGAGATCACTAATGATATTCATTTCTAACAATTCCAACTAATTCTCTTACATTTCTGAACAGTATAAAAAATTGCAAAATTTTAAAATGGCTAAAAAATATAGTTTTCGGTCAACGTGGCTAAAACACAATTTAACCACATAGCCAATACCTATTTTACATAGTTTTCTCTATGGGTTAAATTATCGTCGCAGATGTATTTTCCCCCAGCATATACATGGGGTACATTTCTTTTAAAAATTAAAGTTGCAAACCTGCATAACAAAGTCAGCTATATTGAGAGATGCAAATGGCGGTCTCTTAGGTCATTTAGATATTTGGCAGCACTGGACAGTTGACAACTAATTTAAATTGATCAAAAAAGACGGAGATGATATTTGGCAGCGCCTATGCAGTCTTGGCATCACTAAGGCAGTAGGCAATTTCTTTTAAATAATTTAAATTGGAAGATATTTCTCGAAAAAATGTCCAATTTTATCTCGGCAGTTTTTATATTTTTTTAGTAATTTAAATCAGAAATTGTTTCTCGAAAAAGTGTCCGACTTAGAGATTTTGACAAGGATATTTTTCATCCGATGAGGAAGAAATAAATATTGAGTTTGAGTCCAATAATAAAGACCATGTACATGGAGATGATCAATCTTTGTCTATTGAAGTTCTTCTTGATTGAGTCACTTAATTTCAGAATAGTTTATTCGTATTATATAACATGCTATTACATTTAATTTAAAACTTGGACATATCATATTGTGATAGTTTTTGACATTTTGTTGATTTGTTGCATTTTATGAAAAGATGTATTTGATTATTAATTATGTTTTAAAAATATAATTTATCCTATAATGTGCATCTTTGTTCATATATAAGTGAGAATATGCTGAAACCCTAAATTCAAATTTGTCTTTTAGCCATAATTTTTTTGCAAAATCTCTTTTTTAGCTAGCCATTAGGTCAAAAAAGAAAACTAAAAATGCTACTGGGGTGATATTTCATTAGTTTTTCTACCCTTATTTTAAAATTCCACCTCCTTCCATATCATTTCACGAGAATTCCTGTAATGCGTGCATTCCACTGTATATGATTAATTAGTCGTTTTACCCATAATGAAATTGAAAATACTATATATGAAGATGATATTTTCTTAGTTTTTTCACGACTATCGTAGAATTCGACCTCGTGGAATAGTTTTCCATGCATTTTTTGTAAAAAAGTAGCTAAAAAACAAACAAGCCACTAGAACTTTGCCTAAATAATTTTTTTCCTATATACACTACAAAAAAAACGGGTTTTAGCGACCGATTTCGCGACCGAAAATCGGTCGCTAAACACATTTACCGACCGATTTACGGACCGATTAAGGTGGTCGGTAAAACTGTGGTCGCTAACATTTAGCGACCGAATTTCCATTCGGTCGCTAGCTTAGCGACCGCCAAAACGGTCGGTAATTAGTCGCTAAAAGGACCGGGATTTGACCCGTTTTTTAATGTTAGCGACCGATATATCGGTCGGTAAATGTATAAAATTTAGCGACCGAAAATATCGGTCGGTAAATATATAATTAGCGACCGATATTTCGGTCGCTAAATAATAATTTTATTTTTTAAATATTGTGTTATATTTTATTTAGCGACCGAATAATCGGTCGCTAATTATATATTTACCGACCGATATTTCGGTCGCTAAATTTTATCGTGAAAAAAAAAATTGGGGCCAAGGTGGTTCAAACCCAGGCCTCCAGTGTGGCTCAGCAAGACTCGAACCACTAAATATTATAATGTTGTAAATTTATTATTTAACATTACGAAAATTTATTAATTTATTCAATTTAAAAATACAAATACAATTCGTTCAAAATTTTCACTTTCTTTGGATTTTTATATAACCATTTGAAACTAATTATCTTACACTACTAAAATTTAAACATTCAACATAATTTAAACATTCAATATCCCATAAAAACATCCAACATAAATAAAATAAAATTAATTGTTCAACAAAAAAAAAACTAATGTGACGAATTAAAGCCGTCGTCGTCACCACCAAGATCGACAACCTCCTCATCGTCATCGTCATCATCCTCAGGTAGAGGTGGTGGAAGATCAGGAAATTTGGGGAAATTCCAACCCATCTCTTCGGAGGCAGACTCAAGCCAAGTCTTCATCATTCTCGTCAGGTCCTCCGTTTGCTTCATCCTATCTTTCATCATCTTCCCCTTTGTTTGATATTTCTCCAATTTCTTTCTCACGTCGGAGAGTTGACTTTCGACGTGGGAGGAGGGGTGAGAGTCGAGGGAATAGGAGAAGCTCCCCTTCTGTGATAGGCGGACAGCCTTACTGTGACTGCCCAATCCTAGATACTTCCCCTTCTTTGGTTTGACCAAATTCAGAAAAATTTGGTCCTCGTCAACAGGGGCGGGGGTAGGATTCTCCGGGGTGGGTGCCGACGCCGTCTGAGCCTCATCGAGGGCCTGCCTCATCTGATTCTGAAATTAAACAATAATCATAATTATAATTTAATATTAATTAGTATAATTTATAAAATAATTAATTAGAACAATAATTAATTATAATAAAATACATACGTGAAGCTCGGTGGTGCGGCCATAAGTCGACTGTCCACTCTCCCCAACCGGGTGAGCAAAATGCATCTCCTGGATGAGGCTGGGCTTAACTCCGTATGCATGCTCCTGTACAAAAAATTAAACTTTTTAATAAAGTAAAATTAATAAATTTAAATGTGAGTATATTAAAAAATTAATTAAATACTTACAAAAGCGAGAGCATGCTCGTAAATCGACCGGGAGCCTGCTCGATGTATGGCTATGCCTTGCCCGGTGGAGTCGTTCATCCTATTTCTTCTTGCCGCCTCGGCCCTCGCAACATGCCTCGGATCATTCCAATACTCGAGGAGTCTCTCCCAGATATTACGGCCCTCTTCGTCCGTCCCCATATTCTGAATGATCCCCTCCTTCAGCCACTTGTCTTTCATCATGTGGACTAAGTCTTTCATGCGGTTTTGGGCTTTTTCGTAAAATAGACCACGCACCGCATCATCTTGTCGCGGTTCCCACACGCAGAGCTTCTGCAATAAATTCATAACAAACATATAAATTAAATATTATTACCTTAAATATTATTAAAATTCATAACAAACATATAAATTAAATAAATTAAATAAAATTAATATTATTATCTTAAACTCTTCAAAAAATGCTTTCTGCTTGGATGCGAGAACTTTAGACCACGATCCCACTCCATAAGGCCACACAACACTTTTTAGTGCATCCGTGACCAAGCTAGAAGATTTATTACCCGGACGCAAGCTGCATAAATAATTAGGTATTAATATTATAAAAAAATTATGTATTAATTTTATAAAAAAATTATGTATGGTTGTAATAAAAAACTTACACTCCGTTAGACGGCTCTATTGGTTGCCGAGTATCTACTAAAGGATGCTGTCGGGATGAAGAACCTCCGGCAGCAGAAGACTCTCCCACTTCAAAATTAGGAGGGATCGGCACATAAAAATTCTCCATCGTAACGGGCGGTAAAGGCAGGACCGCCCGTCTCCCTCTCCCTCTCCCTCTCCCCCTTCCCCTCCCTCTCCCTCTTCCTCTTCCTCCCTCTCCTCCCTCTCCTCCCTCATTCATCTATTCAACAAATCAAATAATACTAATCAATAAATCAACTAATACTAATCAATTAATCAACTAATACTAATCAATTAATAAATTCATTTAAATATAAACAACTAATAATAAACAACTAAACAATTATTAATAATCAACTAATAATCAATAACAATATTCAATAATCAACAATAATCAACCAATAATCAATAACAATATTCAATAATCAATAATCAACTAATACTAATCATTTAATCAACTAATACTAATCAACAAATCAATAATCAACAATAATAATACTTACCTATAATCAATAACAATATTCAATAATCAATAATCAACTAATACTAATCATTTAATCAACTAATACTAATCAATTAATATCAATAATACAATATATAATACTAATAATACCAATAATACAATATATAATACTAATAATACCAATAATACAATATACAATACTAATAACACTAATACTAATACTAATATACAATAATCAATATCAATATATATATAATATAACATATAATATATAAATAAATATATAATATATAAATATATATAAATAAATATATAATATATAATGCATAATATATAT